>JASVER010000031.1:3409-94326 GCA_030449065.1 Oceanodroma leucorhoa | reverse complement strand
CCCTGGGGTGGGGGCGGTGCGGTGCCGTAACCCCTTGGTGGCGGTGGCGAGGCGGGGCGGGCGCTGTGGGCGCGTCGCCATCTTGGCTCGGTACCGCCCGGCCGGGGGGGGGCGAGGGGGAGAGGGCCGGGTCGGGCAGCTGATGCGCTTGGGTGAGCGTTAGGCTGCGGGGATGGCCCTGGCCGCCGTTTTGGGTCTGGTGCGGCCGCCTGGCCTGAGGTGCTGGGGGATGTGATGCCTCTCTCGGCGTGTGGTGTGGGCCTGCTGTGGGGTGAGGCGGCCTGCTGTGCCCCCCGTGCCTGTGGGGCTTGCTACAGCTGGAGTCCGGGCAGTCGCTAGGCCCCCTGTGGGAGGTTATCTAGGCCAAAGGGGTGCTGACAGCTGGCTGAGCTCAGTGGGGCTGCAGGCACACGGGTGGGGGGCAGGGGAGAATAAAAGCAAGTTACTGAGGGGTGTTTGGGCCTTTGACTTCAGTCCACCAAATTAAAATGCTTGGTAAGTGWATGAGTTGTTTAACTCCATTGCTGGCCCCTGCCATTTGCCTTTGCTAGTTGCAGCTGTACCCTATGAAGTGCTAAGTTATTACTGCCTTTTTGATTCAAAGCTTGAAAATAAAAAAAGTTTACCTTGCACTTAAAATTTGCAGCAGCATTACTTTACAAATGTTTGCGTTCTGGCTATGTAAAGGGATTTTTCAGAGAGGCAAAAATTAAACCACCCTTAAAAGGTGGGGAGGGTGATTTGTCATCACTTTTTTGTCACTTCTTTTTTTACCGCCACTTTAAATGGTAGAGATAAACATATGCTCAAATAAGTGTCAAAGCATTTCCAATCTTGYGGATATTATTCGAAGTATTTCTTCAGTTGCGGAGGTGGAGGATAGAAATTTAATTTGTCGGTGGGGGAATGCTATGTTTACATGACTTGGAGCTCTGGTCAGACCCAGGATCATCCAGAAGATTTTGATGTCCGGCATCTGATTTGTACTTTTATGAAACCTCTTTACATAGGCATGSCTGTGTCTGTGCCTGTGTTTCAAGTTCTCTGATTAGCCCATGAGTACTGCCTAACTCTACAGAGAGAAATGAGACAACTAATAATAACATTGTTGGGGACAGGGTGGCTCAGCATGACTAATGTGCTGACAAATCTCCCAATAAAACCAGTAGTTTATGTTTTGAAAAAAGAGATTTTTCTCCTGTGATAGTTTMTTTTAAAATTAAGTACAAGCTTTTGCTTTTGGAATACACAGCATTATAAGATGATGATTGCAGATTAAGTAATTTCATTTTACTGAATTATTAATATATAGGCACGAGCAAGTGAATACTGAGTGTTATGAAACACTTGTGGTGTTACAGATTGTATATGAGGAATATACCAAATACAGAGAAGATGGAGCCCAGCATCATAATGATTGTATTAATTAGAATTTATTTTAAAAGATTATTTCCTCATAAATATTTCCTTCATTAAAAAAGTGTCTCCTAAATGGCCTCCTGTGTTTGCCACATGCTTTAAAACTATGTGGTAAGCATTAATCAGCAATATGGAGGTGGTATAGTAATGTCATAAGCAATGAGTGTTGTTAGGTAATCATATTTACGGTTGAATAACAGGCTTGTGTATGTCTGCTTGCCTGATATGGTTAGGAAATGATTGGGGTTTTGTGATGATAGAGTTGCCATATGCTTCATGGTCATGAGCAGCAAATGAGCTTGAGCCTTTTTCCAGCAATAATTCATGGAAATGTGAGTATTAGGAATCTGACCACCATGATGGTTTTACCTGGAAGCAGTCGGTGGCGTTGTCCTGCAATGCTGAGGAAAGCAGCCCCTTTGCTCTGAGCGAGCTGCTGGAGCTTTTTCCATCTGCCATAGCGGGGTCTTTCGCCTGGCAGCCGTCAGCGAACGTGCACCGTGGTGGCTTCCCACGGTGAGGCCTAGCTCCAGAGAAGAGAGCAGGGAAGTGCTGAGGCTGACCCTGGAGACTAATGCAAGGCATCTACTAAAATGAAATTTAGGACCAATTGAAATCAGACTTTTGCATTGTTCACACATATATAAGTGTGTTTTATGTCGGTGTGGTTGGAAGTGCAGTTTTCTGTATTTTAGGAAGTGAGTGCAGAGGAYGTGTAGTGAAGAGGTAACGCTGGTGTAATCTGTGTTATTCCCCGTAAAGTGTTAGTAGCACTCAAAAGCTTTGATTAGCAACTGAGAGTGATGGAAGAAGCTGGAAGCACGTGACTGCATGCCTCTCAGACAAAAGAGAAATTAGTAATATAATTTGCTTGTTAACTGAAGTAAAAGGAATGGGAAATACATGTTTCTTAAAACACAGATTAATGACTCTAAGGAGCCAGTTCTGAAACATGCCTGAGTTTTCTTGGTTTTGCTTTTATCTAGAACTGTAAGATATGCTTTCTGCAACATAGCAGCTGATTCTGCCAGTGAGCCAGTAAGCTCAGTTCTTCCCAAACGTGTTAGATGGCAGAAGCTCACAAGCGATGTTGATCTGACATCCCAGTAACCCGCCCGCAGCACGCCTCTAGCAGCAGYGTAAGCTTCTTGGGGCTCTCCCAGCAGCTTCTGCAGTCTAGACCTGGACTGACTAACTGCATCGAGAGGTGAGGACAGCTCGTTCCACATTCGCTAGCACCTTGGTTAGGGTGACAATGAAAGGGCTGACTGTCCTGGTGAATGGTGCTGTTGATTGAGTTGCTGAATTATGCTTTTGTGTTACATAGTTCTGGTCGTATTTAGAGACTTCAGATGAACGATTSCATAGACAGGCAGACCGCAAACAGCTCCTTTGAGTGGGAGGAGATGAAGCTGGTCCARAAGGAACTATCTCATCCAGTTCTCTTCTTGGAGGATGTTTTTATCATCTTGAATGCAGTGGGGATTTGGGTGTATCCTCATATGGCCAGATAGGCTTGGGTGAGGTACAGAGACGTCAGTCAGACTCCAGAAAATAGCAAAGCAGTCAAAGCCATAGACTTTGGAAAGCCATGGGCATTCAGAAAATGTTTTCTAATTCTCATTTAGCTTTTTGTTCTTTTCTGATGGGATTGGCTCTTTGTTTTATTGGCTCTTTTCTTCTTAAAGTATCTTCATATCAGTTGAGTACCTTTACCAGCTCTTTCTCTGTCACATCCTCCCTGTTATACTTCTTGGTGATTTAACTTGCTCCCTTACAGATAAGTGTCCACACCTCATTCTTTCAAAATGCAACTTTAACATAATGTTCTCTTTTATTACATTGATTAGTTTAAATATATATGTAGTCTCTTGTTTTTCACACATCTAATCTACCCTGAGTAAGATAACAGATCAGAGAACAGGCAATTTTATACAGATCTTAGATCATTGCTTCTTTACAAGACGTGTTCAGTGGGGCATCCTTTGGTTTATCTTAGAGGTTTTGCTGTAACACATCATTATTTATGAAGACACAGACTAATATTCCCTGTAGGTGCGTTGCTTACTAATTGGACTTATTACAGAYTATTTACAGGTCCTCAGTATGTTTTGTTACTATTTTTTGTAATTCTGTTGCTATTGTAGATATGTTAGGTTTTAATTAGGTTATTTGGATATTAATTTTTCCAGCTATTAAATCAAAGAAAGGGGAGATTCTAAGAAGCCTGTAAAATGACTTTTTTCTACCTGTGATGTAAGCATGTTTGCATTCCTGGCAACTACGAGTCGAACAAATTGTCTATTTGAGAAGTGGAGCTTCTAAACTCATAGACTGTTATGGTCCTAAGAGAATCTTAAAACATAGTCAGAGACTGGCTATGAAAATGAAAGGAAAAATTTGTGTCACTGTTTAAACAATAGACTTCTTTCATGTGGAGGACCTAGATGTCTGTTAATTACCAACTGGCTTGAGGGTTTTGGAGTCTGGCCCAATATGCTGAATCTCTTAACCGTCCACTAGCTGGCATATCCTTCACGGTCTGCATTTGGAGACTGGTAATGTAATGGATTTCATCTTTATAGACTGTTTATGTAGTAGAAACGTTTTCATTTTTAGCTATATTTTTGTCTTACAGTCTCGGTAATAGATTCCAGACAGTTGCATGAAGACAGAAAGAAAGGACTGGTTTAAATGTTAGATAATGCTGGATTAGGTCGACCAGCATGCGTTGTCTTTGCTGTGCCACAGCCCCACCACAATACACTGATCAGGACCTAAAAGTGTGTCCTCTAATTCTGGGTGACTTGGATGAATTAACAAGATCTGAAAGCCTGTGATTACAGTTGCACTTAAAAGGGCCTGAGATATCTGGAWACCAGGCAGTAGATGATATGATGAAAGGAACCCAAAATAAATGGATGCCTAAAAACCTTTTTATCTTCATTTCTGCATGTGAACATAACTATATATTTATCTGAAATAAATTTTCACTGGTATTTTCTGAAGTAAAGCTAGTGGTTGTAAAGWATTCTGACCCTTTTGATGGGCTCTGTTTGTGGGTTTGCATGCAGATTAAAGTATGTGCAGAAAGTATTTTCATTAAATGAAGATGTAGCAGACATAAATTTCTAAGCAATCTTCAAGATTTAGTGAACTTGCAGTGTTCCCACTCTTAAGAGATGTTCTGTGGAGTGCTCCACAACTTCTTTTTGATTTGCCTTTTTTTTTTTTGAATCAAAGTGTAGAGGAAGCTGTCCTTGCGATGCCAGCTGATGTAAGGCTGATCGGTTAGTGCTGGTCATGGTAGCAGCTGTACAAAGGCAAAGGAGTGAGTGCCTGCCATAGAATTGGACCTGACCTAACGAAAGCCATCAAAGGGATGCATATGGGAAAAAGTTGAAGTCATTATTGTGTGTAGATGGAATAACAGCTTTCAAATAAAACTGAAACCTGTAAGGTTTCAAATACTCTAAAAGGAATTTGACTACAACCATAGAAAACAGAGTAAATACATGTCGCAGTGTAGAGGGTCAACAATAGGCTCTTAAAAAGAATATTCTGGACTAAATAGCCCTTAGTCACAGCTTCCCATGGGAAAACTAATTTAGCTGAAGAAAACACTGTTTTTCTAGTTGATCGTTTTTCCTGATCCAGTTCACCGTGCTGCATCAGCAGTTGGTTTGGCCTAACTTCGYAGAGGTGTGGAAACCTGGAGTGCCCCATCCCTGGCAAYGTTCAAGGTCAGGTTGGACGGAGCTCTGAGCAACCTGATCTAGTCGAAGATGTCCTYGCTCACTGCAGGGGGGTTGGACTAGATGGCCTTTAAAGGTCCCTTCCAACCCAAACCATTCTGTGATTCTATGAAACTGGCAGTAAGGTGTGGAGAATAGGAGGAGCAAGGATGGGAATCAGTATTGTCCTATTAATWTTTATTGCATTTGGTTTTGTTAATAAGCATTATGAAGGACCAGGGAAGCCACAGTCCCCTGAACTTTTTAAATTGGCACTGGCATAGAAAGACAGTTCTGTTCTCCCTGTGCTTTCCAGCCCTCCCCTGTCCATTTGTGTCATTGCTCAGGGAACTGGTTGGGGTTTTAAAAAAGTAGTTACTTATTTGGCTCAGCTAATTTTATCTGAATAACTTTCMCCATCTAATTTGCTGTGCAGCCACTTGGTATTTCTGCTTCTCTCAGGGAACTGGGAATGGCCTAGGGGCAAAATGAGCATCTGGAGATAGATGGATTGCTTTCTAATTTTATTGTCGGTGTCATTTATCCCAGTTTAAAGTGTTTGTGCAACTACTTTTTTACTGTGAGCAAAGTGCTGGTATGGGCAGAACGCTTACTGTGTCCAGGTTGTTGGGGATGGTCTTCATCACACAGCAGCAGAGCTGCCCTAAGCCCAGACCTCTCTGCATTCTCAGCTGTGCTAGACCARAAACCCCTTGTGCTTTTTACAGACAGTGGAGATGAATGGGCTTCTTTTGGGGGCAACTGAATTTAATTTCATTGTTATTTTTTTCTGTAAAATTCTTGAATGACTGGAACCAAAGTAGCTATGTTGAAAATGTGAGACATCCTTTCAGCAGCACTGAATAAGCAAAGTGAACCTTGGGCCCAAACCTTTGTAACCCTTTTTCATAAGAAATGTTACTTAAGTGACTCTAATGTATGAATTTGGCACTCCTTTCTCAGAAGTGGATACATACGCTATTTGTTACAAAGTAATACCAAAAGCAATTTAGATTGCATGCAGACTGACATCTTAAAAAAACAACAAACAAACAAACAAAAAAMCMSCCCAAAAACCAAAAAGTGCTTTAGTAAGATTGAGTGCTGCTAGACAAATAGATTTCATGTGTATCTGCAAAAAAAAAAAAAAAAAGTCCACCAAATACTGCTGGTTAGCTTAGTTTAGTGTGCAGACCAGTGAAACCAGTTAAGTGAGTTGTGGTTTGGTAGCATAAGTTTTAAGTGAAGGGTTATTTTTAAGATGAATTGATTTTGTTAACGAATTCATAGCAAAGTGCTACAACCCTTGCAATAGTAGATCAAGGTGTGTGGTTGCAACCTGGGTGTAGGAATGAGGAAGAAGGGACAGGATCTTTTTTTTTTTTTTTTAAACTGTTTTTGCCACCACATATTGTAGAAATACTTTAAAATTGCATTCCACCTCCTCCAAAAAAGTGTTCATAGGTGGATAGATTTTTTTTGTTTTCTGTTGTTCTTTTAGTATTGTAGCCTGGATTGTCCCTTTTAGAAATGACTGATAAAGGTAGTTCCAAAAATTTCACACAAGTCACATTTAGTAAGTCCCTCCACAGTTCCTCTCGCTTCTCYAAAAGCTGCATTTTTAAGGGAAATAAGGGGAGTTTGGTTTTTCCCAGCTGTTAAATTTTCAGGCAGGCTGATCTGTCTCCTTCTGCAGTCATGCCATTCCTAGAACCGGTGCAAGGGAGGTGATGGCAGGCAGRGCACAACTTCCCTTTTTGGCAGCAAAGTAATCTTAGAGCAACTTAATCAATTGTGAAACAATATTTTTAAATTATTTTACAGCATGAGTTTGAAAAAAAACCTTCTGATATCTCAATAATGTTTGTGCCTTGTGTTTCCTGTTGCAAGAGACGATAATTAAGATGGAAGAAAGTGCTGCTGCATAACTGGACTTTGAAATGTGGGGACAGTTGGGTGACAACTACTGGATTGGGTGATCTTTGTTAAAGACTCCATGTCAATATAGCACAAAGGCACTTGTACAAATTTATACATACAAATTTATTACAGCAAAGAATACGGTTCACTTGCTCTTAAGTGTTGGAAGGAAATTGGGTGGGGCTTTTTCAGTAAGGGCACTGGAGATTACTGAATACGGAGTGATTAAAATGATGTGGAAAGAGAGTTCCCTTCCAGCATCTGTAGTGATCCTAGCACACGTAACATTCAGCTCTTTGTGATGTCTTTTTTTTCACATGTCAGCTGGGAGGCAGGGCTGTATCAACTTTCCCTCCTCAGGTGTACCTTTTAATTGTGTGCTCTCACTTTCTGCAGTTCATTGGCAGTCAAGCAGCTGTCTTTCACTTCTGCAAATAAGCAAAAAACTACCAATTCATGGTGGTCATTCACTACCTGTTGGTTTTGGATACAGGAGAAGCTGTCTGCAATATATGATTTATTTGTTGTTACAAATAAGGCACCAAATTGAAATTTATATGGTGAGAGCAGGATTTCAGGGTGGTTGTAGTCATCTGTTAAGGTAAATATCATGAATATCATGTAATCAATCTCTGGGAAAAGTGTGGGTTTGGTTTTTTGTTCATTTTGGTTGGGGTTTTGTTGTTGGGTTTTTTTGACAAATTGRTTAATGTATCTTAGCAAATGAGCTAAGTAAGGCTGAACCTTCTAAATGCAAGYTTATTACATAGAAATTGTGTTGACCTTTGGTTCTACTCCTCCTCATCTGCAGGCCATTAATAGGTCTTGTCTTTTACATTACAATSTGTGTTTAGGTCTGCAACTGCTGGTGACATCTGTATTCCTCTGTTGCAAGCATCGCACACAGCCTTGGGCTGTACTTTTACGAAAGTAAAAGACAAAGTGCTTTTGGTCAAAGGCAGTTTGAATGAAGGCAGGTTTGAATGCACTCTGAGGGCATGGTAGTCTTTGGCTTGGTAGTCTTTAGGATATGCGCTGTTTGGAAAAGGTTTTTCCCTTCAAAAAAACAACATTAATGTAAGGAGATACATGCCCCTACAATTCATCTGTGTTCTACCCTCTTTTGTCAGGGAAAGGAAGATGTTGCCAGAGGATTTGCTGAGATGTCCTCAGCAATAGATGCTATTCTAGTTCCTTGGGCAGCAGTTAAATGCTAAGAAAACATGCACAGAGATGTTGCCCATTGTTTTTCCCCTCTCTCGCTGAACTCCCTCTACCCTGTAAACTGAGTATCTCCTCATTGCAGTTCATAAGGTCATGGGAGAAGGTGGCTGCAAAAGTATGTGACATTCCTGTCTTTGAGGATGGAATGCATAGGCGACTAAGCAAATCTTCAGTTCTGCGTGATGTGATGTGCTGTTACATTACTAATATATTTCTAACATCATTTACAAGAATCTCTCTCAAAGTTGGGGGGGGARAAGTGTGAGAACATGTGGCTATCTAGAATGTGCAGAGTCACATACTAAAAGATAGCTTAAGCAAAGGAAGAGTCCTGTCTTGATTTAGAAGTGGTTCAAGAGCAGCAGCCAATATATAGGAGTAAGTATAAGTAATTTTTTATAAAGATGATTAAAGAAAACTCTTCAGATTTTCTTTAGGATGTAGGGCTAATGAGAAGTTCTAAAAATACCAGGAACAAAAAGAACAGTGGCATATGTCTGATGGCTACACTAAAGTTGTCAACAATGATGCTGAAAAGACTGTTATGTACATCTGTAGTGAGAACAAAGCTGAATATTACAAATAGTCATATAATGGTGAACAAATCCATCATATTACAGCAGTAAATAAAGACTGAAAGAACATTTTTGAAAATTTGTTTTACAAATTTATGGAGACTGAGGAATATATTTTTTTAAATGGCTAATGTAAAACTGTCCAAAATCTTAAGGATTGACATGTCGCAAGTGCTATTCAATATGATTAATAGAAAACAGGTATTATAAAATGTCTAGTATATCAGTTAGATTAAGGGTTTGATTTCATCTGTCTAAGAAACTGACTCCTGAAAATGTTACRCTCAATGAAGAATCATTGAATTAAGATAAAATTTTCTGATGTTCAGTCGTTGGGTGTTTGTTTGCAAAAAAAAACCCCAAATGAACACACAGTTGGAAGAAAATGCAAAATCCTTCCTGACAGTTTTATCTAGGTCATGTAGAGTAGAAAAAATGACAAATGTTGGCATGGCTTAGAATCACAGAATAGAATCATCGAATCATAAAGGTTGGAAAAGACCTCTAAGATCATCAAGTCCAACCGTCGACCCAACACCACCATGTCCACTAAACCATGTCCCGAAGCGCCACATCTACACGTTTTTTGAATGCTTCCAGTGATGGTGACTCCACCACTTCCCTGGGCAGCCTGTTCCAGTGCTTGACAACCCTTTCGGTGAAGAAATTTTTCCTAATGTCCAATCTAAACCTCCCCTGGCGCAACCTGAGGCTGTTTCCTCTTGTCCTATCACTTTCTACCTGGGAGAAGAGACCAACCCCCACCTCACTACAACCTCCTTTCAGGTAGTTGTAGAGAGTGATAAGGTCTCCCCTCAGCCTCCTTTTCTCCAGGCTAAACAACCCCAGTTCCCTCAGCCGCTCCTCATAAGACCTGTTCTCCAGACCCTTCACCGGCTTCATTGCCCTTTTCTGGACATGCTCCAGCACCTCAATGTCCTTCTTATAGTGAGGGGCCCAAAATTGAACACAGTATTCGCAGTGCAGCCTCACCAGTGCCGAGTACAGGGACACAATCACCTCCCTACTCCTGCTGGCCACACTATTCCTGATACAGGCCAGGATGCCATTGGCCGCCGTGGCCACCTGGGCACACTGCTGGTTCATGTTCAGCTGGCTGTCAACCAGCACCCCCAGGTCCTTTTCCGCCGGGCAGCTTTCCAGCCACTCTTCCCCAAGCCTGTAGCGTTGCCTGGGGTTGTTGTGACCCAAATGCAGGACCCGGCACTTGGCCTTGTTGAACCTCATACAGTTGGCCTCGGCCCATCGATCCAGCCTGTCCAAATCCCTCTGCAATGCATGTGTGGCTTCATGTATTTGATTGAATTAAAGAGCACATTAGCTGACTCTTTTGAAAGATGGACTCAAACCTTTGGGAAGTTAATCACCGTGAAAGAAGGTTGGATGCACCTTAAGGATGGGGAACACTATTCTAAAAAAGAGCACTGTAAGGTATCAAGGCTCATGGGCAACAGTCAGTGGACAAGACACTCCCTGTAGATAAGCTGCAGCCAAGAGCTGATAGTAGTTGAATACACTGAATGCAGAATGGGAGATTTCCTTTCCAGTATTACTGACCTCATTTCTGGAGTATAATCAGGTTTGATGGATTCACTTCAAGACATATTTTTAAATCAAAGTCAGTACTAGTTGTAGGTGTTGGAAAAATATATTTATACACTTAATGTAGATAGCGACGAAGAAGTAAATTCTGAGTTTGTTGAAATGATTTGATCATGTACCTATCGATGAACAAAATGGAGAGCTTTCAAAGAGCATACATTTGCAAATACAGGAGTCACAGCAGCAAGAAGCAGTAAGTAAAAAAGAATATGAACTTGCATAAAATGAAAAAATATTTTAAGTGATAACTAGTTAACTATTGCACTAGCTTATTGATGGACTTCATAGATTCTCCAACACTTGAAATTAATGTCAAGATCCAAGATCTTTTAAAAAACTGCTCTTGTTCAAGAAGCTGTTGAGCTACGTCAGACAATAATTCATGCTTTTTGAGAACCAGAGTAGATCTTTGCAATTTTTAAACTCCTTTGTTTGTAGTAACAATATTCATTTCTTGTTTTGAGAAGAGGAAAAAATATGTTTCAAACTTTTTTCCCAAATAAGGTCTTAATTCTTAAGTCTATAGGAAGCATTGGACCTCTCTGCAATTTAAATTCTGTGTAAGTTGTCACAGATCCTCATTATGTGTTCCTTTTAAACTTTCTAACCATGTCATCTATATTCTTTTTAAATAGAAAAATGTAAAAATAGGTAGTGTGGTTGTTGGGTTAAATGACAAGGTATCAAATAGCTTAGGTTTACATCTTTAATTACTTGGCTAATATGCAGCTGCTTGGATACAGGTCTTTGTGTGCTCAAATCTTTCAATGGAAGTTCTTATGCTTGTGAAAGTAATTTCATCCCRTGATGACAGCTAGTAGAGACTGTCTTGCTGTGGTCATGGAAAGTTAAACTGGTATGATTCTTACTAGGTGACCTTCTCACGGGATTCTGCCTGCTCTCAGAAAACAAGCCATTTCTTTTCCCTGTACTTGGGTGGAAACTCCAAAATCGGCAATAATGCCAGACATAATTTTATGTCCTTATGAGCACTGCTGTTTTGAAAGAAATGTTTTTGCGACTTTTCTCTCTCAATTCCGCTGTCAGGCCTACAGCTCTGACTCCTTGGGTTTGGGCATCTCTCCTTGATTTAGGAGATGTGAAATTTTGTCTCCTTGTGATGTTAGGCTTGGACATGCATTGAGGAATGTTATATGAGAGAGAGAATTGAGGTCTTGAATGCGTATTTGATATTAGAAAATGAGTTCTGCTGGTGTTCAGACTCAGATAGCTTCTGACTTTGATACAAGCATTATTTTTTTGCAAATATACTGGATAACTTTTCATGTCTGGGCTGATACAGCTTGAGACTCCTTTTTCATTTGTGAGGGGGTACACCTTACTCACTTTCAGTGCTAATCATGACCTTTTTTTTTTTTTGTATTGGACAGTAGCAGTCTTTTACCCTTCAGAAGCGTAGATTTTGATGGCAAATAAAGTTGTTTTGTGAATGCACACTGCAAAAACACACACAGAGGAGAAAAATTATCAGTTGCTTCCATAGGAAGAGAGCAGATATGTAAACTACCATTAGCATGAGAAAACTGTCACATAAACTATTTCCAGAGGGTATGACAATGCTTGTAAGTATAGATCTGTGTGCTGTGTAATAAAGGAGCTGTCAGATTTCATTGAGCAATGTGTAAAGGAGTGATGTTTGCCAAGAAGATATTGAGTATATTTGACCCGATATAACCTATACATCTAGAGCTTGCCATTTCTGTCATGTGGCAAGTTATTTTCTTCCAGGTATCCAGAGCCTGACAGGGATCTTCACTGTTGAGGCTACCCAGGAGCAGAGTTGAATCAAAGCACACCCAGGTGACTCAGAGACTGTCCTGAAGACAAGTTGGTCTTTGTTCAGGGCAGGCTTCCTACGCTAAAAAATGCCAGCCTGCAGCATGCCTGCCGCCATTTAAGGAATTCAAGGAATGACCCTGGTTTATTAATTAAAACAAAAGGAACTCAGCCCTTAATTGGGCACTTTGTGGTTGTATGTGTCTGACATAGTAATTAATTTGTAATGTCAGTTGTTGGGCAGCACAGATGGGGAGAACAGCAGATGGCTTTTTAGTAGGGTGGGAGTGTGCATGGTTAGGTTTTCCCTGTTGGGGAGCAACAGTATTGGACTTCATAGAATACCATACAGGTTAATTGGCTCAATATAGTYAACTTTTGGCCAGGATGACTACATAGCTCTTTACAGAGGCACTGGAGGCTCCATCCTGGGACCAGAAGAATATGTGACTAAAATCTGTGGTAGGGGATTTGTGACAACAGGGACCATTCATCACCTAACAGGTAGGATGACATCATAACCTTAAAGTCATGTTACGATCCTTATCATGGTCAGAAAGTGCAAGCATCTAGTGTTGCATTTACTGACCATGTATCTGTCACGTGAAAGCAAATATATTTGCAATCTGACTTAATTGTTTGTCAGGAGGAATGACTTTGTGGGACTTGTGAAGACAATGTCTTGGTGTGCAACTTGAGCTAGATGAATTCTCAAGGTTCCCTACCCTGATCCGATATGTTAAACTAACGTTGTTGCAGGACAAACACTGGTGAAGAGCAAAACGGGAGAAGACCTGGGTTCTCTTTCTCCAGGGGAGCAGTGTTGACTGCCGGAGATTTTCTTGTGTGACTTTGGGCAAGTCAGTTTATAGCAACACTTGCTCAAAAATAACGGTCGTTTTTCATGAATTATAACAATGCTTAGTTTTCATTGTTTGACACTGGAAAAAACTGTAATTCTTCATCTGAAAGCAGCAGTTTAGACTCTTTTAGCCTAATATTATTCTGGGTTTGGTTCAACCGTTCTGCTTTAGTAGGATTCTTAACTTGCATGAGAAGAGACTCAGAAGTTTGTTCTGTCTGTCAGTATGATTTCTGGAGACGTACATCACACAGACTGCAAGATTGTTATCCCAGTCTTCAAGAAAAGGATGCAGCAAGCTGGGTACTGCCTGGTATGTTTGTTTGGGTTCCATCACTGTAGTATCAAAGCACCTTATGGTCTTGAATGCATTCATTTTCCCATGGGGAAACTAAGTGGCTTTTCCAAGATCATGTAGAAATGTATGACACAAATAGTAACTGACTCTTGGTTTCTTTACTCTGAACTAATTTCTTCATCGGTACAACACCCTACCTCTGTATGGGACTTTCTGGTAGTAGTTGTTCTCTTGTCTGGGGCAATCACTTGAAAAATACAATGGTTCTGCAGGTAAATCCTGGCCTTTGCTGCCCTGAAGAAGTAACTAACTGGAATGCAGGAAATCATTGATGGTGCTGATTTCTGGTTTGACTCTCCTCATGTGGAGAAAATAACAGTTTCTGAGCTCTCTTGGCTGCTCAGTCTTGAGAGTCAGAAGCAATCTGGAGCAATCTGTTGTATCTAAATATCGCAGATATGATTTCAAAGTCCCCAAGAAGAGGAACAGTTGCTCTTCTAGGATCTTTAAAGCAAATGGGTGTGGAGCCATTTCTAGCTATTTAGCATGAATTTGGATGAAACTTCAGGAAACCTCAAAGGTGCTAATTGCCAGAAGCAGAAGAGTAGTAGAGTGGTTCTTCTTCTGGTATATATTTATTTTTCTACTTTGCACTTGGCATCAGCTGCTCTTGGAAATGGGATTTGATGGAGCTTTGTCCGATCTGGAATGACAGTTCCTATCTACTGACATTCTTTAACAGTACATTTTAGAGTGCACATCTTTGGGTGTTTGCTTGGTGCCACCTCAGTTTCCTCATACTAAAATGGGTGTTACGGTGAGTGCCTCACAGGAGTGTTTAACTTGTGTTTCAAATTAAGCTTAATTTTGTTTGCAAGGTGTCTTGAGAGCGTCTGATGAAAAATGCTTTAGACTTCTATAGTAGTGGTCAACAGAGGAAAAGTCTTAACCCCAAACTGCCTTCCACCTTGTCAGAAACAGAGCCACACATTATGTATAAAGAAATTATTGTCACCAACAGGCAGTTGATCTGCCTAGTATTTTCATTGCACATCACCATTACTGAGATGAATATGCACTAATACAGCTTTTGGCTTCAAGCACTATTAGGAAGTTTAAAGTTCTGGTTAGGGATGCTCCGTGTCTTTCACCACCAGGGAAGTTATAGGAAACATAGATAGGTTTCTTTGCATACACGAGCATGTTGGAAGGGGATGTCTTAATATGCAGTACCCCACGCTGTCTTACTGACTGGTGCCTCACATTAAGAAAATTACTTGGCTGAAGTTATGTTGAAACCAGCTACTAAATTCAGTATTTGCAAGAAGACTAAACAGTATTAATATTGTTTGAATATTTCAGAAATGGGAGATGGCAGATAAATGCTCTTATACACATGAAAGAATTTTGCCATCTAATGAAGAAAAGTGCTAGCAGTGATGCAAGGACTTCTTCCAACATATTAGACAGCGGGAGCTTATTTAGTCGTGTATAACTTTTGTTTGTTGCTACTGTAAATATTTTTTTTTTTAGTGTGCTGCGATACAAATTGCAAGATTGGGCCTCTCGTGGTACGCCTGTGATGAGAGGTTAAATTTTAGATCTTCAGCAAAGCTCTTTTTGTTGTTCMTTCTGAAATGAACTTTCCTTTTCATATTTTTAATTCTGTGAATGGACCTTAAACAAACAAACACGACCACTGAAGTGGTTGTCTATACAGAGCTGGGATAGAAGCAGTTTGGAGAGKTGAAGGCTTTAATTGTATTAAAAATACCTGCTCAGCTCTTCAGGGAGTTACTGATCATTTGGAGGACTAGTTTCTGTCTGCATATGTGCACAGGTGAAAAGCATGATGTTGTAATGAGTTCATTGTTCCTCCACTCATAAAAATGGGAGTGCAGGTATGGTCCTTAATTGTGTTTTATGTTGGGACACAGCAGATAAGGGATGCGATTAATATTTTACAAGTGACTCTTTAGAGCCAGCATAAAATTTTAATCTTTTATTTTTCAGCTGTTGGGCTTTAGTAACCTCCTGATTAGACGTAATTCCTGTTTGGGGGTGGGAATGTGCAAGGAAGGGGATTCGTTTTAGCTGTCTTTCTCCAGGGATGGAGCTGATGGATGCCTTTAAAATGAGTAAAATTTTAAATACTCTGGCCTGTACATAAAGTATTTAATACATAAAGGTTTCTGGTAGAAAGGCCAATGTCGGTGTGTGATTGTCGTGTGTGATGTACACGTGAATAATATGTTCAGTAAAAACTCCTGAGCAGTTTATAAGAGTTAATGCAGCTCTTTAAAAAATAAAAAATTATCTTAGCAACTGTTTATATTTGCATTAAATAAAGCAGGAAGGAAAAGGCAGTATGTGCTTAAAAGCACTAGAGGGAGCCAGGAGAAAGAAGAGGGGAAAACCATTGAAGTTATATTTGCATTTTTAGGAATAGTTTATACAAAGCAACCATTTAAATCCTCCCGCTTACGATGCAGCTACAATGCAGCTACAGGTCGGCCGCTGCCTCTGGCTGCTCTCTGTTCCCCCACGCTTCACTAAAGAAATTTCAATTTTCTAGGCCCGAGAGAGGCCAGAAGCCTTGCTGCTTTTTAAATGGCCATAGGGAAAACCACCTGCCCCTCCGTAGACTGTACCCCTTTTTTTGCCTTGTTTTGTATTTGGATGAACAGCCAAATGTTAATTTGCCATTTGATGCTGTTTTTTTGGGGATCGGTGTATAGGCTCAGTTCTGAGCTTGTCTCACTCCAAGATTATATGGGGGAAAAAGAGAGAAAGTGGGGGTGTTAGCGTATGTCTGTATTAGATGAAGAAGAGTTTTAATGGCATTAATTTGGAGTGGTCACATTGCTCTTGCAGGGGACCTGAGGAAGATGAGTATCTGCGAGCTTGTAGAATAACACACAAGCACAAAGTTAGYGTAAAGTCTCTCATTTTATGAGGTTTTAGAACTGTTGTTGGGCACACTTCTTATATTGCTTTGTCATAAATCTAAATGCCTTGAGTTAAAGTGTAACAGCTTTACTATATAGATAATRTAAGTAATTTGGTTTTAGTTCCTCTCCACCCTGATAAACTGCCAGAATGTTGGTATCTTAGGATCTGTAGGATGAAATCCTGGGGGGGGGGTTCTTTAGTTTTCAGGTTTTGGAGGGTGGGGGAATCTTTTTAGTATGCTAAAGTTTCTCCTCTTGATATCCAGTATTACACAACTAAACCTGTCGCTGTAGAGAACTGAATTTTGATGGCCTGGGGCCTTGGCATTGAGCAATTTGTGGGGAAGGAAGGATGGATTAATGTTGTTGTTGTTGTTGTTATTATTGTTATTATTATTATTATTACCTGAGGCTGCTTAGGGCTTTGGAATGCTGGAAGTCATCTCAGAGGAGGGAGACAGACTGGAAGTGGGTGATTAAATGAGCAGAATTAATATATATGTACTGCGTGTTTATCATCTGCTGCTGTAATTTATTGCTACCACACTCATTGTTCAAGTTCCCTAATTTTTCTTTTCCACTTCAGAAAATAAATGGAAAGGGCAGGAATAATGGACTGGGGTTTTCTTCCTTTGGTCTTTATTAGATGGAATAATTTTAAGTTACGAAAGCAAGGACAAACATTTCTCAAAAGTACTCTAACCATGCTTTAGCCCGAGGACTCTGCTGACTTTAAAGGAAACAAATATAATGGAATTTAAATATGTGGAGGCTGGAGTCCTTTAGCAGTGCACAGAGATTTTTTTTTCAGTGTACTTYGAGACTATAAAGAATTGTTGGCTATTTATAATTACATCATTCCAGATTTGAGATGGTTACAAATTAAGAATTGAAGAAAACATTTCTTTTGAAATATTTAATAACCTCCTGGCAACAAAAAAAACCCAAACAGGTAAGAGCACTAAGTAATTACGGCTTAATTCCTGTTGGATGGTTCAGGGCTTTTTCCTGTCATCTGAGAATTAAGTGCACTGAAGATGAAAGAGAATATTGGAATAGCAGAGAAATTTTTTCCCCCTGCCCCTTTAGCTACCCTGCTTTGCATGGTTTCTCCTGCTGCAATGCAGGGATGGGGCAGGCGTGTTTCTTGCTCTCCTGGTGTGTAGAGGGCTCCTATTAAAGCCCAAAAGTATTTCCTCAGGTAGAAGACTGGCAGAATTGAACTGTAAATTGAGTGCATATTCAATTTATTCCTCAGAACCAGGAAAACAGGCATATTTAGTCTGAAACAGAGGATAGTAATTTTCTAGATAAATTTCTTATGCTTCCAAAGGGCTGCTTACTCAGAACGGTCTGGGAATACTCCAGGGAACTCAGTGATACACAGATTATCCAGTGGGGCCCCTTAATGTGCAACTAAAACAGCTTTTTTGTGATTATTCAATCTTTTTTGTGATTGTTCAACTGCAGGGTAGCACCCACCAACGTTGAACTCCACGGGGCAACAGAGGGGTGTCTTTTTACCTGTTGAAGTGGTGGTGGATGCACGATGGAARGAACATGATTTCCCTCAGGAGAGTTAGAGGAAAAAGAGTTACTCTTAAAAACACACAGTGGAAATTAATGACACAGCGTACTTAGATTTTTGTGTTGCCTTAGGAAAAGCCGGTACCTTCAGTAGTAGCCCAAGGGCAGAGCTTTTATCGTTTGACTTTTGCTATGATGTTTACCCAAAGGCCGCGGTATCCGATAAAAAAGAAAGGGCCAACCCCAGAGCGGGTGTAAGGCGCCGCGGTGCGCGGTGCCCCTTCCCTCTCCCCACCCAGCTGGGGCAGCGCAAGGCGCCCATGAAACGACGCCCGGCGCCAGCTTTTCTCCCCRAGTCCTTCACGTCGCGAAACGTCAGCCTGTGCTGGTTGTCCACGTGCCCGCGAAGCTTCGTGGAGAAAGACGCCGCTTCGGAGGGTGGCTCGTCCCGCTCCGAGCTTGGCGTCCGCAGCGTCCCCCGCTGAGCTCTCTCTGGAGGTGGCCTAGAGAGAAATTGCCACTTGGTGTCACTTGTTGCAGCGCTTTTGGGTGCAGCGGGGAGCAGCACTAGTGCCTGTTTCCCAGGACTGTCCACGGCAGCCCAAAAACGTGGGGCTGAGGTATCTTGATGATCTGTAAAGCGTAAGCACAAACCGTGGCGCGCTTTACAGATAAGTCGAGAGCACAAATCTGCTGATCTGAGGTCGACTTGGCACCTCCCGTGCAAAGGCAGGAGCAAATGCAGGGAGGTTAAGGGAGCAGGGACGTCTTCTGCCTCTCTGAGCCCGGGAGGGAAGGGCAAGCTGCTGATTCTTGGCTCTTCAAAGTGAGGATTTGGGATATTCGTGTTTGCCTCGGTTAGGAGCTAGGATTGCTAGCCCTTTAAAAGGTGCCTGTTCCATCTGTGTTCCTCAGAAATGAGGTTTCTCATGCTTTTTTGGTTGCCTTTAATGTAGGGCTGTGAACAGCTACTGCAGGTGAGCCCTAAATCAAGATTTGATGCGACTGTAGTGGTGGTATGTGATGTGCGCTGAGATTAGCTCCCCAGGCAAATGCAGCATACAGAATTATTTTTAATAATGTAGGACTATGGCTGGGCTTTACCCCGAGGAAGAGGGGACGGGAGGTGAAATCTCCCCCCGAGCTGGTGAGCTCAGCAGAAATACATGCTGGGCTCYCATCCCTGCTGGGGCTCGGCCGAGATCCGGGTGAGGATGAGATTTAAATGCCATCCTGCAGTGCCCGCGGTGGCTGGTAAAGCATCCTCCTTTCCCTGCTCTCAACGCCTGTTAGACAGCTGGAGGGGGGGAAGGCACTCGCCATTCCCTTTGGGAATATGTGGCGCTTGCTGAGCAATAGCTGCCAACAGAGAAAAGTGAAGCATTAAAAATTCCTTTAATTGCATTTTGCTATATTTGTGTGCTTGATAATAGCTGGTAGTACTTGTTTCAGAATACTTTAATGGTATGATTTTTTTTTCGCCATCACATTAGCTTTTGAAAAACTACTTTAGGCTAATGTTTTTTTTCAGTGGGATTTAAATTTTGCTTAAACTGCAGGTTTTTTTTTTTCCCTCCAGTATTATTGTGGAAAAGTATTCGGATCTTTATGTTACAATATACGGTCAGGCAGGAAGCAGCTTAACTTCRGCTTCTCTGGGCAGGACTCCGCTGAAAGATGTGGTGCGTGAGCATGTTGATTTTATTATTATCTCGTAACAACAACACGCTGTTGGGCTCCCTTATTTGCATTCTCAGCAGGACGGCAAGGTGAATAATTTAATTCCAGCAGCCTCCGCCACGTGATGGTGCGAGGACCCATCAGTGATGCCTCCCCTGCACCGACAGACTTCGGARGGGAATGGAAACTTACAGAAGTGATGCGAAATCATCACATCTCCTCCCTTAACCCTGGAGAAATCTCTCAGCGGAGCGATCGCTTCTTCCTTTGCTTTGCCACGTGTTCCTCTGACGTGGAGTTTGGGGGGGGGTGTGAGCCTGCAAGCAAAACGAGCGAGGGAGCGGGAAGCGGGGAGGGCAGTGGGGAAAAATGCACACCCAGCCAGGCAGCTAGTCGGAGCAGGAACRGCGAGAAGCCGGAGCGAGGCCGGGAGTCCGGCCGCAGGCAGCGGGGAGTGGAAATTTACAGCTGCTTGCGAGCGCCTGTGCGTGTTCAAGCGATCTTGTCTGCTAACGCTTTTCCAGAGGCTGACAGTCACTCGGCAGCAGAAGAGCGGGAGGCCGAGTCGCGGGATCCCTTGTCTCTGCCACGTGTCGATAATCGGCGGGGGGGAATAAGGCRGAATTAAATGGAAGATAACTGAAGGCGGCTGCTGGCGGCGTGGGCTGCGGGGAGGCGGCAGAGCTGTCTTCAGCACCTGGCCATGGGGCTGCGCGGGGCTGCCTAGGAGCCCCCCACCTTTCTGCACACAGTAAGTGTCAGCCAAGATGATGTCCTCCGAGTGACAGAAAGTTAAGTGATTTAATAAAACTTTTCTTTTTCCAGTTAGCGCCAGCCTTGTTGTAATAAACYGCTTGCCTGCTTGTTCTCGATAGTTACGCTGTTAGCTTTTTATAGCTTTGTAAACTGTGTTACCAGGAGTGGCTTTTTAAAGCAGGCAGCCCTAAACAATGCTCCTCCTGTTACATAAGGCGCTGGCTCCGCGACCGAGCGCGCCGTGTCCATGGAATATCTCTGGAAATGGCTTTATTTACAATGCRGTTTCCAAAAATAAAATATCTGCAATATATCATTTCTCTTGCTGCTCTCCGCTGACTGCCTGCAGCTGCGGACTGGCTCTTGAGATGCAGAGGAATGAGAGCGTGGCCACTTGCATAAGACATCGGGAAAYGGTTAGAGATGAAGGGAAGATGAGCGCGTGTGTGAACGGTCACAAGAAACAGCGTATGTAAATTAACCATCTCATTATTTATAGTGAATAGGTCTCATCAACCTGAAATGCTAATTCCGTGGAATGAGCTATTCGTGAAGTTGTTATCAGGCAGAACTTTCATTGAGCTTAAGGGAAGGGKTTTTTTCTGAGCAAAGACTCTTTCTTGGACTAATATTAGTAATAAAGTGAAATTACTGCTATAGCAGATTATTTTAATGTGTTATGAAGCTATTGAAAGTAACACAGCAGGCTTGCTAAGGACATGGTCAAGTGAATGCTGTGTAGAGAGGTAACTTTCAATAATATTGAACAAAAAGCAAAAATAGTATTCATGTTCCTTGCTAATGGGTTTAGAGGAAGTTGTATTCCCTCCTGGCTGCTGCTTATGTTACTTAAATTGTATTACCAATTTCCATTATTTCTACAGTTATTATTACTACTAGAAATGGAAATTTAACCTGGTTTCCCTTTTACTTAAGTAAATGAAAAGCTGTTATGGGCTGTTCTGTTAGAATTGTATGTACTTCAGAGACATTAGTTCAGAGACCTCTTTCTGCATGACTAAGCTTGTGGGAGTTTTGCTACAGACTACAGTTAGGCATGGAATTGAATTCTTAATTTTTTAGGTTTGAAAGACCTCCATGGTGACAAATGGAAATAGGGATCCCAAATATTCTTGACTCATCAATCCTGCAAATTTGGTGGCTGTAAAACATCTGGTTTCTTATCTTTCTAGTTTTATTCAACATAAAGTAATAACCTACTACTTCTAGCTAGTTCGTTAGCATGAGTGGGAGATCCTGTGTAATCCTGTGATACAGAGATGATTGATGCAGGTGTGAGTATGGTGCCACAGGATGCTGCTTCAGCATGTCCTTAGAACCTGAGTGTTACCTGGCATTAGTGTGCAAATGCTGATTTGTAATAAATATTTTATAATAATAACAGATGTGGTAGCACAGGCCTTGCTGCAATAAAAGGAGACTAGGCAGCAAAGTCAAACACTCAAAAGGTTCCTAACTTGGTGTTTGGCATTTATCTGTGCCAGTGTAGTCTGTTCTCTGTGCCCTACTCAGGATACTTTCATCAAGTTTGTGTCATCACACAGTTACACCCCTTTTCGCATCATCACTGCCTSATTCTGGGTTTGGTTGGTGAAGACCTGAGCTGTCGCATCTGCTCCAGCAGCCCTGTCTCTCTACCCTCCTTTCATCCCCTTCTGCCCCTCTTGTGCTGGTACAGCTCTTTGTAAGGCTGTGGGGAGAACTGGACTGGAAATCAGTGCGACCGTTTTTTCCTCACCAGGCTATTTTTTGTTAACCTGGGTCGGTTCCCTGACCTGGCTCACCACGTGGCCCTGCAAACAGCTGTACCGCTCCAGCAGAGGCTGTAGGGCTGTCAATAGATGTGGAGCAGGGTGGCACTGTCACGGAACAAAGCGTTTATCACGCTGCGGCCTCAGACACCAGATAGCTGTTCGGTGTTTCATTTTGTCCCCCATGTTTGCTGAGAGACTATATAGGCTTTTTGGGTTTTATTGAATGGGCATTCAAGCACTCAATTAAAAACAGAATTATTAATTGCTTTGAGTGCTTCCATAGAGCTACACCACAGCACTTGAGTGGAGCATCGCCATGAAAGCCTTCACTTTCATAATGGTATTGAACAACTACGTTGTTATTCTCGTTCTGTAGAGGTGATCAGATTAAGGGCAGAGATGCCTGCTTATTTTCCATGTCTGATCTTCAGGATGCTTGCCATCTGCTAAAAAAGGACGTTTGTGGCGATGGTAGGCATTACTGCAATGTTTTGTGTGTTCAGGTGAAGCTTCAGCCAATATCCACCTTCATTCCAGGTAATGCAACAATTAGCCAACAGCAAGGCTTATAATGAGTAAATTCTTGAGTTTTTGGACTAATTTTGTTGCCAAGCTGCGATGGCATTCATTCACCTTAACGATAAAACTGTCCTCTCTTCTGCTAATCTTTTGTCTCATTTGCAATGTCCCTTCCAAAATCTGCAACTTGTTGAGGATTTGCAGAGAAGTTACTTCTTGTGTAGCCCTGATTCCTTCTGCGTATCGAATGAAACGTGGGTCGTGTGAGGGGACTGCATGGGGGAGGATGGATTGGACTTCTCCAGGTGATCATCACACATGGTGGCTTCCATCCCCTGGTTTGAGTACGTGACTGTAATTGCAACAACTTTCCCAAATATGGCAGGAGGGAGAAATGAGGAGGGAATAAAGCGTCACTTCCATTATGTAGAGACTGAATTAGGCAAAATTATGAAGAAAGTATGCTAATTCAGGCCCCAAATAYATGGGTCTTAGGCACACTGGGGTGAATGGAAAATGAAGGTCTTTTTTTCCATTCAAGAAGCTCTCACCCAATACRAGTTATTGAAATGTTTTGATTCTGATGAATAAGTTGATGATGGTTAGGAACTAAGACAAGACGGATGTCTGATACTTGAAGGGAAGGAAATTTTTTTGCTCATTCACTTTTAAAGACCAAATGACTTGTCCAGAGGAATGTCTGCAAAGAGTGCATGGATGGGCTCACRTGCTCTCTCCCATTCTTGCCTTCGTGGGCAGGAGGAAGCGTTTGTTACCAAGCTGCTTAACTGAGTCACTTCATAGTGGGATGGGCCGGTGAGTAGAGTGATGTTGCCGTCTGCATTTTGCCTTCATTGTGCTTACAAGCTCAGCTGCGCTCTWATTTTTTGAGAAAGTATATGATTAAGAGCAAAGAAATTGTGGAGGGTGCCTATAGACAGAGCTAGATCTCTTACTGTACTTTATTGTTGTATTAAAGAGCTCAAGATGCGTTATATTTTTTTAGTGCATTCCTTTTATGAGMAGATAAACTGGCAGAAGAGATATTTTGAAGACTGATAAAGTATAAGCTTTGGTGTCAAATGATCCAGGTTTCATTCCTGACAGCCACCGATTTTTTTTTTTTTATGTGGCCTTGGGTAAGTCTTCTGATCTTCCGTGCTTCAGCTCCTCCCTTTGCAGAGGGGGCAGAATAACAGCAGGTATATAATTTTTTTTGGAGGTGTGTTTTCCATCTTGGTTAAATGTTTGCAGAGTTGGAGGCCTCTAAGGGAAGGCATGCCCTGAGTATGAAGGGATGTTATGTTACCTTTGACAGGCTACTGAATACGCTAATACTTAACGTCTTGCAAACCTCGTCCACCTCTGGATTCAACTCACCGCTTTAATCTGTGTGATTTTTTTTTCTTTTTTTGTGACTTGAACAGAAACAGCCAAACATTTAGAAAGTAGTGCTTTAAAATTGCCTTTTGGTGTTTCTGTCACTTACCTAAAATAAAATCAGTGCCATTTTTTTCTCCCAAACAAACACGGAATTATATTCCCTGAAAGTATTTTTGTAAAAGTAGGGCTCGTAAAATGCACTGGAGACTCTGGCTCTGGTGGCTGAAACGTCCTGTTCATGCTGATGGCAACAGCAGGCTTTGGAAACCACCATTCCTGCTACAGCGCTGCTGGTGCGACCAGGAGAGACAACCTCCGAGGCCGGGAGTTGGTCCAGGAGATCCAGCTGTTTTCTTTCCTCAGTCTCATAAGCTTCTCACAAMAGCATATATGAGATGATGAGATGATGAAATAACATCATCAAACTAAATGCTTCAGAAGTTGGCTGGTCCCCCGTTACAAATTCAGGAGTGTCCACAATGTGTTTCTGATGTTATAAAAACATATGCTATTGAATAACCATTAGATAGAAAAAGTTTTCCTAGAAAGTAGGAAAGAAAGGGGCTCATTCAGCTGCCAGACAGCAGTGTCAAAAATTTATGAACAGATGCTCTGTAGTGTGCCTGGTAGAGTAGGTAATTTCAAAATTCAAAGTTCCAATGATTGGAAACCTTTACATTTTCAGCTTAAGTTTATTCATCGGCAGTTTATAGCCATTTGCTTCTGCATAAATAATGTGTTATTGTTATCTGAGCCAAAATAACTTCTTGGGCTTCCGTGTATTTCTATTCTAAGCTTTCCAAGATGAGAACTTTTACCCTACTAGACATGCTGGTCTTYCCATTTTTCTGGCCAGCCTAGGGTCCTTCTCTGCACCCGCTCTAATCTCCGTTGATTTTACTTGACTRTGGGTGTTCAGGATTGTGTACAATGTTCCATATGAAGTTCCATCAAGACTTTGTACAAAGACATGCATACCTTTGTATTTCTACTGGTTACTTTCTTAATCTGTCACAGATTTGTGTTTGTYTTTCTCCTGTCTGTAAAATACCAGTGTAGTCACTGGGTATCTGTCATTTCTCATGGCAAGGCCTCAGGTTGAAGCAGATWTTCATAGAATCATAAAATAGTTTGGGTTGGAAGGGACCTTTAAAGGCCATCTAGTCCARCCCSCCTGCAGTGAGCAGGGACATCTTCAACTAGATCAGGGTGCTCAGAGCCCCGTCCARCCTGACCTTGAATATTTCCAGGGATGGGGCATCTAYCACCTCTCTGTTTTCTCCCATTCAGCATTATCTGATACTCTTTACTCTTAATTTTTATCCCATTTTTATTACCTCAGTCCTTGAGGCCATCCAGTTTCTCAGGTAATGATATTCCAGTCCTCTTCTGTGTTGATAATATCCTCCTATGTTACCAAAATTTTTGGGTAGGCTCTTAATTCCCATGCCTCTCTAAATAAGATCCTGTCCCCAAATTGCTCTTACCTTCTCAGATGATCAGTCTCCCTTTACACAGTAATTTTCCTTCAAGTAGTTTATTTTCTATTATATTCAATTTAGTGTATTTCCATGTCAGATGYATGGGTTCTACTGTGTTTTCCTCTGTCTAAAAATATATTCATAAGGGATTGTAGTATGAGCTATCTTTGGTAAGCTTGTGTTGCATTCTCTTCAGTTGTCATTCATCTTTGTGTTTCAGTTATTTTTAGACTGGTTTCTTGAGAAAATGAAGCTTATGTGGTCACACTGTCCATCTCTCATCCTACTTCTCTTCCAAAGCTAACTTTTGAACTTACTGGCCAATTTCAAGCAACATTGACAGAGGGCTAGATGCCTGGTAAATACTGAGTTCCAAAAAATGGACTGAAAATAAGTGATGGAAGGAATAGGGAATTTAAACCAAATTAGTGCCTCTACCGGAGAGAAGACCTTCCAAGTAAAGCTTAGAGAGCAGAGAGCTGATACAAGAAGGAKGACAGGGCAGAAATGCCCAGCTGTGTTAAGAGCTTTAGCAAGAGCTTGTGCTTTCTTCRAGGCTGGAGAATCCAGTCATGAGGAGCAAAGCTGGAGGAGAGGAGTCCTTGTTTTGCCGTATGCCTTATGGACTAGCCAGCCATAAGACTAAGAAGTAAAACTCCCAAATCTCAGCAAAGTGACTTTACCTCCATTTGCTTGTACCTGTAATTGTGAATAGCACGTGCCCCCTAGGAGATTCCTGTATGGAGAAGCAAAAGGGACTATAACCTGCAGCTGCCAGTATGTGTTTTCTGAAGTGATGGATCATCTTTTGCCCAATGCTGATGGGTTAAAAACTYGTGTCCTGAAAAGGGGTAAGTCCAAAAACGTTCTTCGATGCACATCTGGGGCTCTTCCCCTCTTTCTCTCTGTCTCCCTCTGCTTGCATGCAGCGGATGCTTTGCATGTAACACTGATAAATGAAGTGAAGCAGAGACTTGGCTCTGTTCAGCGGAGGGATGAACTAAACAGTCTCTTGAGTCCCTTCCCGCCCTATTATCAGTGATTTTGCTGTTGCAGTTAGGACACTGGTAGGGTATGAAGTGAAGAGAAATGGTATTTTATCACTGAGCAGTGCTGTGGTGCTGTGGTGAGACTGGAACTATACAGTGGAAAAGTGCTAGCCTGGCTGTTGGAGTTTTATGGCAAATTTAGTGATTATTTAAATACAGRCATCATACTCTAGAAAGCTATGTAAGTTACTTTTTGGGAGGAAAATGTGTTTATAATTTATAGTCAACATTTCAGTTAGAAATGTGGACTTAATTTTTTTTTAAATCTCAGAACCTCTAGCTCATGAGTACTTCAATTTCAAAATCAAATTATTTCCCCTTTGCTTTTCTTTGTGTGGAGACTTCTAAGAGTGCAACATGAAGGGATAGCTTCAGCAATCTGAATAAACCTGCTCCACCTTGGATGAAAATACTTCTTTTCTGAAATGGAACGTGCCTGTTAAGCTCCTGCTCTCAGACTCTCTCTCTCATGCATCTTCACATCCTCATGCCGTGTCGTCTCGGATAATAAAAACATGCAGAATCAGGTCCTTCTCAAAGTGTGTTGTGAATTATTAATCTTCTAATTGCAGCACATGCAGGATTACGGGGTGCTTGGCACTTGCTAGCAGCGTTTAAACAAATTTATTTTATAATACTGGCATCCTAGTCCTTTCCAGTGCTTGTATGTAGCTGAACATGCCCAAATGAGTTAGTCGTTAGTATATCCAGCCTTCAGCCTTGCGTGTTGTCAGGTTGAGGTGTGACTCTGCTCTGTTGCCAGCTGGATGGTGCTGCCAAAGCTTGCAGTTGTGAGCTCCATGGGAGCAGGACTCCACAGCTGAGAGCTCAGCCAAGGAGTGAAGGTTACGTAGCCAAAACTGCAGAAATAAAAATGAGTTTGAACTGAACCGTGAGGAGCTTGAAAATGGAAATCCGAAGGTAGTGATCTTTCAGATGTTGAACATCAAAATATTCCTGTAAAACTGACCTAACAACAAATGAGAAGCTATACACAAATTCACCTACTCTGGACACTACAAAGGAACTTTTGGTTTAAGTAAGACATTTAAAAATTTTTCCTGTGTGTCATAGAAACTGTTCTTGTAAAGATAATCTGCAAGAATACTTTGAAATGTTTTTAATAAGATGTTAGGACAGTGTCCATATTGGCTGTTTTATATAGTTGCTATTTATAGTTGTAATAGAATGTATATCCAAGCTGGGTATTAATTCCATAAGATATTTGGGAATTAGTGACACATGGATGTATGGCACAAATGGGGCCATACTTCCTGATGCACTCTGTAGTGTGTCAGTAGTAACAACGAAGCATGAGAGGAGTGGATTCTTTGGGACCACTGGGTTTTCTTCTTTATACTGTGTGTATTGTGCTCATTTAATTCTCTCTTTTAAAACCTCTTGTATAAAGCTTTTTTTAAATTGTAGAAGTTGAAGAAAAATAGGGAGATTGAAGTGGTTTGTGTATATATTCATGTTTTCACAACTAATCTTGCAAAATGTGTGTGGGAAGGGATGGTGATGGTTGTCTTCTGTTGTGGAAAGAGATGAAAATTTGAGATTATTTTTGCTTTTGTTTTTTTTTTTTTTTTTTTTTTACCTCTTGTTCGTTATTGTACAAAGTGGAATACAATCCAGAATGGTGCTGTGCTCTCCCTGGAAAGTGGTACTGCCTTAACCAGAGCATATTCGCATCTGTAGTCTGTCCATTGATTTCAGTAGATCTTTGTATTGGACCCTCAGCAAAACCCATGGGAATTCACAATTTAATGCTATGTAGGATCAGAAAYTAAGCTACTTCATTTCTTTCATGTATAAATACAGTGATGTGGTATTTGCCTTTCTAACCATACAGAGGAAGAATGTTTTAAATTAAACAAATAAAACCATTTTCTTTAAAATGCTCAGTCTTTTATTTAAATGCCATGAAAACATTTGTGTCCGTATTTGGGCSTGATCCTCTGTTCCTTATTTAATTCAGGCAATGTTTTACACAAGTGAGATCTGACCCACAGATTCTTGAGATCTGTCAGACTTAGGGGGTAGCTTCAAATGCTTCTTCTCGAGAAGCTTTAGGTTGAAAAAGAAAAGCCATTGAAGAAGAAGGAGCAATGGTGGAGAAGCTGGGACCTTACCTTGCGATGCTCTAAACAAAGGATGCTTTTGGTACGCTGGCGTCTACAGTTAGTTATCTGCATCGCGATGAAGCTGGTGAAGTTTGGCAGAAACCACTATCTGAAATCTTGTGAAGCCTGCCAGATACGCAGTGTCCAAAAAACATTGGACATAGGCRTAGACTCACTGGAGCGCTGACCTGTAGGTCAGGGGCTTTAGGAAGCATCCAGCTCCTGCACAGGTGCTGAGCAGTTGCTTTCCACGTGCTAATGGTGGCTTGTGAATCCTGGATGAACTTGCAATAACTGTATGTGAGAACTTTTACTGCTCTACKGAGTAGCTGAAGCAAAATATAGTGCCTGAAGCATAACCTTTTGTTGTTCATAGTGTCTTTGTGTRTTTTTATTGCATTTTCGTATAAACCTTAAAAGCTATTTTTGTTTCTCGTTTGATTTAAGGAAGTCCTCTTCTATCCTGAAGGAAGAAATCCAGGTGAAGAAAAACCATGCCTTTGTTTAGTAAATCGCACAAAAATCCTGCTGAGATTGTGAAAATTCTGAAAGAAAACATGGCCATATTGGAAAAACAAGAAAAAAAGACAGATAAGGTATGAGGTAATGTTGTAGAAGACCAATAAGGTTTTTATGCCGGGGAAACAGTAGAAGAAAGGGAATAAAATTGTGTTTGCTCACTGCCCTGGTTCTGCAAGTGCTTGCACATGTAAGTAGCTTTGTGTTTGAATGGTCCTACTAAAATCAGGGGGCTTTTGCATAAGTAAAGCACAACAGATCTGGGGGTCAAAAAGAAAACGTTGAGATCTAGGAGCCTCAGCCAAAATTAAGGGTGATCTCCTACTGCTTCAAATATTAATGCATCTAACAAAACATCCTGGAAGGCTATTTGAAAACTATTATACCATTAATTGTTTTAGCAGGATAACAAATGAGACTGCCAATTAATGTGTAGGTACCCACAGAGCAAAACTTACTTCTGATGAACATTGTTTGCGTAAAACAGCAAACCTGTATGTGTTCAGATGTATGTAAAAGAGATCTCACTCTGTCAATCCTTTCCAATCTTCTGTGTGCTAGTGCTTCCTAAATGAGCTGCGCTACTCGTATTCTAATTATAGTGCTAGGTTTTTGCTGATACTATTGCTCTCCTCTAACTCTGTGACACAGACCTGAGTTACTTTTGCCACTCTTCCAGTGACCAGCTGAGAAGGTGTTCCCCAGCATACAAAATGCTCCCAATTAGGAATTAGTGCTTACATAAATTCAAATAATTTAATTTTTTTTTTTTTTTTTTTTTTTATCTGAGACTCTGGCCCTCTATGTTATTACTGTGGTAGGAGTATATGATTTTAATTAACAACAAACTAATTTTAGGTTAAAACTGAATGTCAGTGGAAACAGAAATAGCTGATAAGTGACATTAACACAGTTTTTGTGCAGCTGCTGTTTGTGGGTGCATGTTGTGCTTCCCCGATCTTGTGCAGGAGCCTGTATTAGAACGAACCTAACCCAAAATCTAAGCACAGAACCCTTCATGCCCATAGTGAAATCCTCTTGAAACTTTTTGGTTCAAAGCAAGTAGCTCAGAGTGTGTTAATTATGTAAGATCAGTCACACAGATTTCAGGGAGGCCTCTGGTATTTGATGTCTCTTGCTGAAATACCTTCGGTTAACTGAAAAGCACTGAGAGAATTTTACTCTGAACTGAAACTTAAAATAAGTAACTAAATAAACCAACAGAGTCTGCCCTCCCCTGCTGAATTCATCCTTCAGAGCCTGATTAAAGAAGACATTCAAAGCAGAAGCTCTAGACTCGGGTTTCTTTTCGATTGGCTTTGCAGCATGACTCCTCTGGGTTGTGGTTTTGAGGATTTTTGGCTTTGAGCTGGTTTGTTTATTTGGGTGTCAGTGACAAAGGAGGAGAAATTCAGACTTCTTAGAAAATCGAGAACTCGATGTAAATGTTTCAGAAAAGTCAGAACAGCTGGTGTGTGTTTTCCTCACAAAGTAAAAGATATGGGAGCGTTTCCCTGGCATATTAGGATGGAAACAGCTCGTGAATTTAATGATGACACTTATTTTACAGGAGGAGGTTGGTTTTCAGTATTTTCGGCCTTATTTTATCGCTATGGGATGGAGGCTGTTCCTGGGGTCAGTGTAGGTGATCAGGGAAGAGGAGGGAGGGGGGACAAGGCAGTTGCTTCAGCAGCAAGGCAGACAGGGAAGAAAGCAGCCTTTTTTTGGACGGTATTTACACACGTGCTTTATGTGGCTTGTTGACTCAGGACTTTGCGCTACGATGTAGAGGAAGCACGTAGGGCCTTTCTTCCTTCAGAAGGGAGGATGTGAGACTCCTCAGTAACGCTACCTTTCATCTGAAGTGTTGCACTGAGCTGTCCTGAAATAAATACCTGTTAAAGAAAATAGCCAGATTCATTCTCCTGAGTTTAAGGAAGTAAATCATAAGGAATATCTTTAGTACTGTGACAACGATAAACTTTAAAAAATGGCAGGAAAAATAACTCTTGCAAAAACAATCACCCCATCACATCTCTTACTATCCATACAGGTTTGTGGAACCATTTTTAAATGTTGTTTGCATTTTGAATTGGAGAAGAAAAGATGATGGGGAGACTTTCAATGGCACACAGGTTTTCAAAACTTAATCACTTAGTAATACTAATGAATAACATCCTGTCTTTTCATGAGTATGATTAGAGAAATTTTAACTGAAAACAAAAGCAAAGAAAAACAAAGCACAGTGCTGCACTCTGTGCTCTTCAAAACCTGGCAAGGTTTTTAAATTTACCTCCAGTTTGATTTCCAAAGGGAGACGAAATGTGTCAGACTTTCATAAAAGGGCCCAGAGGTCTGGCTCCTGCAAGAGCCACAGACGCTGGATATCCCAGAGCTGGTTTTGGACCTTTTGGGCCTATGAACTCAGAGGTTTGGGAATCAGGGCTCTCCAATTTTTCAGATTTCTGGCTCCTTGTCGTCTTCCATGTGAATGGAGAGGTGCCCTTTTGCCTCACCATGAAACCAAGGTTCCCAGGACTTCTGGGGTGTGACTCCACAGCATCCCTGATTTTGCTTGTGTGCAGAATAGCTTCCAACTAAGACTTGCCTCAGATGCTTAAACAAGAAGATTTATCCTGTGACAATTGAGCTGTTATTGTAGCACAGCCAGTGTGGTATGTGGGCTGAGACAGCTAAAAGCTGCTAATACACCCAGAATTGGCAGAGAAGTGTGGCAAAGCCTAAATTAACTGCAGGGCTAGCGGAGAACCTCCTTGTTTCCTTTCCCAGTTGAGAAATCGTAAGTACGAGGTGAAGACGCCCTGGGCAGCTGGGGGGGCGCGAGGTCAGACAGGGAGAGGCTTGATGCTTCTCATACAACTTTGTGCAACTTCCTGCAGGAACCATCTGTGCCTTGGAGGGGCTGTTTTTTGATAACGCAGAAATGATCGTTCCTACCAAGCTATGCAGTAGGCAGGTAGAGGGAGCTTTACAGCAAATCAGTTAAGACTTTCCGAGTAATGGGAAGAGGGGGGAGGACACAACTTGATAGATAGGATGCAGAGAAGCCACTTGTAAGTATAAAGGCAATTATACATCTTTTCTGAGACACATTTCCATGTACACACACAATGTACAGAAGTTTGCACTCTTTCTTAGTGATGCTTTTTGTTAGTCATAGAATACAACCCAGTCAGACTGTGACTAAACTCTATTGACTGTGCTAGCATCTGTCTTCTTAGATAAGGATTGAATTTGACCCAGTTCCTCCAGTGTCTTTTTTTTTTTCTTTTTTAAACCTATTAATGTGTGTGGCATTGCCATAATGCTTTTTAAACACTCTCAACTGAAAAATAGGCCAAGTTTGAATGTTTGGTTCTTTCTTTTATTTTATGGGTGGGGTTTTTTGTTTGTTTGCGTGCATGCATGTATGTGTGCTTAAAGCTTTGCCATTTTCTCAGCTACATTCTGATGGTTGATAGACCACATGTTGAGAAGTGCCACCACACGTGACTCCTCTTCTCTGAAGTGCTCTTTCTAATACCTTCTTTTTAAATTTTTTTAAAATAGCATCTAYTTTAAAGAAGGTATTGCAGCACTGACAAATCAAATGCAACAATTGGAGGATTAAGTAGGGTAAGACAGAGCTGGAAAAGTGGACTAAAGCCTTCTTTATCAAGCATCCTCCTCTATTCCAACATCTGAAAAAAATAAGGTGTTCTTGTGACATGTACAATTGCTGACATCCTATTCAGGCTTTGATGCGGTGAAGAACAATTGATTACATTTTATTACAGAATTCTATAAATGCCATAAAAAGTTAATCTTGGTCACGTAGAAACAAACTGTGCTTGGATTTAATGAGAAATACCCATTCTGGAATTAACTAGAAAAGCAGGGAAGTGTTTAAATACCTAGGAAATGAAGCCTTCAGAGCTTAGACTTTCTTCCTTTCTTTCTGGCACGAACTCCTGTAGTGTTYGCAGGATGCACGTAAGTAGGGAGCAAGAGGGGAAAAACCCTGATATCAAGTGGTCAGATCCGTTGAACCTGAGGAAGAACGGACAGCATGCGACACGCTGCTCATACTGCTTCATTTATTACTGATATGCCGCCACGTCTTTTGTYGGTCGATGTTGTAAAAGAACATTAATAGAAAGGATGCCTGACCCATCTCACAAAAAAAGGGGGGTGACATCCCAACTTCTCGAAGTCTTGTGTTCAGCCACTGAGTCCGGTCAGCACAAAGCAGTGCAGGTGGCATCCAGTATGTCGCTGAAGGATGTCCTTGAACTCATCACCCTCTCGCTGCTAACCAAACACCTTCGGGTGCGGCAGCCGTGACTCAGTGCCATCTGCGGTGCCTACAGGTTTGGTAACATTTTCTGAACCCGCCCTGCAGCAAAAGCCTTCAAATGTCACGGGCTTTTCATTTAGTACAGCAAACCAATCTGGGGTGGGTTGAAACTTGGCCTCATCTTTGCGCTCGGCCTAGATGGGCTGAAAGATTTGCAGTTTCTGGCATAGCTGGTCCAAGACTTGGCTTTGTCACGGAAGATGAACCCGAGTGAGTTAGAGCTGGTTCAGGGCGCCGTGCCGAGCGTTTTCCTGGCAGGCAGAACCGCAGGCTGCAGCGCCCTTCGTCGGTGTTCAGAAACATCGTGAAGCTGGATGTAAAATAACCTGAAGTGTCTAGCTTCTTCCCCTTTCACTTAAATATATCTAACGAGACTTCTTGTTCGGGTAGGTCACTGTAATCTGTCCTCTGTTTCATCTCCGTGTACTGTAATGAATTTAATACTGTTCAGAAGGGTCAGGAGAGCAGCATTTTATTAAGGCTACAGTTAAAAGACTTTAAGACTTCTGGAACAAATATTTATATCAATAAATCCTGCTTTTTTACATAGCACCAATGAGCCATTTTCAGTTCCTGTTCACCTTGCTCGCTCCTGCGCTGATAAAGCAGCTGGGGACCGGTGTGTGAGATGAGGTGCATGCGGAGGACGTGATGTGCACTTGCATGGAAGAACAGTTGCATGACTATTGCGAACGCGAATACCCAGGGATGCGATTCTGCAGCTGCCAAAGTCAGTTGCAAAATTGCCTTCGACTTCGTTGCTGCACACTGAAACTGGGAGAATGAGATAAGAAGGGCTTGGCACCCCTTCCTTCTAGCTCTGCATGTCCTGGGGTTTTGTGGAGCATTTGATGTCTCAGCTTCCCCACTCTGCTAAGGCCTGTTATTGCTCTAGAGACGGGAGAAACTCCAGATACTATCAGGTGCTAGTGCCAAGAGTTTAAAACCCGTCTCTTCTGGTTGCTTTTTTTTTTTTTTGTATTTTTAAGGACCTTGCAACCTTTAGTTCTGCCTTAAGTGCAGGATTAACAGTGGGAAAGGAATTTATGTCCAGGTGGGGCAAACCTGTCTCTTCCATTTAATCATACTGCCATTTAGAAGGCGTTTCCCTGTTGTCCCTGCTTGGCCAAATTGTCTTCGCCAGCTTCCTTGAGTAGTAGGCCATAATAATTTGCTAAATGACAGAGTTCATACCTCCTGGTCCAAAATGTTCTGCTGAAGTCCACGATTTGTTCCTGTATATCCCTTTAGCGTGACATTGCAGCAAGAATAAGTCAGTTGGGATGTTTCTGAAGCTGTGTAGATATTGGATTCAGATTCTGCTAATGGCTCTTCTTGGGAGTCCTTACAGTTGCATGTAGAGCGAGTTGTGTTGGCACTGTTCTTTTAGGAGAAAAATTGGTTTCAGTCACACAGAATATTTTTAAACAGGACTGTAAGCTAAAACAAGACAAGCCAAACCAAGGAGCTTTATGCGTTTGGTTGTAACGTGTAGCATGAAGTACTGGCAGTTCACTGAATCACACATTGGAGTATTTTGTATCACGCTGGCAGGCACCTCTGTGTGTTACTGTCTGCTGCTGTGCAAGAGAGCAACAGTTTAGAAAGATATTTTTTACCCTGGAAGTATGCTAGGTACACAATCAGAAGCTGTACGATCCTATTCGCCATATTCTTATGAACAATTGAGGATTTCCTGATCGCTAGGCAGATGCCAGATATCAGGCATCTGATTTTTTCTTATGTATATTTAGCATCTGAGTTTGGAAAGGTGGAAGAAGTTCATGCAATCTGTTTTTTCTTCACTGTTATGGTTGGTCATAAATGTTATATTAAATCCCCAGGTGAATAAAAATTAGAATAAGCCCTTCTGACCTACAACATAAGTACATATGGGTGTACATAAGCTGTTGATGAAACAAAGGTAAAATAGAGGGAACCCACTGAAAGCTTTGAAAAGTTGCAGTTCAGGTGTAGGAGCTCGGACTGTTGATGATTCAAGGCCGGATACTTTTCCCCTTATGCTTTTTGTAATCTTCCTTGGAGAGGAGTAAAAAGGTGCAGTGAATCTACATTGCATAACAGGAGACCCATCTCTCTGTCTCTCTGACAAGTATAATAGTTCTAGATCGTGAGCACTTAATATTGGCACTTTTAAGATAGATGTGAAATTGCCGTAAGTAGGTAAGGAGAGGGGAAGGGCAAGGTTAGTAAGTAGAGGTAATTTTTATGAAGCCAGTTGGAGTAGCTAGAAATTTAAGTTGCTGAAGTTGGGGATTCTTGGTAAAGTATCTCTGTGGTGTGCCATAGGGTTTTTAAAAAACTGCCTGTATGAAGTTTTGATTTCTGAAGCAGATAATCTKCTTTGTTTATTTTGCTATATCACGCACAAGCAGTGTTGGAGATAAAACAGCTTAGCCTTTGAGTATGGAAAGTCCCGACTCATGTAATTATGGAAATAAAAATTCAGCTTTCTGTGTGAACAACAGATAAGGCCTCTGTTTTAGCCTTTCATGCTACTCTTCAAAATCTCTCTGGAATATTTTACAAGAACAGAAAAAATTTAAGACTCAGAGGATTTCTTTGTAATCCCTTAATGAAAAAACCAAGAAACTCCTTATTGAACTGTCTTGTATAATTGTGGAATAGAGAGAAAAATTTAACTGTTTTGCAGCATTCCTTAATAATGCTAAATTACTGCTTTAAGAACATTGTCATGCTCTTTGGCCCTCCTGTAGAGATCAGTAAAAAAAAAATAGATAAACTTCAGAAATTGTCTTCTAGACCTGGCAAAGCAAGTTAAACTGAAGAACCCAGCCTTAACACTGTGGGAAAGGAAGATCAACACTGGAGTACRGAAATATTTCAGTATAGGCATAGTAGTGTGTCGTGGTTTAACCCCAGCTGGYACCTAAGCCMCACGCAGCCGCTCGCTCCCTCCCTCCCAGTGGGATGGGGGAGAGAATCGGAAGGGTAAAAGGGAGAAAACTCATGGGTTGAGATAAAGACAGTTTAATAGGGAAAGCAAAAGCCGCGCACAAGCAAAGCAAAACAAGGAATTCATTCACTGCTTCCCATGGGCAGGCAGGTGTTCAGCCATCTCCAGGAAAGCAGGGCTCCGTCACACCTAACGGTGACTTGGGAAGACAAAGACCATCACTCTGAAYGTCCCCCCTTCCTTCTTCTTCCCCCAACTTTATAAGCTGAGCATGACGCCATATGGTGTGGGATATCCCTTTGGTCAGTTGGGGTCAGCTGTCCCGGCTGTGTCCCCTCCCAACTCCTTGTGCACCCCCAGCCTACTTGCTGGCGGGGTGGTGTGAGGAGCAGAGAAGGCCTTGACTCTGTGTAAGCACTGCTCAGCAGTAACTGAAACATCCCTGTGTTATCAACACTGTTTCCAGCACAAAACCCATACTAGCTACTATGAAAAAAATYAACTATCCCAGCCAAAACCAGCACGTAGTGTTACCTATTCTGTAATGAAGACTGGATCTTTGCAACAAAATTGGCTGGTCTTCACATGTGCGTTATGCTGTGGAGAGGAGAGTCTTGAGGTTTTTCAGGGAAGATCTTTTTTTTTCATATAGGATTTCAGGGAATAATGTCTTCATAAGCTCCTTTCTTTGTGTTATGATCCCATTAAGTCAACAATGACAAGACTTTGATCTATGAGGAAAACAAGCCTGAGACCAAGTATCTTCAACTCATAAAGTTTCCAGCTCTCCTTGTTGAAGCTGTTGGTAGGTTGTACTCAYTTGAGACTTACCCACATACCCACCCTGAATTTTAGTGTTCTGTGGTGGAATTGCATCCTCCCAAGTCTGGATGTTGTGAACTGAGATGCCTGTAGACTAGAAACCTGTGAGTTGCTTTAGGAGGTCAAGATCCTGACATCTGTGCAGTGACAGCAACGCAAACAGAATTTTGGTTAAACTGATGTGTGTGCTGGGAATCAGCTTGCATTTCATCTTGTGCTTTGTTGTCCCTGTCTGCAACTTTAATTGTCCAAAGTTCAGCGATTCCCACTTTTGACGTTTGTATGTAATACATATAAGCTGTTCTGTTTAGGATTCTGTGTTCATTTATCTCCTCTCCCTCTTTTTTTCCCTCTGCTCACATTGGCTTCTCTAAATATAATGGCATAAATTCAGTCATGATATAAAGGACTYGTAGCTAGAGGACAGAAGAAAAATCTTCCAGAAAGAAGATTGTGCTTAATTGCAAGAGCGAGACAAATGGCTGAAGTGCTTAGATATTTCGTGAAACTTTTTCTTTTGCTCTATAACTTCTACTGAAGTGAGMGTTGCAGCACTTTGCTATTGTTGCTGTTGCCACTGATGGAGAATAAATAGTAGTACAGAAGTCATAATAGACTTTGGAATTTCTATCAAATCTCTCTTTTTTTTGTCACTGAATTTCTGTTTGTGGCATCGCTGGGGGGAAGAGTGTCTTGCTGAGGTTTTTGTTGGTTTTTGCAAATTTTCCTAAAGAGGGACAGGCCCAGTCTGGCTTCTTATGACAAGCTGTTCTGCAGCTACGTTTCCGTTGTCTCGTATTTTCTTTGTATTCGAGTGAATGTATTTGCTTTCTTGTTTGTTTTGGACAGGTCTTGGGTCTTCGGATCTTGGAATGTCTTTTTCCCCCCCCCCCCCGAGTCTTGAGCAAGTTTCCATCCCAGAAACAGTCCTTATGTACTTAGGGTATTATTCTAAAAATGCTGTAAGATTAAGTGGAAATGTCAAAGTGGAGGCTAGAAGTGGCTGTTAATTTAAGAATCTGTGTTCAGAATTATGGTTTTCCTCCAGGTAGGTTATGAAGGATAGGCACAGAAGAGCGGTCCTTAGATTTTACCGGGAATAGCTTTTGGTGGCGGGTGAATGTCAAACCACAGACCATCCAGAGGACATGAAGGGGGAGGAAGTTAAACGCAAAATGTAAATGGCATGTAGAAAAGCTGAGAAGCTGAGCGGATGGGATGGCGGATGATTAGAGAAATACAGCCATGGTGCCCAGTTGTGCCCATCAACACTGCAGTGTTCTGTAGTTTCATTTTCTCCTGCAGCACTTYACTTTTTGGCCTCCTTTTTGAGAATTAAACCTGAAGCTGAGTCTTGCAGACATTTTTCTACATATCAGAAAGGACTACTTATACATGAAAGGAAAGGTATTAATTTTTTTTTAACCACAGAATGCCAGAGATATTCACACCCTGCCCAGCAAAATGGGTGAAAAGCCAAAAATATATGGGTTTTTCCTTTGATATGAAAATATTTGCACAGCTATTATAAAGATTTAGAGCTTTAGTTTCCAAGATAGCACCCCTGTTGTTAATCCCATCTGTACTCTGTGGGATATCTCTAGTGACATACCACTAACATTTGAAGTAAAAATAGGCTCTTTTGCTGAGCGACGGTAAGAAACAACAAGACTTCTGCTGTGGTTAAAGTTATCACATAGTCATATTCATTTACATGCTCATGCTGACCTATCTCAACTAGCAGMAAATTGAGAGTAGGTACAAACAGATTGGGGGAGAACATTTCTTTACGCTGTGCAAAATCAATGCTTAAATYTTCCAGGTAGATGCAATGTGAAAGTGGCTTTTTATTAGTTTTCTTTAGGATTTCTAGGCTTCTTCTAGGATTTTTATTCACTAATGTGAATAAAATCTATGATTTATCAGTATTAAAGTGTTGGGAGATCAGCAGCAGTTGAGAGATGCCTCTCCAGAGCACTGTGGAGTTATTTGATGCAGATTGATAGGGTGGTATTCGAAAGCATGACATTTTTCCTTTCAGTTTATGTGAGAGATGTATTGAAATTATTGATCTGGCTTTGAACATCCATTAATGACCAGTTAGCTTTTACAAATGACTTTTGGGTTTTCTCTGTGTGTCTTTATTTTTATTTTTTTTTCCCCTGCTAAGCTAATGAAACGCTAATTTCAAATAAATGTTTTGCAATATAGATGTGAGATGCTGCCCTATCTTCAGCATCTTTAACCATCTTGCCTGGCACTTTGCTGCCATTCTCAGCTTTGCTTTCAAACCTGTCCCTTACTTCCTTCCCACTCCCTGTCAAAAAATCCAGCCAGCCTTGCTGCGGGTCACGTGTGTATTAAATATACCCCGACCCAGGAAGAGCCATTGCCTCCATAGCCCCATGGCTAGAGCTGATGGGATTTAAAACACAGACACACACGTGAAAAAATAACACCTTTGCTCTGCAGAGTCTTTATTTATAYGAAGTGGAGCAAACCTGGGAGGAGAGCATGAGCCAGAGCTGCCGTGCTGTGGCCAGCGGTCGTTTCCCTTGGGAAGTGGGACGTTATCGCTCACGTCTGATTTAAACCTGCTGACTGCCGCAAACGCTAAGCTGTTACCTGTTTGTACGCGTTTCTCTTTCATTGTCCTGTTGTAAGCTTTCTGGTCAAGATATTTGGTAAGGTAATTCCTGATTTGTCCTCTACATTAGGTACCTGAAACGTTGCACAGAATTGGTATACACTAGGTGGGAGCAAAAGATGAAAGACTTATTTAAGTTCGCTTGGTGCCAGCTGTGGAGCTTTACTAAAGCACATTGTTTAATTTAATTAATTTCCCAACCTGAGACTGAAGTACCTGTGCGCTCAGTAGGCAAATCCCTTGTGGAAGATGCTGGCTCAAACCATACATGATGAGGAGAAATAGGTGGTGGCAATGCAAAACTCGCAGGGGTACAAGGATTTATTTGGGTTACCAGTAGAGGAGCCGGGACAGTCCATCAGCGAGCAGTTGATGGTGAAGCAGCACAGCGGCCACCCTCCCGGCAGGAGGGGCCGGCTGGTTCGGTAACCTCCATCTGGCACCTCTTGCCCCACGTGTGTTGATGGAACCCACTGGGGAGGATGGGGGGAGCGATGCTGCCGCTTCTGCGGGGCAGCGCCTGTCTCCAAACCCGTAAAGGATCTTGCTGATGCCAGTTGCTAATTGCACTCCTGCCCCTATTTTATGCCTGTGGTCTGTAAGTGATGGCATGCTGTGTTTAAATCATGGGTGTTTAATGTTTAATTGTGGGTGTTGGTCTCTTCTCCCAAGTAACCAGCGATAGGACAAGAGGAAATGGCCTCAAGTTGCGCCAGGGGAGGTTTAGATTGGATCTTAGGAAAAATTTCTTCACCAAAAGGGTTGTCAAGCACTGGAACAGGCTGCCCAGGGAAGTGGTGGAATCACCATCACTGGAGGCATTCAAAAAATGTGTAGATGTGGCACTTCGGGACATGGTTTAGTGGGCATGTCGTGGGTCAATGGTTGGACTTGATGATCTTARAGGTCTTTTCCAACCTTAATGATTCTATGATTCTATGAATTGAATATATCTGTGTGCTTGTGTAGAACCTGAAGGATCCAGTGTGGATGTTCCAGCCTCAGTGATTACATAAAATTATTAAAACCATTTTACAACAGATAATGATCATTGTAGGTACGGTTGGAAGCTTTTGTTTTGAACTGCTTGTCTTTTAAAATAAAACACTTTTTTTTCCTTTTCTGTTTTCTTTTTTTAAACAAAACCCTTATCTGCTGGTGAACAGGCATCGGAGGAAGTGTCAAAATCTCTGCAAGCAATGAAGGAAATTCTGTGTGGGACCACAGACAAGGAGCCACCTACAGAAATCGTGGCTCAGCTGGCGCAAGAGCTATATAACAGTGGCCTTCTAGTGACGCTTATTGCCAACCTGCAGCTGATAGATTTTGAGGTAGGTCAGCGTCCATTAACCTSTTCATCTCTTTGGTCTCAGTGTTGTCAGTGAGTACAGCTGTATTTTTCTGAAGTCTAAATAATTTTATTGCCTTCGAAACTGTTTTTCATGTGCTGAAGAGAGTAGCTGCTGTAGATTGGTCAGTGTCCCGATAGATGTGTTCATATACTGGAAGTAAATGCAATGCATCTGATTTTTTTTTTTTAATTGAAACAAAAACAATAAAGAAATATTGCCGTGTGTATCCAAACAAGATAGGAAATGATGCTGAGAATACTGTCTATGACCAACCCCGTAAGCTGCAGTGATGAACCTCTTACTTTGGGATAGTGCAACTACAGCCAACCGCTGACTCTGAAGAGTGTGTCCTATTTAGAAGGGGTCCAGGGACATGGAATAAAAATAATTGGAAGCATGGGAAAATCTTATGTGAAAAGGACTGAAAAAAATTAGGATGGTTTAGTTGAGAGGAAAGAGTGAAAAAGGTGTTAAAAATTGACAGCAGGTGGAAAGGTAAATTGGGTTTCCCCCACTTAATTCTTTGGATTAAAAGAAGAAAGGAATATAACTTTTTTTGCCAGCAGAAAGATTAGTATGAATATATATGTGCATATATATTATTTAATTTTATATATTTATGTATAAAATTATATGTTCCATAGAACTCCTTGCCAGTTTTGTTGTTAAAGCCAAAAACTTAGTAGACAACTACTAAGACAACTGAACTTGCTTATAAATAAGGAAAAGAGTCATGGTAGAAAAGATTGCAGTAATTCAGGATAAATATAAACCCTTTTAATTGACCTTTTACTGGTAGGGACTGGGAAGAAACTTCGTCACTGGCGGGTCATTACAGTATTCCTGTGGTCTGCGGTCGGGGGGATAGTGGTCCCCAGGGACGGCTGTTATGAGTCCTGCGGTTTCTATGGGTCCCGGGGGCTGGTGAATCGTCACACGTGTCCGAGCATCTCCGAGCAGTGAGAAATCCCCAGCTCCCAGGAACCAAACCTCCGCTACTGAGGTCTGAAGCAGGAGCAGGACCCAACATATAGGGCAGGGTGGCCGCTGAATTTAAAAATCAGTTCCCCAGAGAGATCGTCTGATGCTCTCAGAGTCACCTTTTGTGGGAGTTACTCTCTTGTGGAAGTTTTGTCCCATTATTGAAGTTATTTGTTGTTACTTTACTTTTCTTTCCATTTTGTGACTGAACGAAAGGGAGGAATGATGGGAAATTTATGTTTTCTTTTTCCCGCTCTTCTCCCCACTCCCAGTAAAGCCAGGATTCAAAGGACTAATTTATTTATTTTGTATTAATTTCTGAAAATGTTGTTAGTGGAGTTCTCTCACTCTTCCTCAGGTCTTAAGTTCAGGAGATTTTTTTTTTTTTTAAATACTAGAATTTATTGACATCCTTTCATTTGTCTTCTCCCTGCCACCCCTCGTTACTGTTAAATGTCTTAATTACAGGAGAAAAAAATCCCAACAACCCAAACCTCTAAAAATCCAGTAATTTATTTATTTGTTTTTAAGAAAAAAGGAGAGGGGGGAGGAGAAGATACTGTTAGCAAATACACTGCAGAAGGGAAACTACTGCATTTTTTTTCATTACCTGACAGTCTGTATTGCTTTTGTCAGACAAAAGATTCTGTATGAACATATTGAACCCACAGTCTTCAAATGCAAGCACTGAATGAAATACCTAATCTGTTGTTGAATTACTATTATTACAAGCAGTTCTAATAACTATTATTGCAAAATAGATTTTTCCACGATAAAACCTTTTCAATCATTTAGCAAAAACAGTGGAAACGAAATGTCATTGAACAAGAGGATAGCAAGAGCCTGTGCTGCTTTGTCTTCATATTCCCATTGACTTTTTCAGTTTATCAACTTTTCTGCTTCCGTTTTGTTATATTGGTGGCCACAGTTGGCATTTAGATTGCTTTGTTGAACGAGCAATTTCATCTTGATCTGTATGTAATGGTAGAAAGCAAAATCATAAATTACTTGAAAATCTGGTTTCTGAAGGGAATAATATTTATGTATGTTACTTTGTTTTTTCCTGACTCCCTGTCTCCTCCTCACCAACCCTGCTGCCCACTTTGATCCCAGTTTTGCACAGCTGTACTTCCCTTTGAAGATGTGTTTTCAAAGGCTTCATGAAACTTGAAGGCTGTTCAGAGAAGCGAGACCAGAGTCAATGCCCCCACTGAGAAAAAGGCAGAAGCACAGACCCGAGTCCTGTCTCATTTGTGTTTCATCTGCCAGTACACTTACAGCACGTGTGGCTGGGGTCAGGCCATCACACGTCCATCACACGTCTATAGAAAACACAGGTTTATTGCTTCTGCTGCTCAAGAAACAAGATGTAATTTTGGTGATGATATTGTTATGAAGTACTTAAGTTGGGTTTGGGCAGGAGCCAGAATCAAGATCAGACTGGATTTTTGGAAATTTAAAATATGAAATTTATTGTTGAACTTTGAAGAACTGAGGAAAGTGTGCATACAGAAAAAGTCAACTAAAAAAAATAGATGTTACTGACTGCATGTAAGCCTAAAGTTTCACAAGCTGTAAAGCCACTAAAAGAGGCAGTAAATAGCCACAAGCCCAGGACTGGTGACGTTAGAAGCTTTCCCTTTGTCTTGAAACAGGAGCTAAATTATGGTATAGGTATCATGCAATTTGTTATTGATATAATGGCATCCTTTGCAGGTATTTTTGTTCTTGTCTAGCCACTTTCTCTCCATGCTGCCTTATCTTGTGCTTCAGTGGCCATATGTATTTCATTATAAGGCAAAATTGAATCACAGATCCAAGTAAGAAGTGTTGTAAAAGTATTCCTACAATATTTATAGATGTCTGGTGGTGAGGGAAGCCTGCCTTGGTTCCCTCCTATCTGCCTCCATTCCCTCCAGGAGAACCCAGAGAGACCAATTTCTCTGGCTTTCACCATCGCTGGTCTCTAGAAAATTGGATATAATTGGACATATATATATATATCTTCTCTCCGAGATAGATATAGATCTATATCTCTCTCCTTTCTGCTATTGGATATAATGCTGCAGTGCACCTAATATTAAGTAACTAATATAAAATTTGGCATAGCAGAGAGGATCACTTTAAGTTTTGGCCATTTTCACCTCGCCCTTTCAACAGCTTTTCTCTGTCTGGATTGTTTTTGTCTTGGAGTAACTGCTGAAGCCGCTGGGGATCACAGGATTCCAGACATACATTACGGGTGTTGTAAAGACAGGGAAGAATGGGATGACTTTATAAAGTATCAGCCTAGTTAAGAGAATGTCCAAGGGTCAAAAGTGTTGCAGATAAAGGCAGAGGGACTGGCCTGCTCTGATTTGATTCTCCTATTTAATTCCCCGAGTCCCCCAGTCTCCAAGCCACCTGGGTTGGAAAGAGTAGGAAAGCAGAATATTTTGTGTTTCTCAGCGGTGATTTATTTGTAGAGGTGAAACCAGGGAATTTCCCTCTGTGTGAAACTATCTGCCCCTTGGCTTCAAATGTTCAATAAGTTCTCTGCCAAGGAATGTTTGTCCTCTTGAGACAGATCAATGAGCATGTACAGATTATAAGTAACCTTTTGCTTTAGCTTGCCCTGTGCATAGTGACCCGCTGTTGACTCAGTGCCTTGGTTACTGGTCATAAGTGCAGCAGTCTCCCCCCTCCATTAATTTCACAAATCAATTTGTCTCCTGTGGCCAGGGGAGAAAGCAGTGGGGGAGGAAGAGGACTTCTAAAGCAAGATGTATTGGCAAACCCTGTGGCTGAATAGAACATAATTTGGAAGGGCCTTCTGAAAAGCTGTTTGCACGGGGAAGCATTTGAAGACAAAATGTGATCGTGCAGATGTGTGTATATAGGAGAAAATTAGGATAAAGTGAAGGACCTTAGTTGTGACTGAAGCAGAGACACGTATGTAATGCAGCCTTTCTATGAGTAGTAATTATTTCATTCTTCATGGTGAAATAATGGGCACAGTTTTAAATTTAACCCTGATTTTCAAAAGTGCAATCACACGTGGCATTGATTGCATTTGACTAATGAAAAGCTTTAGCTTTGTAAGTCTAGGCTGTGGGGCGGTGTACTTGGTACTAGCTTGACAACTTAAATTTGGAGGCTGTGGGAGCAATAGTACACACTGCAAAAACATGTTTGGCTCAGGGTAGTGGCTTGCTTTTTTGGTACTTTAATGTTGCTATTTAAGATAGCCAGGGACTTGCTTGACAGAATAAGGGGGATGCACGTCTTCATTTAGAGAGAGGTGTAAATGGGAGTGGGGGGTTCCGTTCAGTCTTCAGAGCCACCTGACGGAGGAAGCCTTCTTGTGGCATTGAAGAAACAGCAAGTATGAGGTGGTGGGATTGTGGATAGCCAAAAAAGAGACTGACTTGTTTTGTTTTCAATTTCACTTCTACTTCAAATAGAGTTTATAGTAAATGGTCATTTGTTCATGTTTTTCCAGTTGAAGATATATTTTGCTTCTTTAACAGGGCAAAAAGGACGTTTCCCAGATATTTAACAACATCTTGAGAAGACAAATTGGCACACGCAGCCCTACTGTGGAATACATTAGTGCCCATCCACATATCCTATTCATGCTTCTAAAAGGGTGGGTGCTTTAATTTGATTTTCATTAAAGTGCATTGCCTGGAACACACTGGCATTGCAGTTGATCTACTTTCTCACTTCTAGTTTAAAAAAGAAAAAAAAATATTTTCAGATTTTGTTCCAGACTTTTTATTTTGTTTCTTTCATATTGACTTTCTTTCTACTTTACTGTATACTTTTTAATGACTGGATTATTTTATTTGGCCATTATTTCTTCACCAAACTTCATGTTGGAATAATTATGTGCGATTGTTTTTGACTGCTTCCTACATGACGTGTACTTCAGTTCTTGCCCTAAACTCTTGTGTAGCTTTGTTGACGACTGCTGAGTTTCATTTAGACTTTTTTGCATTGCAGGAATGACTTATAGTGGTGTCTGTAAATAACTGGAGTCAAATGCTGGACCACCATGTGGTAGAACAGAGAGAAGCAAAAATGCMTAAAAAGAATATTTGTGTCTGTGGGGCAGACTTCTTCAATGCTTGTAGCCACATGTGAACTTCACCTTTAAATTAATTCAGTAATGAACTCCATGGCTTTCAGCATTAAATCTTTTTTTTTTTTTTTTGGCTTTTAACCTTTGAGGGAGTCAGTGCTCAGCTGTAACGCAGTGGTTCCCAAGGTAAGTTGGCCAAGGAGGGGGAATAGACTGTTGTGTGGAGGGGACATCAGCTGTAGTTGCATTCAGGAGTGCACAAGTGTTGGCCTAAAACTCTTGAGGTTTCTGTCCCCTTTACTTTTGGCCAAAAGCACCTTGCATTCAGCAAGCAGCTTTGCTTTTCCAACCCTTGAAGACTGCTGTTTTCTGCTCGGTTTTCTGTGGTTTTCTAAACCACAGAAGCCGAAGAAGTTTTCTGTGGTTTTCTAAACCACAGAAGCCAAAGAAGCCAAAACTTTAGGATTTTTTTTGTGTTTCCCTAAGGAAAGGAGAATATATGTGTTTGGGATTAAAGAACTGATGTAGAAATAAGTGCATTTATTGGCTGATCAGTATGAAACAACGTGGACTCTCATAGTAGTTGTATGGTCACACTAGCAACAGCCATTCAAAAACATCACATAAGCCTTTTAAACCAATGGTTTTTAAGAGAATGAATTTTTTAAAATGTCTTTCTTGCTCTTGAGGCTTAAGATTTACATTTTTGCCATTTGCTCCACAGGCAGAGTTAGGAAAATACTTAAGCACCATCTAAGGTTTGTGCATGACAAGGCTGCAGCCCCAAGGGTAAAATTCCCTTCAGCCTCTCCCCTCTCCCAGGAGCAGACCCGACCTAGGAGATGGATAGGCACGGGAGGCCTCTAAAATAGTTATTTCCTTCAAAATTGGCCACATTCCAGCACAGCTGAGCAGGGAAAAAAGTAACCAAGAGAACTAGTCAGTACYAGGGATTTCAAGAACCGTGAGCTTGCGGTTGAAGGTGGTGGGAAAGCTCTTGGTTGCTGCGATAGGAGGAGGTGCCTTCCTCGCAGGCGGGGTGCTGGGGAGCCCGGGCAGGTGGCTGGGCTGAGCTAGGTCTTGCTCTTACAAGTGTAGTGATTTGTTGTGATTTAGCTTTAATTTTGAAACTCTGGACTTGTTTTGCGTTACTAAACGCCAGCTTYCTCACAAAGGAAACCAGTAAGCTAGTTAAATGGATTTTGGTTTCATTTGTTCATTAAAATTCACCATTTATATAAACCTCAAACTAATTGTTTCAGGGCAGTGAAGATAATTCTCTCGGTCATCGTTAAGTTGTACAACTGTTTTCAATTTCATATATAGATACAATCATTTTCTTCCCTCTTCTCTGTCTTCKCTTTTGCGATCTCCTCGCTTTTTCATTCATTTTCTTTTGCACGTTGCACATGTATCGCTACCATATGTCTGGGCTTTATTTAAAGCTAAAATATATTTCTGGATCATGTCCCAGATATTCTTTGGCATCTGTAACAACCAAGAATATTAAGATGATAGTAAAGATTTTATGTTATGCATATGTACTGCTGACAGACATTTTGCTGTAGGTGACCTGAGCCAGTGAATGTATTTGAATGGCATCACTTAGGTGCTTTTTTGGAGATTGCCGCTGCGTGCAGCAGCATGTCTGTGTTAGTTTGGTCCTCAAGCTCCTTGTTCTTGATTTCTTGACTATCTCTGCGCAGCACTGCACTGTATCAGAATTGCCATTTCTGGAGTTTCTCCTTAGAAAGTGCTGTTGAATTCATCATCATCAGTCCAGAAGATGGTCCTATCCAGCCCTGACGGTATCTGAGCAGCTGCTGCAGAGCAGCGTAATGATGTCAAATGCAATGCTGTCTTACCTGCCTATGTCCTGCTGCCAGGACTATCTAAAAACGATACTTAAAATATGTGCTTAAAGCAGGGGTAGGGCCCCGAACACGCGGCTTGCTGTGTGCAGGCAGAGTGCCGTGCTTGTGTGCAGTCCGCTGCGAGACTGGGAAACACGCACTTCATGTTAGACACCGCCACTTGAAAACATGACTTGAGGATGAAGTTAAATGAAACATATGATATCAAAATCTGCTTAAAGGAAAGGAAAGTGGATTTGGCTGGCTTGTACCATTCAGTGTTTGTTATATGACATTATTTGGAGAGAAAAAAAAAAAAAWTTCAACCATGACTATAAAAGAAACAGCCTGGGATTATTGTGAAGGCTTGTCATTGTTTTACTTGTATTGGATGCAAAATTTCCCAACAGCATCAACAAAAGGTCGCTTTTTCATTGCATAATGTGAGCTCTGTTGAGTGGGAAGGATCCTGAATCAGAGCTCCCGCCCAGTGTTTCCTGCCTACTACTTCAGCGGCACTGCCAGCTTGAGATAACTGCTCTTACCTTTTAGGCTTCGTTTTACTTGTTGGCTACTTCCTTCCAGCTTCTCAGCTTCAGAAAAACATACAGTACATAGTTCACTACTTTTTTTTTTCCTTTTTTTTTTTTTTATAGGTTAATTGACCTTCCTGCTGCATGAGGACTTGCTTTAATAGTATCTTATTTTCTGTGTGTGCAGGCTTTGTGTATGAATAGGATTTCAGATGAATATAATGTTTGATGTATATAGAGTACTGGATATATTTGGGCCAAATTTTTCTCTGGTGTCAGCATACTGCATTAGCCCAGAAATAACGTTGGTCCTTTATAATTTAAAATATTTTCCCTCTAGTGACTGTAGAGGACTTGAAGTTTGTGGCACTTGCATTGTTTCTCACAAGTGACAAATTTATAATCTCCTTTGTGAATATATATCATGCCACATGCTATCTAATGTACTCAGTCACTGCCCCAATCTGTTTTGTGATGATCTCTTCATATCACAGTGCAGTTAAAGCTTTAATGGTATATTGGCTAAAGTTGCAGAATTCCCCTTGAATTCATCCAAGGATAAACTCCTTATCCAAGGATAAACTCAGGCTATAGAAGTTAGTGTAAAATCAGATCAGAATATAGCTGTTTGTCAAGACCTTGTGTCTCCCAGGCTCGATGCCTTCCTAATCTCCTGCCTGTGCTCCTTACCTTGTACCGTCTTCTGCACTAGCCACACAAGTATGATTTCCTTTGTGCTGAGATGCATCTCTGCTCTCAGTCTTGCCTCTTTCAGCCTCCACAGTAAGTATTTTGAAATACTTCAAGTCCATTATTTCCTTTTCTGGTTGCCCCTGGTATGTGGGAGTTTCTTTAGGTTGTGAGTTCATCCGAACAGAGAAGAACTCTATATTTTTTTCTGCTGCAGGAGTACGTCAGCATAGAGCACTAATTGCTCATTAGAAGTGATTTTGAAGCACATCTCTATCATTCCTGCCTGGTGGCTTTGCATGTAAGTGTGGGTGCAGAGAACACGCCAGTTATGACCAGGCAGCCTGTACACTTCTTCCAGGCATATTCCAGGAGCCAAACCCAACTTCCCTCATTTATGTGAACAGCCAAAGGTCCATAACCCATTTCCAGATAATGGAGCATTTGACTAAGAATGACTCTGTTGATACTTGTGTTTTAAAAAGTTATTGTGCTGGAAACAATGTAATTTGCTTTTATTCCAACCAAAATATTCCGTAGCCAACTATTAAATATTTTCCTGGCTGCACTCCTAGGAGCAACTCCGCCTCTTTTTGCTTGAAAATTAGTATTCCTGTTAATGGAGTCGAGGGGAGGTATGCCTTAATGGAAAACATCAGCAAATCTCCGTTGTCTAAAGAGTTATAAATTCACGTTTGTAAATGTTTCCCAAAAGGAGACAAATAGGGGCTTGAGTGCCTGCATTTCCTTGAGGGTGGGAAGTTTCATTTGCCTATTTGGAATAGCAATTCATTTTTCATTAAGCCAACTATTGTTGACATCAGGTTGAAGTATGCAGCTCTGGTACGCTCGAAAAACACTCTCATTCTTTTAAACTGCAAGCTGGTGGTAAATTTGAGGGCCCACTCACTTACAGCACAGATGGCATTTTGTGTTTTTCTTTTTTTTTTCTCTTTTGGCCTAGTGATAGGAATTAATTGTGCAAAGGGAAAACGATGCTGATAAGCTCTGGGTGATAATACACAGTTCTGATATAGTATAACCAGCTTATTGAAACACAGCGTGCTTTCTGTCCYCTTGGACTTCACCGCTTTCACATGACTGAAGATTGCTGGAAGAAGTTCATTTTCAGTCCTTCCTGACTGTTGGATTTCATCCTTTCTTTTTTTTTTTTTTTAAATTGTGTTTCTAACAGTTTTGTTTCAGATTAGTTTCAGCTTTAAAGAAATCAAGACTTGATAGAAATAGAAGATGATCTGAATTGCCTCCCCCCTTCCTCCCTCTCCAAGATTGAGAAGTGTGCTGGCTCCTGGCTGTTGCAAAGCGTGTGCCRTAACACGATTGTAACTTGAGGAACAAATACTTGTCTTCTGAACAAAGTCGTAGCCTCTGCAGAGGAGGGATTGAGCAGAATTCCTCCTGAACTGCAAAAAAGATCTTCAGAGCTACAGAAAGTTAATCCTGTGTAGACTGCCTGGATAGACTCTYCCTACCTTCCTCATTAGACATTAATATTCTAGAGCAACGTTCTCTAGAAGAGGGGTGGGAGGTGAAGGATGGKCATGAGGTGTTATATTTTTCTTGGATAAACTGAGGAGCTCAGAATTAAATCTGAAAAGGGAGATTGTTATATTGTATGGCCTCTGCTTTCTCATAAATGTAAAAGGGTGAAGGAGCTCTGTTGAAATGTTACGYGCTCCCCACGGTCTTTCCGCAGGGAGGAGGTGTAATGCACATTTACACCGAAATGTGTTTTGGCTTGCGAAGGCCGAGGTTTGTGATGGGCAACACTGGCAGCCTTATCTGTGCGCCTGCTCCTTCGCTTTGGGCTGAGGTCCTGAAGCTGGGTCCAGCGCTCTGGCTGGGAGCTGCCGTCCCTGTGTTGTGTTCCCTCTGGCACACGCGTTTCCTACGCTACAAAGTTCCCCCTTGCTRGAAAAGTGCCCGTTTATCTTTGTTCTTCTACGTTTTGATCTTTTCTGTTTCTTCTCATTCTTCAGATATGAATCCCCAAATATTGCCTTACGCTGTGGAATTATGCTGAGGGAGTGTATCCGGCATGAACCCTTGGCCAAAATCATACTTTTTTCGGAACAGTTCAGAGACTTTTTTAAATATGTGGAATTGTCAACATTTGATATAGCTTCTGACGCCTTTGCTACATTCAAGGTAAATTATTCGATACCTGCGTTGTAGTGTTGTGTCAAAAATGGCACTCCATCAGTAGTCATCACTGAATGTTGTGTTGCCTTTAAACTGGGTGCCTTTTTTATTGTTCAGTAAAGGATATAATTAATCCTTGGCCTGTTTGTAACAGGATTCATAACAGTGATCAACTCTGCAAAGAATCTTTAATTCAATACAGATTTACATTTCACGAATGTTCTTCATCTTGATAACCCAAGGCCTTTTATGCAACCATTTAAAACTCAAATTAATCATGCATTATGTACAGTTCCTTTAAAATGCATAATCTTTTTCTCTCCCTACCTTCCCCTGGAGACAAAACCACTACTCATCATGACAACAACCAGTAAATAGAGGGAATTATTTAAAATTCACTTTTAAAATCCTCTAATTTTTGCTGACCCTTCTGAGTTCGGCAGTCAAGTTTAGACTAATGCCGTGCCCGCTGATTATTTTACAACTTATTTGTATGCTTACTTTTGTGATCCATAGTTCAGTGTAAGGACTGTACTGCTACAAGTGAAGTAAGTGAAAGCACCGCGTACGCTCTGTATAGAGTCTCTGTGTTGTATTAAAAAAGAAGTTGGGTGAAGCTTGCCAAATTTCTTGGGAGTTTGTATGTGACCATCATCTTGTCTGCAAGGTGCTAGTATATAGTCTTTGAGCAAAATTTGGTGCCTGTGAGCTTAATGTACAGGGAAGATTAGTCTATTTCTGAAAAATAATTTAAGCAAGCTGGAGAAAATTCTTTTCAGGTAAAGACTTTTCTAAATATAGACATAACTCCTTTTTTTCTTCTATCACTGGGTTCCTTGCTGTCATAGAAACACGTTGTTCATTCTTTCCTCTCAAAGCTAATTAGAAACATGATTAGATAGACCTTAGGAATAACTGTAACGAATATTAGAGTTCAGCTCAGGGATTCAACGCATACTGAAACCCGGCCTCWGTTTTCACTAACCTACTGAATGGGGTAAAGATTTGCATAATGGAGATAGATAACATTGCATTCGTCAGTAATGCGTTGAGCAGGATTACCAATTCAAACACCCTTTAAGCAATAGCAGCATCTTTCAATTATTTTAAGTTGCACTGTCATTGTGTTCATTAGGTAAATGTTATGGAAGTGGAAGTAGCACAGAAATACAGACAAGTAAAAATACATGTGTAGGACTGTATAAACATGCAATGGAGATATTTACATCCTCTGTCTCTGGCATTTTACCCTATGTTCAGAAGAGTATTTTTGTCTGGTCAGAAAAAGTGCTTCTGGACTCTGTTCCCAGCTTGGCAGAAGAGATTTGCATCTTTTGCCCAGGTCCTCCTTTGAGCASGACAGCAGAGTGTGTGGTTGGGGATGGACAGTCTTCACCCCAGCCAGGAGGCAGGACAGGGACAAGGGTCAGTTAAGCTGCGGCAAGGACTGCAGATGGCTGCAACCCTCCCAAAAGAAGAGGGATTGATGTCGTTCACGGATCGACAGCTGTGGAACTTACTTCTGTCCCCTGTGATCCGAGTGTATTTTTAGCAGGATTTAAAAATAGGATTCTGYATCCTCACGTGCACTGGAAAGAGAGGGGTATGAGGGCAGTTCATCCTCAGACATAGGTCAGAAATCCCCTTTTAAAATGCTTGGGGAAAATCTATAAACTGCATTTTTTTAAATTGCCTCTTATTTTAAATTGCCTGACTTGATACGTGGTCAATTCTGGAAATAAACCAGCTGTTCATCTCATCTCCTATCTGTCTGTTACTCTGAATAGCTGGAACAGCAAGAAGTGGTGTGGAAGCAACTGAATCAYGAAATATGGAGCTACCTCATTTCTAATACCATAAAAATAAGTGCTATGATTTCTTGCTGGCTGGATTACTGAACTTGTGTTTTCAGTTCTGTTTCCCCCATGTGGGGTTTGTAGTGTTGCCACCAGGGTGTCTGGTTCAGAGCTGAAAGCCTTGGATAGTCTATGCACCAGAGGAGGGCTTAATTAAATGTGCATTAAAGTCTGAGGATATTTATAGTAGGGAAGTATTGGAATTTTTTATGATCTGGAGATGTACTTCTTAATTAAATTCAGCCAGGTGCACTGCAGAGAGGAAACAGAGCTGCTAAAAATGCAGAGGAAGGCAGCTTGTGTTTAGAGATGCAGTCGGCTGTGGAGGGTACCAGCAGCAGTTGGAAAGAGTGCTGATTGAATACTGCTGCTCCGTGCTCTCTCATGATTTTGAATGAAAAACTCATTTTGGATTATATTCCATTTGTGCCCCCTATTGAAAAATGTTGTACTTGCCTCCTAAGTGCCCTGCATAAAAGCTTGTGAATCACATTTGTTGCACTCAGCCTTTTAAACTGCTATCATTGCAGTCCTRTTAAATAAAGGAATGTATTAAAAACATTTATAGCACTCTGCTTTCCTCTTATAATTGATGGTAAAAATAAATTAAAKAATTAGTATGTAAAGGATTTCTTTTATTTGTGATGCTGTAGAGGATGTATCTGTGCATCTGCTTCAGCTACTCATCAGCTTCAGTCTCTGACTGTGGGCAAGGAAACCAAGGAAAAGGTGGTCAAAAAGATAGCAACTGATTCACCGAAAAAATATCAACTTGAATGGACTTMATCAGGCATTTATTGTGATCAGTGTTATGTTTTAAAGGAGGCAATAAGATAAAAATTAAACTTAAATGCCTCAAACCGGCCACTTCATTTCATAGCTGTTCATCCAGTAAAGAGACTTGATTTCTTCTGRAACTGAACATTTGCATCTCTGTCGCTGAGCACCAGGGTTCCYATTCTGTGGGAGAGGTTGCTTTAATTTAAATTTGAATTAGTTGGCCTTTTAGGATGGGATGCCTCCCATGAAGCTTCAGCTGTCTTAACGGTCTGCTACTGCGTGTGTCAGTAAGCCCACCTTGGGCAGAAAACCAGCCACGGAAGAAATTCATCCCACCTACCTGAGACCCCTTTCTGGGGATGGAGTGGCTGTGGAGGGAGCCTGGATGGCTGGGTTAGATTGCTGCCTAACTTTTAGATTTTAAATAAATAAATTAATATATCCAGTGCTTGAATTGARTCTGCCTTGTTGTATTCACTGGAGATGAGCAATAGCAATTGATCAAACTTAGAGTAATTTTCCAGCTGTGGGGTAGCATGTGGATCACTTTTGACTTTGGGACCATAGCTGATCCCTCCATAAAGGGCTAATTTACTTTCTTCCTTTCCTCCACCCCAGTTTATTTTAAGTACTGTGCACGGTGACCTTAAGAAAAGRTGGGAGTGAAAAGGAATATAAAGAGCGAGTGTTAGAGTAGTTTTATATTGATTCTGTGAGCATTCACCGAATTCTCCTTGAAATCCTAATAAACAGTGCAGTATTGGTTTTGARTGCTTTCTGTCTATAGAAATCATGGTGTAAATACCTTCTAAAAGACGACCTGGTAAAAAATGCTAAAATGCATTTGAAAATCAAGGGACAATCAAATGAGCACGCTCTCTCAGGTAACCTTTCTCTGTTCTTCCCCAGGACCTGTTAACACGACACAAATTGTTGGTAGCAGAATTTCTAGAACAGAATTATGATGCGGTAAGTGTAAAYGATAGAACAATTTTCTTAAAATCTGTTCATGCTTAGCTGGAAAAAAGTGTGCTTTCAATAGCAGAGGGTTTCATGCTCCACATAAAATAGTCACATAGGACTGCAAAACTAAACATTGCTTTTACTAAAGCAGAATCCTCGCGTGGCGTTTGAAATACAGGTACCCTCTCTGCACACACACGGGGACACGCGCCAAGGTCTCAGGAGCACTCATAGTTTAAAAGCAAGTTTTGTTCCTCTCTGGATGCATCATATCTCCTCATATGTGAATGGAACTGTCAACTTTGTATGTAAATAGATCATGGGGAAAAAAGCGTGCACATTTTTAAAGAGTTTTGTGATGTTCCAGCACTGATAGGGCCATGCAGGTATCATATATAATACTTTGAGACAGAGAAGAGTTACTGGAAGAAGTTTTAGCGTACTGGAAATTACATGTACCTAACTGGGGACTGAAGTGTGAGTATTCCTCTTACCATCCTAAGGCAATTACCCCTTGGTTTCCTGCCATTTTTCACTTTGATTTTTTGGCTTGGTTTGAATGAAATGTGGGTCAGAAAAATTCCATTCGAATCAACTAAAATTGGACTGATACAGATCATGGAATTATACTATGGGTTATGTTCTCATGTTACCTGAGGTATTCTTTATTTCATTGCCAAAGTGAAAAGGCCGAAGACTATTTCTTTCATTCTAGAGTTACCAAGAAGGTTAAATAAAGATCAGGCTTATTATTGCTGAGTCACAAATGCAGTTTAACTGGAGCAAAATTAGTGTATCTGCTAATCTTTTCTCTTAGTACTGAAGCACTGCATTGGAACAGTCCCCATTCTACCTTTATTTAACATTTAAAATTTTGAGTATAAGTTGTGGAAGTGAGCATTTTTTTAGATGATTCTTGGACAGCAGTGTTGGGTTTTTTTCTTGTTTGGTAGATGGTTTGAACACATCATAGCCTTCTCTCTCAGTCTTCTTGACCACAAGATTCCCTTGGCCCAATCCTGCAAAAGCCAGTACGTGCTTGACTCCTAGTGACCCTCGTTGGGCAAACGGCTTTAATGAGCTGTTCAAGGCAGGTGGCACCTCACAGAAGGAGTTTTTGGCATATGCCAGTATGGGATGCACCGTCACCTGTTTGAGGTATTGCGTTAAATCACAAAGCAAGTCATGACCACGATATGAGCGAGTGGACGTTACATGCTGGACCCATGTGTCCTGGCAGCAGATTCACCCTCTTGTAAGAGGGTGTACAGGCACCGGCTTACTTCTGTCCTAGTTGGCTCGCACTAGCTCCTGTTCCATCCAGTCCATATGTGGTATCCCTCTCTGCAGTATTTGGAAGAGGAGTGTTCCTGGGCATTAATTCACTGCGTGATAASCAGCCAAGAAAAAAGGCCATGAGAGCTGGGCCTGGCGTTGCAGTGAAGCGTTAGAGGGTGGCACTGCTGCGGCCTCTGCTGCTCCTCTGGGGTGGGAAGGACCGGGAGGAGGAAGGATGGACGTGAATTGGATGCATTTGTGTTTTCTTGTTACTCTAGATCTTTGAGGATTATGAGAAACTCCTTCATTCTGAGAATTACGTAACAAAGAGACAATCTTTGAAGGTAAAGTTAAGTTTCTCAGCACTTTCCTTCTAAATTTGAACTCCACGTTATGCGGAATATCAAGATGCATGTATGGTAGTGGAGCAGCCACGTACTTTCTAACAGAAAAGAAATAAGTGCTTGGGGATGCTGCTCTTACAAGGCACAAGAGCTCGCTGTGACTTTTATTTCCTGGATCGCTGGTGAAGCATTGGGCCGTTTCTATGGAACACAAGGACTATCATTTTTCCTCTGACCTCAAACCTGTACTTTGGTTCAGAACGTAGGTTGAAATGAACTTGAGAGTAATGTGATAGTCTCTGTTTGTCTGGTGCTGCTCGCTGCTACAGCACCAAGTCTGACACGACCTGCAGATGGGACCAGATAGGCGTGTTAATGGAATATCCAAAAGAAATGAAGGTGTCTTTGTGGGACAGCTGCACTGCACTTGCTTCTGCCCTAGCTGGCTCGCACCAGCTCCTATTACACCCAGCCCATATGTGGGAYCCCTCTCTGTAGTGTTTAGAAGATGAGCATTACTGGGCATTAACTAACTCACTGCACGATAACAAGTCTAGTTACTTTTTTAATAAAGGTAGTGACATTGAAACCTCTTAGGCGAGCATTAAAATATGTTGCTGCTTTCTTTACATTAAAAAATGATGTGGTGACTGAAAAACCTGWTGGTTTTTTTAATTGTCTCTATAGCTGCTGGGTGAATTGATTCTGGACCGACACAACTTTGCCATCATGACAAAATACATCAGCAAACCAGAAAATCTGAAGCTGATGATGAACTTGCTGCGAGATAAAAGCCCCAACATTCAGTTTGAAGCATTCCACGTGTTCAAGGTGAGCTAGTATAAGCTGTAGCGGTGGCAGACTTCCTCTTTTCCTCAYAAAAGTGTCTTTCAAGGTGGGCAAGAGAAAGCTCAGAAAATTAAGGCAAAGGTTGGGTTTTACAGTCACTTCCAGTATTTGAGAATGCYTTAATTGAAAACCTTTCTATCACTCAGCCTCTGATTTCTGTTTGCCTTCCTTCAGGTGAGATCTAAAGCAGCAACATTTTGGTTTGGGCTGAGGGTAGTCACTCAAGTAGCGATGAGGTGGATGCTAGAGGTAACAAAATACACAGCTTCTAGGTCGTATCCAGGGTACCTTGCCCCAACTCTTAGGTCATTTTACCATGTGATCTGGGTAAAGACTAAAAATAAAAAGCCTTAAAACTTTACATTAAGACCAAAAGTAGATGGTGCTAGTGCTGTGCACCAGTACAAACACAATTTGCTTTTAAAGGTATCAAAAAGGTTTGGTAAATCTGAGCTTGAAATGAGTTTAATCCTTCCGTCCTTTTGCAGTGATCATTAATGTAGTCTTAAACAATTACCAGTCCTTTTTTTCAGGATGATTAATGTTAATAAGTGAAAAGTTTACTGTTTTCCAATCAAAAAAGTTCTCTGCTCTGGGACAAAGGATAAGTTGGATTGTTATTATGCAAAACTACCTTTAATTTGGAATGAACACATTAATATCAAGCTATGTAAATAGAGATGTTAATGATTTTCAGAAGAGGAATACTGAGCCTGTAAGGATATCCTTCCCCAAGATGATTAAGAAAGACACTAGATCACACCAAAAGGCATGCTATTGCAAAAAGGTTACATCACTCTCCGAAAATTCAGGGTGACTTGTTGAGTTTTGTTCTTCTGCCATTTCTGATTTGGAAAAAAAGCTTTCAGATCTTCAGTGTGGAGGCTTACAGGATGTGCAGCTTCTCCAAAAAGCTTTCTGATTCCAAAAAAAAAAAGCTTCAAGGAGAATTAAAAAAAAATTCCCTCCCTGAAATAARCAGCTTGGTAAGCTGTTCCCTTGCTGACTTCCTCCATAGTCAGCTGAACCACTGTGCATAACTTCTACTCCTTCTCCTTATCAGGAGGTATGTGGCTCCAAGATAAGAGCGCAGTCAGGCTCGAAACACTCGCAGCCTTTGAGATGCCTATGGAGGGAAGGGATCAGAGGATTGGGCTCTCTTAGCCACTCTGTGAATAAATGCCAGATTTTTAGGTATGAAATACATGAGTTGCTGTTCCTGAATTAATGATAGGCATGGCTCAGGCCTTGGGAACAGCTGATTTTGCTTATTTTAAGAGGCATTTGAAAGGATTTGGAATAACTTGAAAGGATTCCAGTGTGCAACCATGTCACGCATTGCTGTTTCTCCCATTCTGCCTTCCCATTCCTCCCTTCCTTTCCTTTTCCAATAYGTTGCGTCCCATTTCCAGTTACAGTGGAGATATTGTAGGCTCAGCCTTGCTCGACCGCTTGCGATTGCTACCACGTGGACATAATGCCGAGGCCTTCGGGTGCCCAGCAAAACAAACAGCGCGCGGTGGTGATGTTGTGTCTCTGCAGTTCAAAGGGCCAAACTCTGTCCTCAGTAACCTCCATGGGGCGTTGTTGGATTTTTCCAGCGGTACCCGTCAGCAGCATTTAAGGGGTGCCAGGGTGTGCCTCACGCTATCTCACATGCATAGTGCTCRTTGTGGGGACATTGCAGACTCAGAGCAGAACCTGATCAGCTGGAAATTGCTCGTTTATAACCACCAGCAGCACACTAGAGGTGCAGCAGAGCTCCCCTTTTAGGTCCTCACTGAGGATCTGGGCTAGCTGATGTAGAAGCACTCATCTTCTCCCTGGTGGGCAGTGTAGTTATAGGGTACGTTACAGAAAATTGCATTGTGAATTAGCTTTGTAGAGTGGGTCAGAGAAGAGCGTTTTCCTCTGATTTCACTCCTTAAATTGAATTCTAACTTCTTGAGAACCACTAAAGGAAATCCTTAAATATTTAAGAGAATAGGGGAAAACACTACTGGCTGGTTGTGCCCTGTTCTGCAGTGTCCCTGCCTCCTGTGTCTGGGTTAGTGTCCCTCAGCCCGGTTCTCTTGTCAGCTGTAATAATTCCATGCTAATGTAACTGGGAGAGGAATCTTGTCCTCAGCTTCTAATCTCATAAACTTTAAACTGTGCCTGCATCTTTAAAYTGTGCTTGCAAAATACCTGTGCCGTCCTGGTTGAAATTACAGTAGACTAACCACAGTGATTTGAAATCAAAGGTCTGCTGAGAAGTGGATACTTGCCGCTCTGTCTGAGCTGCCAAAAGATTTGGGTTTAAATTACCTGATTCAGATGTTTCACCAGTTACACACAGTTGAAATGAAAAAGTGCTTGTTTTGTAAGCATCCAGATTCCAACACTCCCATGCCCCAGCTGACCCCAAAAAAGGCATATGACACTTACCTCCCTGAGGCAATTTCTAATTATTGAAGATTCAAAACTGTAAGACAGAGATGCAAATGATGAGCACCTCTAGTGCAAAAATATTTCGCAGGAACATTTCGTGGCTGAAAATGCCAGTACGCCTTCAAGCTCTGAGAACATTTCACTCATCCAGGATGCTTTGGGTGGGAAATTGAAGACAATCAGAGTGCCCATTTGCAGTGCCTCCTCCCATTCTCCATTGAGGAGATGCTTGATCCTTCTCCTAGCTCCAGCTCCTTCTCTTCCTTTTGCCTGAGCAAAATGGAACTTCTGCCTTGCGGCACCATCCTAAAGGCCTGYGGCTGCTTTGTAAAGCTGGATGTCCCAGACAACATATGCATGAGGATTAGCCAGTACTTAATCATCAGGAAGAGCTAACACACCTCACCCCTTTCCTCCTCCTCCCTAAATAATCCAATGGGATCACCTAGAGTTGTAGGCTTTGAGAGTCACCGGTTCTTCTCTGCATTGATTTCAGTGGAGAGGTCTCAGTCTTGAGCATGCACACTTTGGGGACCAAATATTGGGAAGGGCTCTCCAGCTCCTGCGATGGATTTGTGACAGTTATTAGTGGAGCCTGCTTTGAGTTTGCCTGTAGGGGAGACCAAATCTTCCAGACATATGTGAACGTGGTGCAGGTATTCCTTTGACCTTACACGTTTACAAATAAAGGCTAATTACAAGCGCTCTTGGCTTTCACGTAAACAATTAGATTATTTTGAGGAAAACACCCTGTAGCGGTGAATTGGGATTATGCAACTTTCTTGTTCTTAAGCAGATATTTAGCAAGATATATTTTACTGTTTAAAAATAGAATGGGTACACTGTGTTTTGTGACCTTAGTTTCATTTTTCCATTCTCTTTCGTGTACATTACAGAGCTACCTCCTGCAGCTTGCTCTGCAAATGGTCTCACATAATTTGACCGTACTGACAGTTTCCTCTTGGTACGAAGCTGAAACCACGTCCGTGGGGATGTGTCCTCTCTGCTTCTTAGCTGGAGAGTTTATAGGGCAAGAAGTGTTATGCGAAGCATTACACTATAAGCGACATGAACCGTAAGGCACTTCTGTGTGCAGTTTCCTGACACAGTAAGATTGTGCGTGACCCAGAGTAAGTCTGGAAATACCTAATCCAGGGTATCCAACCTCTGTAATCACTTTTGCTCTGCTGTAGTCCCGGAGGGTGGTGATGCCTGGTTATTAATTGTAAGGAAACAAGGTCAGATTCTCTAATCGAGTGATTTTGGTATTTGTTTGAAGAAATCCAGTGTATGACTTTTAATGGAGAAGAGAGCAACAGTTCTACTTTGGACAACTTTTGAAGCTTCAGAGTTGATTTTCAGTCCAGGCGTTTTGCAAATATTCACAAAACAGAACTGTGCTGAAATGGCTATTTTTAGAGTTGGAATTTTAATATGAGTACTTTCTTTATTTTGATCTCTGTCTCTCATATATCCGAATTAAGTGCTCTAGAACCTTTCATAATAAAACCATAGGTTAAACAAAGTTCTCTGTGAAGTGTTTTAGTTTCAGTTATACTTCATTTTAGTAGAAATGTTCCAGATAGCGTTAATAATGATTTCTGTTTTCAGGGATTTATCTTCTCCTCTATGACAGAGTTCTGAATGTGGGGGGCTTTTTTAAAAATAAAGTCTCATCGTGGTCCTAATCCTGGGCTTTGTTGACACTGGCAGAATTGATTCTGTTTGCTTAGCTGAAGTATTGAATAACATTTCAGGAATTTTCTGGTCCTTTAACATTCTCTCTTTATGAGTCCCTGCTGACACTGAGCAAGACTGGCAGTCAAGATGATCTTTGTTTGAATGTTCAGTTTGACAGTTTTGCAAGGGGAAGATTATAATCTATAAATAATCGAGCAGGAAGATAAACAGGATGTGATGTCATCTATTAAACTAAGTTCTTTAATTATTTGCTCTGGTAATACCAGTTGTAGGACCAATATGAAATGCTGGTATTTACTAGGTTTACCACTAACACCTTCCAGTTCTGTGTGAAGCCCAGATGATAGCTTTTACAAGAACAATTATTTATTTTTCTTCATTTTGAGAGTCAGCCTTCAGTTATCTTTGTAAGGAGGCCTAATATTCATTGAAGGAAGATGTTCAGCACTTCAAGGTCTGGCCGTAATCAGATTATTTCTGAAAATGTGGGTCCTGTCAGTTTATTTGATTGTTTTCTTCTCCTGGTCACAAGCAGGGAACTGAACTCCAAAATTAAAAACTTTTAAAGAAGATCTGTAATGGTTACTTTCCTCATCCCTGCCCATAGGCTTACATACTGCTTTTCTCAAAGAAAGCTTGTCCAGACAACGTAAGGCTTAATCATGGTCCAAATCCTGGAAGTATCCAGCCTCCATCAGCACGGTGAGCTGCTGTAGGGCAGCACGTGGGGAGCTGCATCGTGGGGCTGCTACAGCTGAGAGCATGAACTGCAGCCAGAGCCAAGCATTCGTACCCACGAGATTTCAAGATTCGTATTCCTTAGATAAGGCCCAGACTGGAAGCTGTAAAGCACATTCAGTAGCGATTTACATCCCCAAACCCTTTACTTCTCATATGGGGAACCAACGCATCAATAGCAGCATATCAAAGTTATTTGCAAAGGAAGGGACATTGCTTTCAGATGCCGCAGGGAGCAACAGAAAAATCAGCTATCGACAGTCCATCAAGTGTAGTGAGAGCTGTGAACTGGCCGTCCAACCCACTGATAGATGTGTCCCTGGTAAGATGTTGCACTTTGAGTGCCTGGAGCATCTCGCAGGAAAGCTGTTATTTTAGAGTGGCTGCTCTGAAGAGATCCTTGGGAGTTGGGGCTGTTGGTGCTACTCTCAAGAAGTTTTAGGTGGCAAGTTGGCATAAAAAGAAATTATTTGAGATTATAACTCAGGGCAATCATAGAAAGGCGATGTGGAAGGCTGTGCAAAGATGGTGTGAATAACTAGATACTATACTGTCACAGGGACCATGGCCTGGCCACTAGATCAGGGAAGACTTTGTAAAAGACATGGGGCCTGGGAGTGTTCACCCAGCATGGCAGAGGCTGCAGCTCTTTCCCCAGAGCAGAGGGAAAAGTCCCTTGAAGCAGGGACTCCTAGGAGCGACCTGAGGAGGAGGGATCCAGAGAAGACAAAAGCATAGGCAGGGATCAGGGCTCTTATGGCATCAGGATGCCAGGGTTTAAGAGCAGATTCTTTGCCTCACCTTTATGGAGTTAAAAAAATAGTCTTACCTCCCTGTCTGGGCAGAAGTACTTAGTGTAGCACTGTTGACGTGTGCTGAGCCCCGTTCCTTCCACACATTCCCCACGTGTGGCATTTTCCACACCACTCGTATAACATCCCCTAACTGGGACATACGAAGCCTAACGATGGGTCCGATCTGAATCCTGCCCCAGGCTTTACCAGGTGTTGTTTCTGGGGGCAAGGGGCTGTAAGGCAGCCCCCCGGGACGGTGCGCGCATGTTGCTCATCACGTAACGCGGCAGCTCCCGGCGCAGCTGCACGCGGCCCCGGTTTTCACGTGGGCGCAATCTCAGCAGAGATAAACGAACCTGCAGGAGAGCCCCAGGTCTGGAGCCAGCGGCCCYGGGGCCGGGCAAGCGGTGGTGCCGCCTGCGCTCGGCCGGACAACGTGCCGTTCTGTACCGTCAGCAGATGTTTGTTTTCATTCCGGTTTGAGCAGGCTTGGAGGGAAACGGGACATTTTCCAGTCCTGTCCATCCTTAATTTCTTCTCGTCGGGTAGAGAATAACTCGAGTTATTTATGTCGTTGCACAAGCGCTCGGGCGGTGTTTTGTTGACCAGCCATGGTAACCTCGGCGCGAGCCAGATGTGCGAGCTGCTCCCGGGGTGGCTGGGGGTGTGCTGCACGCATGTTCCCACCGCTGGCCCCCCGCCCCGTCTGCCCCTCCTGGCCGACGTCCGCAGAGCCCGCATCTCCGCGGCATCCTCAGGTCCCTGGGAAGAGCTTGTCAACGCTGGCCTTTGCAACCGGCCTTAAGTTCCTGTCCTCAGCCGGCGCRTAAGGCAGATAAAATGTTAAAGAAACAGTGTCGTGGTGTAGGGGGTCGTGTTCAGAGCTGGAAAACTCTGTGGCTTTAGGCATTACAGGAGGAAAAATCAGAGCACTGCTAGGTTTATCCTTAAAAACTACTATTTGAGAAGACCAGTAAGCTGGGCTGGCTGCGCCGGGTGAGTATCTGTGTCTCACGTCACCTCCCTGCGTTGCCACCCTCCTCTGCGTGGTGAGGGCAGCGCCGGCGCCGGGCACACCACGACACTCCTGCTCCTGCTCCCGCTCCTGCTCCTGCTCCTGCTGCTGGAAATTTCCACGCTCCCATGAATGGATTAGGCAGAGGGAAGTGGAGCCTCTGACATATTTTTCCAAACCAAAACAAAGCTGGCAAGTCTAATTTTAGGCCTGGTTTAGTATGGAAATGATATCAATACTGACACAAAGCTTTTYCGTTCTCCTGATAATTAATTTCTGTGTATTTAAGTCTTGCATGTGGAAGAGGCTGAAAATTGATAGCTCGCTCTCAATCAAACACTTTTATCAACAAAGAGCAAAATTAAAGGGAAGCGGTACCACACAGAGGCATAGCTTTGCTTCAGTTTGCTGTTGAGCCAGCATATTTGTAACTCCTCTCTCTGCCTTGGGACAAGGTGTGTAGAGCAGAGTATCTGCCTGCCAGCCTTCAGGGGACTTGTCAGAAAATAACTTATGGGGATGTTGTGACTGATGTTCCTCTCTCTCTCTGTCTCACTGTGCTTGGTTTTGTTTGCATGTTAGGTTTTTGTGGCCAGTCCAAACAAAACACAGCCTATTGTGGAGATCCTGTTGAAAAACCAACCCAAGCTAATTGAGTTTCTGAGCAATTTCCAGAAAGAGAGGACGGATGACGAACAATTCACTGATGAGAAGAACTACCTGATTAAGCAAATCCGAGACTTGAAAAAGCCAACGGCATGAAGAACTCCTCTCGTTTTCCACTGTAGGCATTAATCTAATTTGTTAAGTTCCTCTATGTYCCTTAAACACCACAATAGTGCTTGAGAAGGCACAGCAAGTGCCTGGTTTTTATTTCGTCTTTGTTTCTAGATGTCAAGAGTATAGGGGTTTTACATGAAAACTAAAAAAACAAAAATCTAGAATAATATATTATTTTTAATCAAGACTATAATTATTTATGTCAATTTAGAATCTCTCTGTAATAGAAGCTGGTTTGACAGATTTTCTTTTGTGCTCAAGAAGAATGAACCTCTTCGCTTAACTTTATTAGCAAACTCAAACTGTTGCTGAGTGCACAGAGTAGGTCTTCTGAGGACTGTAACGTTTTTCCTTTGCACCTGTAATTGTGACTTTGTTCTAGTGCTGCACACACACAAGACTGTGAAAGAGTACGTTCGTCTCTGGAGTTAGCTGCACTTGTAGGTCAGGTTTTTTAGTCAAAACAGTGGGAGATGAAAAAGCAGTAAAGGTCACGTTTTTGCTTTATTTTCGTGTTCTTTCATCTTTAAGTTTTCTTTTCCCCTAGATCAGAGGTTTTCTATTCAGTGCTAGGGAATGGATGAAGACATCAGCCAGATGAGCTGTTCCTGCCTGCCTCCCATTTTCCTGTACGTGATCTGTCTTGTGCTAGAGCACAGGCTATTCCCACCAGCTCCCAGGCAGACTGATGAGGAGCAGCCCCAGGTACGCAGTGCCCGTGTACCCCCCCGATGGGAAGAAGGCAAAAGCAACCCCCCCCTCCGTCAAGGCCCGTGCCGTATTGCTAATAGAGTGATCCTGCACCTACTAAAATCAGCGAGAAGTCTGTCCCCAGTTTCAGTGGGAATAATATTGGGTGGTGGCCAGAGCTGCGTGGCTGAATCGTGCCAAGCGCTGAGCCCCAGCACCAGTGCGAGAGGAGGATGCTCAGCGTCTTCCCATCCCGCTTCAAATCCCGGCTGTGCGAGGCAGAGTTGAGCCGAGTTCAGCAAGGGGACGCTGAAACATCCTGAACCACGCAGTGGCCTGGGGTCCCCGAGTCTGCAGGGGCTCCCAAAGCTGACAGCATTTATTGGATACACAAATCAAGCGTGGGAGGCCATTTAGCAGCCCCAGGCACCAAAGGCTACTTGTAGTCTGGCGTTTTCTATCCTTGTTCGTCCCGATGTGAATTCAGGTTCTGCGCTGAAGTTGTAGAAGGGGAAATCGTTGCACTGTTTATGTTTTAAGTTTAATAAGCTCTGTGGTCCAAACAGTGTTTCCCAGGTGTGTTTGAAGAGTTTTTGGGGTCCTTCGTTTTCTAGTGGGAAATGAAAATGTTACTCTGATGCTTTATTAGGAAGTGGAGTTTGAGAGCAGGGAGTGGAAATTTCTTGAATTTTTCTGGACAGCCTAAGTTCTGAGTTTTCCTATTTGTTGTAAGACAGTTACCTAGCTAAAACTCTAGCTAATACTTCAGATAAAAAGGTGACACTGAATTGTAAAAACAGAACAAGACTTTCCTTCATAAAACTGTTGTATATTGGGGTGACTGATACTTTAATTTATGCGCTTTAGAAAAGGGATGAAATGGAACAGATTGTGGACTCATGGTTTTTTCAAATGTCAGATATACACAACAAATGTACATCTTAGTTGCCTGGAATTGAAAAAAAATATTTACAAGCTATTAAAGGCATGATTACTGATCACCCTTTATTTCTATCTGTTTTTTTCCTCTTGCCTTTCTGGATAGCCAGACTCCGCACAGTGTTAAATTCTTTCTCTCCTTTGCCAACCAGTTTCAGCAGATGGAGAGAGAGGAGATGAGCACTTTCTTCAGAGCTAACGCACTCTGCAAGCATCACATCTGCAGCCCTGGCTGGCAGGGAGCCTGGCGACCCAGGCTGCAGTCCAGCTCAGCCTGACTGCCATCTTCACCCCCAGCCCCGTGGGCAGTGCTCACTATCAGTGGTAGCTTGTGGGTYGATAAAGGACCGTCTCCAGAATCGCAGTCCTCAGAGCGAGTCATTTAACTCTGATCCTCTGAGATTTGGAGCCCGAAACCAAAGGGCGCTTGGCTGTGCTCTGAGCTCCYGGGGTGGGGCTGTCTCCAGGGCTGGATTAACAGAGAGACACGTGTCCATTGCCTCAGCCTCTGGAGTCACATGGGAACATCGGGCTTCCAGCCCTCGTTCGGAAAAAGTGTCTCACGCTGTATTGCTGGGGAATGCCTGCCCTTGACASTGTGAGCGTAACCCACGCAGAGGTGCCCTGCGCATCTGTGGAAATAAAGGGGGCGGTCAGCGCTGTGAGCTGCTCTTGTCTGCGCAGTCTGGACACAGAAGAGCAGTCGAAGGCATCAAAAACCTGGCGGTAATACGAGGCGCGAGGTTACACCCACACCCCGGGGTCTGCGTAGGCAGAAACGTGGCAGGCCAACAAGGAAGAGGGCGATGGGCCCCATCCCTGCAAAGGCAGCGAGCCGCCAGCCGCCCACAGGGGTAAGTGGTAAGGAGGGTGGTGAAAAAGAGGTGTGTGTGCCTGTGTGTCTGCAAGAGAGGGGAAAAAAGGAGCGGTCTTACAGTAAAATGACATGTGCCAGGCCCCTTGCAGCTTATCATACCAGAAGCCGATCCTGATGTAAATATCGCCAACACCTCAAAGTAACTGAGTCTTCCCCAAGCTCAACTTGCTTAGCTCTTTGAAAGAAGAAAAAGCAAAAGAAATGGTGAAGATGAAATTAAGCACCATAATAATATTTCACAGCAGGTGGGGACACATCCCTAATTAAATGAAAATGAGGTCATTTCTAAAGCAACTTTGAAATAATGATAGAACTTCCAATTTCCGTTGGTGCATTCAGTCAAGGGGTTCTTCTGCCTAAGCGACTGCTCCCACCAGGAACTCACAATTTCTCCAAAATTAGTATTTGGGGGAGCTGTGTGATTGCAGGACACAGTTCATCAGAGTGAGGACAGGGAAGAAGATTGTAGGCTGGAGAGAGAAAGAAGCAGGAGGACGCTTGGGCTGCAGCCTCTCCATTCCACTCCCCACCCAGCATTCAGGGGGGTTTGGATCGTACGAATGAATCTCTGCCAAGATGCGATGTATGATCCTGCACGTAAAACCTTATTTGATACAGCAGAGTGCCAGGAATCTTCGAACCATAAGCTTCTGTCCTGGGATTTGGGCAGCTTGTGCTACTAAGAGAAATCTGATTAGAAGCGGCAACAGCCTCCCCTGTCTGTAATGGCATGTACGCCAGCAGGTGTGAACCCGGGGGAGGATGCAGGACTCCRGCCTTCAAGAAACGTGGGCGCTAAGCCCACTTGAGCCTCTTAATCTGCATGCTCCGGGGACAAGATCAGATGAGAAGGAAAGAATGACTTGGACCTTATCTAATGATAAAAGCACTCGCATCAGTGAGAGGAGATCTGGATCCCATTTGTTCTCTAGTGCGTGCTTTGCTCTTGTATATGAAATTGGAGCAGAGCTAAGAGAACCCAGGCCTCTTTCCAAAGGGTGCAGTGATGTTTGGTCAGTAGAGAGGCTTTTTCTCTGGGCCAACAAATGCTTCATTTTTCTGTCTGAAGTAGAAGCACTTCAACATTTTGGCTGGAGGTGCCTTCCTGCAGAACATCTTATGCCTGGCGGTGAAGGCCGTTAGGAGGCCGAGGGGATATGGCTTTTGATCTCTGCCACATGAAAGGGAATTGTACTTAGCTCTCCCCCTTCTTGACTAAGCACTCTTGCATAAAAATACAGGTTTCCATGGCCTTCCACAAGTTTTGGACTTGCATTTTGGCACCTGCCACTTTCCCTGTGTGGAGCTCACACTGCGTTTGCCTTGAGCATCACTCACTGGACTTGTACACACTGCCCGCAGCTGAACAGCATCAAGCAGCTGAGGACTACATAGACCATGAGGATTCGTTGCATTTACTGCCAAGCAGTGATCTGAAAGCCCATTTCATAGCTCTTACGCTGATGAACCTAAAGTGGCCAGTTGCTTTCCTGTCCAAGCAGATAGCTGGCAGAAATTCTCCTGATCTGCAGCACTCTGGGGTCTGAGCAGGAGACAGCCAGCACTCACTGATGCCTGGTGACGAATGCAGGCTCCTAAGTCTTGGAGCTGCAGGTTTATATCAGTTTTTGGTGTAAATGCAGGCCCAGTCTCAGGAACTGACATGTTCCTCCTTCCAGCCAGCACCTTAACAGAGAGCTCAGCCAGTCTTTCTACCTGTTCAGGGCAAATCCAGGGCTCCTCTCCCACTGGGCGACAAGTCCAGTGAGCTATGGAGTTACTCGCTCAGGCCCACGGCACATTTACTCAATACATGCGCACCAAGTGGAGCAGCACAAGCTGTTAAGAGTGGGCACGAGATGTCCCAGAGGCTCTAGTGGGAGGTCCAGCCCCACAGCGAGAGAGGCAATCCCGCTGGTCAGAGCTGCTGTGGCCTGGGGAAGAGAAGTCCCTGCCACCCCAGCCCATGCTGAAGGGGAGCCTTGCCTCCAGCAAAGGCTGGAGTCCCTCAGCCTGTGGTGCGTGAGGCCACCACGTAGYAGCAGTCTCAGCCAGCTCCGAGCACGGTTGGTGCTGGGCAGGCTACGGGGGACAAGGCTAAGGGAAAACCCAGGAGAAGGTTAGCCGTTTTGGCCGTGTGGTTCAGCTGTAAGCCAAGCATCTCACAGGGCTGTGACTTGGCCCGGCTCCCCCGGGAGCCCCAGGGAGAGGCAGGCAGCGAGCCCAGCCCTCCTGAGTCACGGTCCYGCACCACGGCGCCTGCCTCGCGCTGGCCCCTCTTTCCAGGAATGTGAAAGGAGGAAAAAACAATCAATCAAGCAACCCCTTTCCTAGGACATCGCTTTTGAGTGGCTTTGCAAAGCCACAGTAAAAATAAACTTTTCCACCTCAGGCTATGTCACAGCACGAGTGGCAGGATCGGGGGGAAAGCCTGTGCCCAGGGTGCAGCRCCAGCTCGGCTCTGGCCAAGCCATGGCCATGCCCAGCTGTGCCACAGCAGGGAGGGGCTCCCCCCCCAAAACCCACACCTGTCATCTGGCTTAGTATTGACTGGGGTGCTGGGGACAGGGACCTGGGGGGGGGGGGGAATGTCCCAGCACATGCTGTGAGACAGCGTTCTGCCATGCATCATGCAGCTGAACGCTAATTCACCATTGCTACACGAGCCCCATGGTTGCTTTTCGTCACCATATGGCACCGGCAACAGCTGGGAGGGCTTTACTACTGACCCTTAGCCCCAGGAAAGCATGGCACTGCCCTGGCCACCTGTGGGACTTCAGGTATCTGCTGCGGTGCAGCACATGAGGTATGGCTCATGGTATGTGTGTCCCATGCCACCTCAACCYCCTCCCTCCCTTGGTGTGCCTCTTTTGCTTCTTGCTAGTGCTGCTTGTAGGGGCTATGAGCCTCTCCCCCATGTGCAGATTTGGGCACAAGGCCCCACTGTCCCACGGCCAAACRTGTAACCTACTTGCTTTAACTGTCACGCCATGCCAGCAGGCACCTCCAGCATGTTGAGGTTTTACAAGCAGTTGGGCAACAAGCACCTGAACACCAAGAAGACAGGCACGAACAAAGTTCTTTGGCTGCATGACCGGCACCAGCCCAGTCATGGCACCATAGCCCAGCTCCTCATAGTTAAAGAAACAAAACCCACCCAACTCCCCAGTGCAGCTCTGGGGAGAGCTACCAGTCGGGTCATGAATGGAGTTATTTCTTCTGAGGGCACACAGAAGACAGCAACGTGTCTTTGGGGCCATGAAAGTGCCTTGCTCAACTACTCTTATGAATAGAGGCCCTTTATTTCCAAATTGCTGGGTACGTTACCTCTACTAACGCACGGCTTTGGCAATGCCCTTCAGTTCACTTGTAAAACAGCTGGCTTGACAAGGGTTTGGRGCGGATTTAAAAATACTTTTGTCAAAGCAGAGCCCATTGCATCTGTTCAGAGCTTTGTGCAAACATGCAGTCAGGGTTAGCTTTTGAGCAGGCGGCACACCCAGGCACAGCCCTGCCCCGTCGGCTAGCAGGGAGCAAACAAACCCGCCATTTGCTCAGGCAGATGGTCAGATGCCCAACAGGCTCTGGGTGCGTAGGACAAGCAGGAGCCTGCAGGGAGCAGGTCTCACCAGCTCCCGTGGGGGAAGTGGAGAAAGGCACCTCCTCCCCATTTTAAAGCTGGGTGTGGGGGAAAAATGATATTCACAGGCGGACTCGCCTTGTGCCCCAAGGAGTGTGAAGGGCAAAGCCACAATTAGCTTGTGGGATAGAGCAGGTTCTCGCTACGGGCTGACAGCAATGGCTCATGCTTCCTGTCAAAGGCTCAAAGGAAGGAGACGCTGGGGACAGACCTACTGGCAGGCAAGAAAACAGTCTCTCCCAGGGGATGGCAGGCGTTGCTGAGGGAGGAGAGGCATATGTTCATTCCAACAGAACACCCAGCTCTCCTGCTAATACCACTTCTAGCCATACAGATAGTCTCCTCTCCTTCTGCCATTTTTTGCTTTTGCTAGATAAATCTGTCTTGCTTCACGATGGGAATGAAGGACCAGCAGCCGGTGAATGTACTGGCATTCGTATTATTTCAAATACATCTTTCAGGTATTTCTGAAAGGATATTGGGGGGTGTGTGTGGAATGTGTTTATGCTGGCATTTGTATGACATGTCCCTAAGGCCCGGCTATAGCTGAAGTTATTGTTCAAATGCGTCATGGTTTCCCCAGACTTCTTCAACCCCTTATGTTTCCTCCAAGTTAGAAATTTAGCTGCCCTGGGGGAAAATTTACTGGCAAAGCAGTGAGGTGACCTCAGCAGAGCCAAAGTAAAGTGAGTTGAGCAAYGAAGACGAAGGAGGAGAAAAACGCAGGCAGACTGCAAAGGCTTTTGTTTTGTTACTATACCTCTACGGYTCCAGTGATTAACATGTTGCAAAAGTGCCATTTATATGAAAGCTGGAACAGACGCCATCCCTTCAACAGTGGTGGGGATGSACAGTGGTCCTGTAGCTTTAGGAAGACCACCCGGTGCTGAGGCAGAGCCTGGCTCCTCGGAAAAACAAAGTGGAAAATTTCAGGWGCAAAGAGATGATACTTGGGGTGCAGAAGATAAAATGTCACACTGCAAAATACTCCAGGGAAAAGCCATGCTCAGCGCTTTCCTCTGCCTGTCTGTTCCTAGCCCAAACAGGGTTAGGCCTGTGCTGTTCCGAGTCAAGCAATGCCCTTTACAGTCACGCCAGCCTCATTTTTTGCTCTTCCTACTGAGCGGTTTTGAGCCGTCTCAAGCGTTCCTGCCTTTACCACGAGCATCAGCACACCTTTGCCTTTCGCTGCCTGCAGCAGGACTCTCCGGGCGCCTGCCGCAGCGCCTACGGTAAAACGGCGGCAGCCCCCCAGCCGCCCCCCGCCCCCCCCTGGGGCCCGGCAGCCGCGCGCGCCCCTCCCCGCCGGGGCCCGGCGGGCAGCGCCCCCTGGCGGCGGCGCTCAGTACGGCGCTGCAGGCCGGCCCGCCTCGCCCCTGCCCGTTCGCTACCGCCGGTGGGGAACCGGAGCTCCTCCTGCAGCAGCCGAGGCGAAACAGCCCCAGTTTAGAGCTCAGGGAACCAAATTGGGGAGCTTCCTCTGACTCGGGCTCGTTAAGCCAGCCGCAGAACCGGCACAGCTGCTCTTTGCCTCTTTTCTCCCTGCACCGAAGGCTTCGCAGCGCTGCCCTTCGCCTTCTCACCCAGGGGCTGCAGGGTTAGTCTGCAACTGCGACCAGCAGCGCACGTCACGGGGGCACATCGGTGCTCTGAGTTTCAAGGGTGTTTTTTGGCATGTCATGAAGGTAACGACCCCTATCTTGGCCCTACTTGTATCCATCACATAATATCAGAAGGAGGTGGTTTCCAGTGGAAGGTGTCTCATGCTACCAGCCTCTTTCCCCTTCAAAGAGGGAACAAAACTGCAAAGCATACTGTATATGTATGCAACATACAAAACTGGCACGTTAGCAGGTAGTTATGCAGGTCTGGGAAACCAGAAGGATCCCAAAGAAGATCAGCAAGTGTTAACAGTTCCCTGCAATTACCTTTCTGTGCAGAATGGAGTTCAGCTCTGCGTATGTGGCACTGTGACCATCTTCATTAATGATGCAGTAATCCAGATCCATTAGAAATCGGCACGCACCATCTGCCACCTTCACTTTTCTAGTCTCCAAGCAATGTCGCTTACTGGATCTAACAAATTAAAGCTAAACAGGTATTTGAAGTCTGGTTTGCAGGCAGAATGGCTGAAACAAAAAAAAAATCTATTTAGAGGACTGCAAAGCTTTTCAGAGTAGTACTCGCATTAAACATGGCTCTGGGAAACCTGTCCCATGGCCAGCCTGGCTGACCATGTTCCACTGACTGCTCACTGTGTGTCTACAATGACGCTTCAGTTCAAGAGCACTTCTGAAGTGCATCTCCCATCTGTCCCCGCTTACTGCATGTGGCTCCGTGACACGAGCGGGTCTTGGAGTGCACTGAATCGATTCCTTTCAGATGAAGTTAAACAGGAAAACAAACAGTAGGAATAGCCCTAACGCACTCCACTGGCTAACAGGCCTGTCCACATGCCCGGGTTAGGGCTAGGTGGATGCAAAACCCCTGATGGGTCAGGCCTTCAGCATCACCTGCTTCATGCTACAGACTCGCTCCCCTCAGCCACACTGCTGAGCAGCGCAGCCCCGATCACTATGGCGATCCCCCTCTGCGGTGACTATCAATCAAGACGCCTGCGTATGCCCATACAGGCAATCCAGGGCAGCAAGGCAGGAGGCACAGCAGGCACCAATTTTACTGCTGGATGGTCAAAGCTTCACCCACTTCTATGCTTTCCAACCAAGAAACAGGCTGTGGAGGTGGCAGCTCACGCAATGCTCCCTGAGGCAGTTCTTATTCTCCCAAGGAAGAGGGAATTAATGCTCATTAATGCTCGCAGGGCCAGGGAGGGCATCCCAGCCCTTCCCCTGGGCTGGCAGGAGGCAGAGTCTCATGTTGAGACAAATTCTTCAGGCAGAGCAGAGGGAGGTGACACAGCTCAGTCAACAGCTGGGACTGCAGGAGCAAGGACAGCACTGGGCTGGTAAAAGGGTGTGAGCATTTCAAAGCACTCTGTAACGTTTCTAATAAGCCAAAGCACTTAAAAATACACTTCAGTACTTGCTGTCAGATTAATTTATTAGCAGAAAACATGTTTTGCTGTAAGGCAGACAACCAACAGAGAATTTCTGTAATTCCCAGTCAAGAGGCCAAATTATTACTGATAGTTAATACCTGCAATTAAAATGACTGCTCTGAAATGAATGGAAGAGACCCAAAATGCATATGGAAATTTCATACAAGATATAAAATATATAGCTTTTACATTTCTTAATTTTAAATACATTGTTCTTTTTACATAAGAAACAAACATCCTAGAGTTCATTTGCAAAATAAGCACTGCAGGAGATGTCCACTTTTCCATGGCTCTCCCTGGTAAGCAGATGACATGCACAGCAGCGCCTACAGAGTCCATGGGTTGAGAGAAACCCCATTCACATTGCTCCTATTGTCCAGGATAAAGACCCTACTTTGTAATCCCAGCAAGAACTAAAAGAAGTAGAGTTATACTGATAATCAGGGCCTACAGAAATTTGTGAGCCTCTGGAGGAATCTGTAGAAATACGGCAAGACAGAAATAAAGCCAGATTTCCAAGCCTTCAGCCCTACAAGCAATTCCAAGTTTCATGGAAAGTTTTGTACAAAAATCCTCTTTTTAAAAACCGATAAAAAGGTAAAATCTTAACTCCTTATGAAGTACAGGTTACCAGCAGCATTCACTGCAGCGTAGTTATTGTGTGATATTTGACTTGTATCTTGATTTACCTCTCCATGTACCCAGGCCACCTGTGATGTTTCAGGGACTTTCCAATTTCAGCTGTTCTTATAAAGACACAGACTTTACTGATTTTGATACCAGCTGACTGATCAGTATAAAACTTGAAGGGGTCTTAAACCTGCCCCTGTTTTTTTCCCTGCTTCTACCTGAAGTAGAAGACTATTGCCAATGGATTATGGAAACAAGGTTTCAGTGGGTGGGGCAGACTTTTTACTCTAATCTGGACAGTGTTCTGATCTGCAGAAGAAGCCAAGACACACACTCTTTTGTGGTGTGATGCAAAAATGGATTTCACCATCCTTCCCTTAGTTGACAAACAGTGTCAGATTGGTCCTGGGAAATGAAGCTGTATGCGCCCTGCTTAGCAAGACAGCAGTGGTGCAGGAGGTCAGCCAGCTGCCTGATGAGGTTTCTGCTGCTAGCTCTGCATGCACTGCACTCACCCAGCAGCCCTAGAGTAGCCCTCAGTCTAACCAGGCTCAGAGAAACAGCAGCTTCTCCTGCTTCAGTGAGAGTGAGTTTTCATGGTGGTAAGAGGATATAAGAATTCTGAAGTCCAGGTACTCAAGAATGAAGTTATACTATGAGCCATGGGGAATCACAGCTCCTTGCTGCAGCTCCAAGCATCAAGAACTGTACCTTAAGTTACAGGACCAGTAGCCAAACTGTGTGAGAACAGGCACCATATAATTAATGCCACGTTAAGGATGCTTTGCACACTATCCAGTCACAGCTTTGCTATCTAGTTCCAACCTTTTCCAAAGCCTAAAAGAAACAAACAGAACCTACAGCAGCATCTTAAGACATGATTCCCCTTCCAGGACTTTAAGGAGGGCAGCAAAGACAAGATGCATGAAAGAACTGGGAAAAGGCCATTTATATATCCTACCAGCAGCAGCAGCAAAAGGTTTACGGTGTTTGCACTTGAGAGCTGAGCAGAGGAGTGAACAGAAAGTCTTGGAACATCTGCTTAAACAAACAGCTAGAGGTCACATTCAAAGCAGCAAACAGATGGGAGTAAGGAGAGTGACCTCTCAAAAGGTACAACTCTCTGATCTGGTTACCCATTACCTACCCAGCAACCCCTCAAAACTAGCAACAATATTAGACTGGAGTTTCACTGGCTGTTTTAAAGTCACCCTTGCTCCACATGTAGTCATCCAAGAGATTGGCACCTGAAAAGATTCAGGCTATTCCACTGGTTCCATCCTATCTAAGAAACAACAGGACATCTGGCACTTTATTAGCTTCTGTAGTCCTAGAAGCCTGTTAGTGAAGATCAACAAAACCTAAACACTAGCAATCTTCACATAGTATGTAGGGGCCAGTGAGATGCATACAGCCAAATTCTTTTAGGCCTGCATCCAGAAGCTGAGAAAAAGCAAAGCTCATCTTTGTCTACATTAATTCAGATGGGACGCACTTGAGGAAGCACACAGAGCAGCAACGCAAGTACCACAAAATAAAATAGCTCTGCTGCTATGGTCGTTGGAAGAGGGTATGTATGAGAGACAAGCTTGATCTCCAAATCACTTACCTAGCAACGACTGCCATCCCAATGGCTTTGTCTCCTTTATACAAGCAGACTGAGAAGCAAAAGCCACTTTCAGGAACAGGAATAATTGCCAGTGTTTATTTAGCTACCATTTCCTAGAAGATTCCCTTGACAATTGTACTTGAAGAACTAGGGCTTATTTCTGCATTCTGCTAGCCCAGAACTTAGAAATCAATTCCCTCAATCCATACACCAAGCAAAAAAGATACCATTTAATTATTACTCTGATCTACCGGCAATAAACTTTCAGTACTTTTTTTTAATGTGTAACAACCATTAGCCACCCAGTTACTTTCACAGAAAATACAAGCAGCATTTTTCCCCAAGAACTTCTAAATTAAAAAGACCTCCAGGTAATTCTGTAAAACATTTAAGACATCATAAATAAACTTATTCTAAAAATCACTTTCCAAACAATAAATAAAACTCTTCCTTATTTCAAAGTGCAAACAGGCTGCATTATAAAAAGTACAGAGCAAGGCTGCAGAAGTGCTTAATTATTCAATAGTGACCAAGACACAGTTTCTTGTTTTGGTGCTGCTGGTCATCCAGTGATTTTGTTTTCTGGACCCCATCTAAAGAAAAAAAAAATGTGTGAAACTTTAATACAATAGTAAGCATAGTCTAAATACCCAACACATACAGGCACACTGGAGTAACACTGGCTTGGGATTGGGGTGGGGGAGCTTGTCTTCTTCCCCACACAGAGGAACATACAATAATCATAGTAAAAGAAACATACTAAGCAAAAATAGCAACTTAAAACAGTTCAGTGTTGAAAATGCAAGCACACCATCTCAAAGAAAACATTGTTAGAAGAATGAGCCCTGTTAAACGCTGTCAAACAAAGTACCCCAGGATGAATCTTTCAGCAGCTGGGTCTAAAAATCATTAGCAGGGTGAGGGACAAACAAGCCATAACATTTTGGAGTGATTACTAATGCCATAAACACTACTCTGAGCCCTTCCCTCCTCCCTTTCCCCCCGACTCATAAGGAAATCGCTAACAAAGAGACTTCACTAATCTAGCTCACTACATGTTAGGAATTAGCTTGTAGTATGYAGCTATTCATGTGCTACAAAACCCACCTTCTATGTTTTTTTATGCTCCTAGCATGGTGCTCAATGCTTTGAGTAACTGCCAACTCCCTATCTTTATGCTCCATATCTTCATGCTTGAGGCACAAAAATTATTTAGCTTCTTTTTCCACATTATTTTCCCCTCTGGGTGAGAAACATTTTAAGGACTGGTAGCTGACAGTAGATGCCAAGGGTGGGTCCCTTTTGTAGCACAAAAAGCCTTCAACCTAAGACTCATCTAACCTCTGTTTTCAGAAAATGACAGCTCCCTTGCTACAGGGGTGCAGGTCGACAAGGATTTTGTGGCCTTTATGTTATATATGTGTATATATACACACAAAAATAAATGTTGATTGAAAAGCATTGGCATGGATTCTACTCCATAAAAGAAGCACTGACATGTTCTGCAGAACATATTTAAATGACTTGGAGGAGTTCAATTTCTCTTGAAAAAGAATGGCACTCTTTATAGAACACAATATAAAAAGTCTTTTAGAACAAAATTTAAAACATGACAAAGTAGTCTGAAATGACTATGTGCAAAACAGCATATTGTCGACCTTGATAACAGCATTACTAGATTTTGTAATGGGTGTGCCAATGCCAAGTATTTGTTAAAACAAGCTTGTTTTCGACTTACCATTAGTTCATCTATTCAAAAATCTCAGAGAAGTTTTCATAGCAAAATTTAACTAATCAAAATCAAGATTAATTAAGACTAATCAATCCCAGAGCGATTCAGGTTTGTTTAAAACTTGATCTCACTTATTGACTTCAGTCATAAAATGAATTAATGAAAAAATACTTACTTTCCCTGGCTGTGGGGTCATGGAATTGAAGGGCATTAGTGTGCAATGGATTTAGTTGCCACTGGTAAAACAAGAAGAAAAAGTTTACTTATTCCAGAAGACAGAAGAAAGAGCAAAGGGAGAAAGAAAAAGTACCCTACAGCCCTTCACTGAAAGGCATGACTAGGGGTGAGTCAGGAAATGAAGGGCTCCCCCTCCAACACACACTTGCTTTGAGGATAAAAAGCTAGTAAGGGATGCGTGGCCATTTACTCCCTTGAGAAGGGGAAACGAGCCTGCTCAAACCAACAGTGCGGCAGTTTGTCATGGTGGGCACCCTGAGTGCAGGTGCACTTGGCCACCTTCAAAACCCACCGCAGCTCTTTCAGGAGCTGGTGGAAGGGCCTACAAAATCACACAGTCATCTCCCACATCAGCTGCCGTGCTGTGACAGGGAGGCTTGGAGAGAACTTCAGAGTGTGAAGAGACCACCTCAAACAACAGCAACAAGTTAGAGGGAAATCTGCAAGGCAGTTATGGAGGACAGACACGCTTGGCCCCACCATCTGGCATATGGCACAGCACTTCTCCCCAGTGTCGTGACAGAGCAACCTCTCAATTCCACTCACTTGACTAAACAGCACAAGAAAACACTCCTCTATGCTGGCTGCAGGTGACGCTTACTCTACCTTCCCCCAATGCTGCCCAGAGTTTTTAGAATATAGTACATTTAGACACTTACTGTAAATTTGCTTACACCCTCAAGCTCACCAAACTTCATATAGGATATGTCTGCTTTCTTTTTTCCAGCATCAACATCTCCTGCATAGATCTCCTTGATACCAGCCCCTTTGATTAAAGGGACACATTCATCACATGGACATTTCGTCACAAATATCATGCTTCTCTCATCTGGCTTTATTTCTCGACACCTACAAGCAGTCAGAAAACAGAATTTCAGCGTTTATATCTTCATAGTTTTGAATGGTGACAAACTTGATACCTCACAAGAGCAAGCAAAGAAGTGTTACTACTCTCAGAAGCAACTTATTCCTCATCAAGTGCACAACACAATGATAGCTGGTTTGGTTTTACTATCAGTGAACAAAACACCCATCCCATCTCTCCACACGTATCATTGTTGTAAGCCTCAACAATTGCCACACTTCCATATTTCAGGTTATAGCGTGGTCCTAGTAGGAAGCAGAGGCAGTGGCTTGTATCTGAAGAATAGCTGCCATGCACTGGAGTGAATATCCTTTAAAAACTGAGTTCACTTAAGAAGTCTGAAGAAACCCCAGGAGCTGACTGTGTCCATGCACATCCAACTTCTGCATCATAGGCATAAACAAGACCGTGACTGCAATCCACACTTCATCCCAGTGACATCATGCATTTGTCATGGAATTGTTTCTGAACCATCTCATTGTTTTCTGTGGTAAAAATAAACCCATTACCTGAATGTCAAGGCATTCTGCTCCGCATGTATTATGTATCTGAACTTTCTGATTTCCCGATCTTTTTGTTTATCATCCATGTGTGGAAAATCAGCATATTCAGATCCAACAGGAAAGGCATTGTAACCACAGCCTACAAAATACATTGCTCCTGTTCCATCACAGCTTCTCTGCAACAGTAAGCAAAGCATCAAATTTAAACTGAGTACTAAGTCAAAGTGTTGTGCAATGTATACTTTCACATTATCAGTTCATGCCAAGTTACAGCAGTTAAAAACAAACTCAGCTCTTGCTAACTGCTCCATGTCTGTATGGAGCTTTTCCACTAAACTCCACAGGAGCTGCACGGGCAAACTGTAACACTGCAGACAACACACTGCACCAGGCTTTAGAGGCTTTCCTTTTAGCAAGTAATACTGATAGCAGGAACAAAAAGTCTGAAGGATTCAGTCCTTACGCCTTTCTGCAATGTACAAAATTAAAGACAGCTGGAGTTAGTCCCTGATGTACCAGAGACTGTGTCTCGCCTCTCTCTCCACAGACCCAATGACCGGTGGGCTGACCAAGTAGCAATCTGCTATTGAAATCAGAACAAGAAATGAAACAGCAATAAGCAGCTGATGACTGAAGTGCTAAAACCAAATGAAGAGTATGTTGCAGCTGCACGAAGAATAAGGCTTCCTGGGATTGGTAACATGCATAAGAGACATAAAGAAATAAAAACTTTATGTTTGGATGGGAAAAGCATAGTAATAATATTTGTAGAAAAATATCACTTTGATCCAAAGAGGAATGTGCTAAAGCCGGTACAGTATTTCAACTGCAACAAAAATCCTCAAGAGATTGTCAGGCTATGATTGCACTGAGACCTCTCCAAAAAAGAGCTGCAAAGAGGGATCCTGCAGAGTAGGCACACGCTGCCTGATTGGCAGCTGTGGCAAAACTTTGTAGCCGGGACACCTGGAATAACTGACAATGACCAGGGAAGCAAGCACACTGAAAAGCTAGGCAGAGACACTGTGGTAGTTACTAAACTCATTTATACTTCCCCTTCATCTTGACAGCATAACAATGAACCAGTCATTAACTTAGTTACTAAAGAATGAGAAGTGTGAGCTTTCTATAGTGCTGTGGGTGTGTTTGAAAAATGCATGTGTATAAATTTAAAGCAAAATAACAAGCTCAAAGCAGATACAAGTGTATGAATTGTGAGTGCAAGAAAAAGCAACTTTTTCAATACTTACTGATTTTTCTTCTGCCCAAATAATAGCTCCAACTCCCGTTTTATGATCCTCTAAAATACATAACATTTTAGCAGTAAACAACAAATAAAGCACTTCTGAGTTACCTATACATTAACATATGACATCCTAGAGTAAGGAATAACATTCATTGTTGCTTCGTGGACAGGAGAAAAGAAACGCAGAACAATTAAGAGCTTCGAAGTCATATGAGACTACTGCAAAAGCTGGGTGTGCTTTAACTGCAAGGGCAGCCATTCTAAGACTTTGCTATGTACATTTGTTCACAAATGCTAAGAAGCAACCAATACATATATCAGCTAAGAAAATGTGTGCCAAGAATAACGCTTGCTGATGTGAGATGGCAAACTGATAAAAACCTTCTAATTGTTTACTACTTAATTTAATTATTTAATTTCTGCCATTCGTTAAGTTTATGGTTCTGTGGTCTGAATTCCTATCAAAAGTAGTTGTATTTTATACCTAATTCAGAGACAAAATGTTAACAATCGGATTTTGGGGGGCGTTTCCTATCACCACCACAGGAAAACTGGAAGAGAACTTTCATTATGTGACTTGGAAGATTTTTATGGAACTTGGAAATCTTCCCCAGTAGCTATTGATGAGAGTCTTGACCAGTTAAAACAGAGCATATCAAGGAGAAAAAAATAGTTCAGGCTTCCAGTGATTAATATTGTAGAAGATGCTGTTTCAGTTAACCATTTCCATCATCCTTGTTATCACTACCATATGCAATCACTCAAAGAGAGCCTTTCCTGCCGAAGATATGTTTTATGAGGACTGACTTTATATTCTGCATATTTATTAGTCACTGATTTATATTAAGCCAGCATAGAAAACATCCTATGATCTTGCTCCCCTTATATCTACCTATATAATAATGTAAAGCATCTAAATATGTGTATGTGCGCTGTTATTTATTTTCATTTCATTAGAGGACTAAAGTAGAATAAGAGTTTGCTCAAAAACCAGACCTGAGTCCAGGCTGAACAGCACAGATAAAATTGAATTTTGCTGCCCCAAGAATGAGTGCTCGAACTTGGTCATTCTATCTTGCTCTGTACAACAGTAGTTGTACAAAAACCTCACAACTGGTTCCATGAAACTTCTGAATTACTTCTAAAAATGCAATCTCCTCTGCAACTTTTGGTGACCAAATTGCGGAGGGTACCCCCAAAAAAACCCCAACCCCAACCAAAAAAGGAAAAGGTTCTAAAATATGAAGATTCACCTTTACAAAGTCTGAGTAAGTCAAAAGGCACATTCAGCACCTGACTTGATAGTTAGTTTTGTGTGCGTGTGTTGGGGGGTTAGTTTTGTTTTAAGCTTTAAATACGTACTATTTATTTGTTTACAAGGGTTTTAAAAAAGCAGCTATCCTATCTAGATGAAAAAAACATCACTAAGGAGTATCACAAAGTTTTAAGTCTTCATATTCTGTTCTCTGGAAGAACTTACCAGTTTACTGCATTGCTACACAGACCGAATAAAGTAGCTAACAGAAGTCATCTGTATCAAAAGATTGTCAATAACTACTCTTCCACCCTGAACATCAAAACTCCAGCATCTTTGCAAAGAAAACCGCCATCAGATATATAATCACTTTCACTAATAAGATTGGAACTAGGAAACTTAATATAACTGTACTTAAGGCCCTGCTAGAAGGATATTATTTCACTGCTCTTTTCTGAAGAAGTAAGTGTACATAATATGCTTAAAATATTGGCACTCATTTGGTAACAGAAACCTCTTGTGAAATGTCCATAAAAAAGAGCCTCAAAGCAGCTTGAAGAATTTAAATGTCATTGTATTCTATTTTCAGATAGGTATTGGACATGTTGTCAGGGCAGGCTTTGCTAGCATTGTATGTGAAATACCTGCCCCGATTTTCTCTTGGAAAGCTCAGTGCTTTCACACACAATACTAGGTACCCCTGTGGAGTTTTTACTACTACTGCTGCTCCTGTTTTACAGATGTAGGAATGGAATTCAGCAGCTTGCTCAAGGAAGTATTTGGAAGAAGTAAGACTGAAATCAGGAACTTGCTCTACCCATGAGACCCATTCTTCCCCTACTACTGTAACAACTCACCTGTCCGATATGCAAGTAGTCTGGCTTGTATCATACAGTGCCTTGCAATTTCTTGGGGCAAACCCTGATGGTCTGTTTCGTTTGTTAGCTGTGATTCACTGTTGTAAAATCCAAAGCATCCAAAGACAGGGACGCTGGCAGCCACTGTCGCCAAGACCAAGACAAGATCTTTCATATTTTGCCTAAGGTTGCTGAAGTACGGATTTTCACAGAGGTTCTCCAGTCCTATTGTCATCAATATTTGCTTGTGCGTTTCCTCATTTGAAATTAGGAATAAACTTTCATACTCTTTTATTCTCTCCTGTCTACATGCAGTATAAAAGTCAGTATTCGAGTCAGGCTGAGATTTTGCTATTTTTTGAATAAAATCAAACTTGGTGGAAGTTTCTTCAACAAATTGCACCATATAGCACACCAAAGGCTGAAGCAACACACACACACGAGCACGACTATTTGACTTCAGTCTTTCTACTGCTTTGGCATCTAACTTTGCATCATCAGTAGTCATGGGATTGGATGCCTCAGTCTGCAAGCTGATTTCAGGATCTGCAGGCCAGTAAGAAATCCTGTTCACGCCAGCTGGAAGAGAAGATAATGCAGCAAAAGGAACCATGCAAGCACAGTGGAACATAAACCTCATGTTCAACACACTATTGCCTAACCCTTTTTTACTTCTTTAAGGCCGTGAGTGCTGTTTCAGTGGTGTCTGGACAACAAAAATGCTAGCATATACAAGTATCGAGTTTATCAGACTTGATAATCAGACTATAGACAAAAATTGGAATTTCCTAAATGCTAAGATCTTTGTGGCAGCCTAATTTGCATCTTACCCACAACAGATACACTAACACCACACAAAAAAGTTAGCACTAACAGAAGTTGCTGCTGAGATTAAAAACCAACACTTGCAGAAGGGCTGTACCAGCAGATCCCATTTCAGTTAGTGAATAATCTGACTTGTTTTCATCTCACTTGGGAAAAGGAAACCCTGAAGTACTCCATGTGATTTCTGCATAAAAACCACCCTTCCTCTGGTGTCACTGACAAGCAATGGGAGGGCAAGGAAAAATGTAGCAATCTAGGCCTAGTCATGAGGCTTAGGGTTGCTCTGGCAAAGAGCAACAGGTATGTCAGAATCCCAGCAGTGCATCCCAACCAAGAGACAAGCACCACCAATAGTAATAGCTGCACAGAGAAATAGGGTTTCAGTAGCAAACCCTAGTTTCTTGATCATCAGCTCCAGKAAATCCACATTCAATACTGTTTTTAGCCTTGTGGAAAATACCAGTGCAACCTACATAAGTTAGGGATTGGCATTCACAACTGGGACAGTCCAAAGAGAAAACAGGCTTTCTGATACCACCAATGACAAGCATAACATTTACTCCTACTCTACTACAGTCATTGCTTACCATTTACAATCATTTTTAAACAAGTCGAACATGGTTTTCTGGAAAAATAAAGATCACAGTTTTTAAGTCTTGATCCATGTTTAATGAGTGCAATCTGGCCAGCATGCAAGTCTGTACTGGAACAATGAAGACCGATAATCTTCATGTTTTTCACCACAACTAGACCACTCTTCTTTACCTACAGAAAAATGCATTACTATTATTATTATTATTATTATTATTATTTACGTTTTTTCAACATCAAGTCCATAGAGATGTTACAGCTCTTCCTTGGGTAACAGTAATCAGCCAGGGTCAGAGCATATAGCTCTTCAGTACCAACTGTGATATGAATCATTAAACAATCTCTGTTACACTTCCCCTAAGCAGTATTTTTTTTGGTGGTTTCTACATGTGCGTGTTAATATCAGAGTGCTGTGCCCCTGTCAAACTTCAAACAGCAACTCGTCACAAATTCCTGATTTTTCTGGTCATTGCTTTGCCCATAACAAAACCCAGAAGCAGCATAGAAAATTCTGTCAATTATATCTGAAAACCCATTTGAATCATCCAGCATCTGGAAACGCTCATGAATTTCTGTCTTAAGCTTGACCATCCTGGGAGCCAATAGCTTCTCTAGCTTTATTTCTGTCTCTTCATTTATAGAAATGAATCCGGGTTCTAAAGAATCTTCCGTGGAAAAAGTCTGCATACCACAGACAAGAGCTCTTAAATCTGGATTCCCATGTATTGTGAGGAAAGTGGATACAGGCTAGTTTGATGAAGCTGGTGAAACAGATCTCATTATTGCAATCCAGCTGCTACCAGAACACTGTTGCCTTAGATCCGTAAATTATTCAATTTCTTTGCGGTTACAGAAATGAGGCTGTACTAAAGCCCAACATATAACCGAAGTGCCATTCCTAACTGCATTGCTAAATTTGAAACTGCTTTTGAAGTCTGTATTGTGCTGCCCATCTATCCCTCTTTCAGATCTACTCCCAGACATACCAAGCTCTGAAAATTAGGCCTAATTGTCACTCAAATTATTTTCCTATCTTTTCTTGTCCTGGCTGAAACATGTGCTATGGATCTTAGCACATGGGTGTGCTCTGCACAAAGCAGTAATCATTTTGAAGAGCACAATAAGAACCCTGATCACAAAAGGAAACACCCTGTTCCAGGACACTCTGAAAATGCCCCTCTACTTTGAAGTGTAACTAGCAGCTATTTAGAAGACCCATTCTCGAGGACAGTTTCTTTTCATTGTCACTAAGGTAGTTATCTGCAAGTTCTTGATCAGCAAACGTTTCAAGTAGTTCTGTGCACCTCCACTGTATAAGAGAACTCTTTTACAATCACGAACATTAACATTTTAAAGGATATCTCTACACCATAAACCACACTGATTTTAAAGTTATAATTAGAATATACTAAGAAGTGCATGGTATACACCATGCCTCCTTTCTTATGCTCTTCAAAATACCCACCAGCATTTTTTACTGTTTGCTTCACCTGTCAGGGGTATACCTTGCCTTTCAAAGTTTTTCAGAAATAGCATGCTATTTAACCATTTTGTTATTTTTCTCCCACCAGTGGATTTTTTTCTACTTCTAAGAAAGATTTGAAAAATGTTTATCAGCCCTTTTTTCTTCCCCTCTGGACTATCTGTCATGTAAAGAGCAGTTACGTTAAATTCACTGCAGGAGCTATCAGGATCTGTTCAGAAAGACCAATTAACGGTAAATGTAGACATTTTACCTGTGATTTTTTCTGTTGCTCAGCTGAGGGAAAGAGCTCCATCCAGAGACTGAACAAAGTAAAAAGATTGACCTTAGAAAGTCTTGGCATTTGACCTATCATTAGAAGAAAAAAAAGAAATATTTATTAAAGAATATTTATAAAGAAACCCCACATTGTTGAACAATATTTTCCAAGCCTTCTACACCACAGCTGCTACAGAAGCTGGTTCATCAACCACTTCTGCTATTACAGCAGCTAAATCTACACTGTCCTCTTCAGGGCAGTAGTTGTCAACTCAGAATTCTCACATCTGGATGCAGAGATCAGATTTGTGCAACAAGAGAAAGTGGTGAAACTTTCACTGAAATTCTGTGAGTTAATTCTACTCAGAGGTGAAGAGCAGAAATCACAGATCAGATCCCACATAACTTAATGGGCTCAAATGATTCACAGATGCTTACAGAAATTTGAGACATAGCTTGTGATTCAGCTTCAGGCTCACCACAGAAGAGAGCAAAACATCTAGGCACGCATCATGATCTTACACTGACACCCGCAGCAAGAGTGGATGAGCCATTGTGAAACCTTCCAGTTACATCAGTTCTGGAGAAACCTGCGTCTGGATTTTTACAGTCTGCTTAAATTTTGGTTAGATTTTTACAGAAATTTAAACCTATTGCTCAGGCTGTCACTTCTGACTAAATAACCAAAGAGGTAGCAAAGAATCCCTTCTCGGATCACCACCTTGCGCTGTGTTGTGCTTCTACTCAAAATCTGGACATTGTCCCGTGAGGCCCAGCACTCAGCATCACTTGAGTGTCCCACAAATTAAAAAGGAGGAAGTGCTGCATTGCTCACTAATGCTTGCACCATTCCACATGTAAAGCTGTCTTGCCTCACACTTGGCAAGAAGTTAATTAAGTCTCTGAAAAGCTCCAGTGCCTATTTCAGGGGTGCTTACAGAGAGCTGTAATGAACACATATTCCTCTGCAGGTCTCACATGTGCTGACAGTAGTATTATTTCTGGTTTTATCCCTTCCTGCAAACAAAGTTTTTGCAAAGGAGGAAAAGGCAGGGGCAAGAATAGAACAGAGAAAAACATTTCTTTAAGTAGTTCCAGTAGTTTGGAAGAGATATAATGAGATACTAAGATTGCTTCAGTGGGGGAGAGGGTTAGTTTAATGACAAGTCTGTAAACCCAAACAATTAGGACAGCAGACAAACATATGCAATCCATGACAGGAATACGATTTTCAGACAGTATTTCAGCAGCTTTTTTCACACAGAAGTGAGAGCAAAATTACTAGGGATTTTGGAAAGCAACTATAGACCTCTCAGCAGCACCATCTGATGCCACGCTGTCCACTACTCCGTAGGCTGCCCAGCTATGCTATCCCACTGTGCACAAACACTGAAGGGGCATCTGGTTAGCACAATCAGACACGTGTGCTAGAAATGTACATGGCAAGTAGCACACGTGAAGATTTGTTATCACTTGTACTAAAAACAAACTGTAAAAGTAAGTCTACAAGCCACATCTAAACAAGTAGAATTTGTTTTCTTAAATGGGCATTTGAGTTCATTCTCATTACAGCCCCTGTTCAGTCCTGGTGTAACACACACATGTACAGTTCCCAAATGGCAAGCTAAAATAAACAGTGCAATTTACACCAACTCACATGTATACCGCCTTGTTTTCCAAAATGGATTACAATTTGGCATACAGAATAGATTTAAAACAGAATAAACCAGAAACAAGTTTGAATTAGTTTGTTTTCTTGGACCTAATCTGAGTGTGACCTGTCAAACACATGGGAAACAAACTGTAGAATTTACCCGTTCACAACACTGTTGTGAATTGACATGAATTTATAATGAGAAGCAGAAGAATATGGAAGCTATACTAAGGCACATGGAGGACAGGGAGGTGATTCGAGACAGCCAGCATGGCTTCACCAAGGGCAAACCCTGCCTGACCAACCTAGTGGCTTTCTATGAGGGAGTGACTACTTCAGTGGACATGGGAAGGGCTACAGATGTCATCTATCTGGACCTCTGTAAGGCCTTTGACACGGTCCCCCACAACATCCTTCTCTCTAAACTGGAGAGATATGGATTTGATGGGTGGACTGTCCGGTGGATGAGGAATTGGATGGTCACATCCAGAGGGCAGTGGTCAATGGCTCAATGTCCAGATGGAGATCGATGACGAGTGGTGTCCCCCAGGGGTCCGTACTGGGACCAGTGCTGTTTAATATCTTCCTCAATGACATAGACAGTGGGATTGAGCGCACCCTCAGCAGGTTTGCAGATGACACCAAGCTGAGTGGTGCGGTTGACACGCCTGAGGGACGGGATGCCATCCAGAGGGACCTGGACAAGCTCGAGAAGTGGGCCCGTGTGAACCTCATGAGGTTCAACAAGGCCAAGTGCAAGGTCCTGCACCTGGGTCGGAGCAACCCCTGGTATCAATACAGGCTGGGGGATAAAGGGATTGAGAGCAGCCCTGCCAAGAAGGACTTGGGGGTACTGGTGGATTGAAAGCTGGACATGAGCCAGCAATGTGCATTCACAGCCCAGAAAGCCAACTGGCTTCATAAAAAGAAGCGTGGCCAGCAGGTCGAGGGAGGCGATTCTGCCCCTCTACTCCGCTCTGGTGAGACCCCACCTGCAGTACTGTGTCCAGATCTGGAGCCTTCAGCACAAGAAAGACATGGATCTGTTGGAGCAGATCCAGAGGAGGGCCACGAAAATGATCAGGGGGTGGAACGCCTCTCCTATGAAGACAGGCTGAGAGAGTTGGGACTGTTCAGCCTGGAGAAGAGAAGGCTTCAGGGAGACCTTATTGCAGCCTTTCAGTACTTAAAGGGGGCTTATGAGAAAGATGGGGACAGACTTTTTAGCAGGGCCTGTTGCGACAGGACAAGGGGGAATAGTTTTAAACTAAAAGAGGGTAGATTTAGACTAGATATAAGGAAGAACTGTTTTACAATGAGGGTGGTGAAACACTGGCACAGGTTGCCCAGAGAGGTGGTAGATGCCCCATCCCTGGAAACATTCAAGGTCAGGTTGGACGGGGCTCTGAGCAACCTGATGTAGTTGAAGTTGTCCCTGCCCACAGCAAGGGGACTGGACTAGATGACCTTTAAAGGTCCCTTCCAACACAAACTATTCTATGATTCCGTGATTCTAATATTATGATGAAAAAGGAAAGAACTGTGGTCACAGTTATTGTATTTATGTATCCGCATCTTTATTCACATATGTAGTTAAATGTTCCCTTAAGTTCAACAGAGTGAAGAGAATACTGATTAAAGTGGCCTGGAAAAAAGGTAGAAGACATCCTACAGAATTTAAAGCAACTACAGAAGATTGTGGGAGAAAAGGAATCAGGCTCTTTGCTACTGAGAGCAAAACCATATGTGAAAGGAGTGCTCTTTTCAGGGCATCAAGTCCTCACAGCTTCCCTACTTTACACAGCTTCCTTACTTCACACAAAGGTACTATTTTATTCCTGCAGGTTAGGGATCTCGCTCCAGTGAGGCAAAGCGTGCTCCAGGCAAAGCATGCTGTGAAGGCCAGTGTCGAAAACCCTGCAAGCAAACAGGAGGAGGGCACTGCCCATCCGGACATGGCCAAGATACAGGATTATGCCACGGTTGCAATGTAGGAGTCCCTAGTTCAAGGTCTGAAAGGCTTGTAAGAAGTCATCTTGCAAGCATGAAACTAACACTGTGCTTTGACATCATCAAGGAGGAGGAAATCAGTGACATCACTCTCCTGTCTGGGAAAAGGAAACAGGAAACTATTTTCAGAGTTCATCTTGTTTGCTTGCTTGGAAGCGGGATTTTCGTACAACTAGGAAGAAACAAACCCCATTTACCCATCAAGGAGACCTGGCAGCCCTGTCGTAGTCCTCAGTCTGAGAGCTATATACACAGCCCATGGGCGATCTATATGTACACACCACTCCCCTGGGACTGCAGCAATGGGATATATGAAATCCATTATAACCTGATTCATTTGGGCATCCCCAGCCTTGTGAGAAATTTGCTCTCTACTAAATTCGTACATGGGCCCTGCGATAGGGGTTAGTAAGAACACCCCTCAGAAGGCAAGCATTTTTATATACATTACATTTTATACACATTAAATATACACGGTATAGAACTGGGAAAAGAAATCATTTTGACGGGGGGGGAATGCAAAATACAAGCATATGTTATCAAAAGGTCTTATGAATAAGAGCGCAGGCAAGCAGTGGGCATGGGGGGGCGGGGGGGGTACTTTATTGCATTGTCTGTAAGGGGCAGGAGCACTCTGAAACAGCAGTTGAGGAGAGGGAAGGCAGGAGCTCTCTGAACAGCCCCGGGGAGGGGAAAGCCTTACACGTGCCCTGAGGAGAGGACAAACCGGACGGTTCCGGGCATTTCGTAAAACAGCTCGAAGCAACCGGTGGGCGAGAAAAGACCCGCGAAAGGCCGGTCAGCGCACCCCCC
>JASVER010000004.1:24710016-24963965 GCA_030449065.1 Oceanodroma leucorhoa | reverse complement strand
AGACCCTTCACCAGCCTCGTCGCCCGTCTCTGGACACGCTCCAGCACCTCAATGTCCTTCTTGTAGTGAGGGGCCCAAAACTGAACACAGTATTCTTCTCCCATTAAAAGTTTAGGGAATTTTTTGTAGAAGAGTACCTGAGAAAACTCACTTAAAAAGCAGAAGGCAGTGGAAGAACAAAAACCCCACAGTTTACAACTGTCACTCTCCTGATTTTGTGGACCTTACATTAGACTTCCCAGCACTTAGGTCTAACAACATTAATGTGTGATTATTTGCAACATGTGTTTCCATTTATGCATAGGAAAACCATTGTGCAGTCCGTTCTTAGTTATCGAAGTCCTGGATTTGCGAGGTTGAGGAAAATCAGTGCCTGGGCTGAGGAGGCATCGGTGCTTGATACTTTCAGCCACGCGAGATGTGGCAACCCACGTGGGTGCATCCATGCAGCGCTGCGACAGCCGGGGTTACAGAGCTGTGGTTGCTGCTTTCTGCACTCTGCAATTATCACAGAGGCCTCTTAAGCCTAACTTAACATGACTTGCGTTTTGTAGTTGCTGTCAGCCAAGCTATCCCGTTTTCTCGCGTGAGCAAGACTTGACTGTACTCTTTTAACAACCAAAAAAAGTAATTTCCATATTTGGCCAGAAGAGGGCAATATTACGTCACCTAAAACACCCAAAAAAAAGGTCATGCTAACCCCTTACAGGCCAGAAATTCATGCTATGAAATAAAGGGGGAGGAGGTGAATAACTTTTTATACCAATATAGAACGACATTTTTGCTCCCTTTTATAACTATATTGTATTTCGCTGCTTTATATAGTTCAGGAGCATGTCCTGTTAGAGCCCTGCTCACAAGAAGATGTCTCAGCCTCCCAACTGCAAGCCTGCTGAAGCTTCCACCTGAAGGTCTGAAGTGCAGTGATTTATCCTCAGAGAGCAGGGGTTAATTTAAAGCATACGTGCAAATATACTTCCAGAAAGGCAGAAACAAGCAAATAAATTTATTTTAGGTTTTTGAAACTTCGGAGAAAGGAAAACAGCCGCGTAGAGGGGTTCAGCTCTCACACTGCTGCACTGGCATTGCAGACCTGTGTGTGTGTGAGAGGTGGTGGCGGTGTGCATGCAGCCAGCGCAGCATCCCCTCCATCCTCCCCGCCTCTGCTTTTTGCCTCTTCCTCTTTCTGCCCTCCACTTCCAACCAGTGTGTCCTGCTGGYCTTCCTGGCACAGACCTGTGCACAYTCTGGGTGCATCTACCTCTGTGTTCCCCTCTGCATCCARTTTAAACACTTCTAGCGGTGCCACTGTCTGCTTCTCCACTTTCCTGGTGAACTTTAAACCTGTGGACATAGGGAGAGTTTGTTGCTCCGTGCCTCTCCCTGCCCCTTCTTCTGCCTCCCTGCTTCAAAGTTTTGGGGGAAATATCTCCCTCACCCACCCTGAGGAACAGGCTCTGAGGCACAAAACCACCCTGGGGGGGTTCTCTAAAAGGTTTTTCTCAAACCCTCTGGATGGTATCAATGCACCATTTCATGAGAACTTTTGGCAGCTCAGAAACTTTCTCCATTCACTGAACTAGGGAAGTGAGTAAAGTAATTTCTATTCCTCTTCTCAGAGCTTTTCCGTGCAATGAGGGCCAAGGGGAGGTTCCCACAGTGGAACCGGGGGTCAGGAAGGCTGTCGAATGGCACAGATGAGCACAGACACCCCGCACCCAAGTGTTTCTTTGGAAGCACCTCATATACAGAGAACTTTTGCCAACATTGGGGCAAGTTTCCTGGCAGACTCTGCCAGGGTTTCAGTCTAACATTCACCCACCACGGATGATCTTTATCAAGAAGATCACCCCAGGGCAATGCACACAGGCAGCATCCTCCTGGTTTCAGTCTATTATTTTTTTCATATCAAAAAGTCAAATCTTGCACAATTTGACATTTCCTACAGAAATGTTGCTTGCTGACTAATTATAAGCAAAATACCACGGCTAGATTTTTCTAAAAAATGTTTCATATGACCTTTAGTTGTCCTGAATAGCAAGAGACCAAGTAGCCTACTCCGGCACAAACACTGTACATCATAACAGCCAAGGCTTGAGTAATTAGCAGCTTGTGTGCTTCAAAGAGCTGAAAAGAGCTTTACAAACACTGAATAATGGAGCACATCAGCTCTACTGGCTAATACAGCCAAGGAAAAGGCAGGCTCAGCTGACACACCACAGAAATTCACTTCTGGAGAGCACAGCATGCACCAACTGCACATTGGTTCAAGACAAAGACAAAAAAATACTATCAGCCCTGAAAAATTAAGAGGGACTTTAGTTAGTCCAAACACATGTAGTTTGACCTAGATGCTCTTGTGAATTGTTCCTTGTTTTTTTAACTGCTGTAAAACCAAGAACCTACTCACTTGCATCACATCAGACCAAAGGAGTCATTGTGGGATAGTGGCTTACATGGAGAAGAGTTGCCTATTGTGCCACCAGCTGCCACAGCATCTCAGCAAACATACAGGGTCTAACCAGGACCAGCTCTGCTACCCATGAGCTCTCACAGGGTCACAGCACAGGCAATAAGGCTGCTGCCCAGAACTTGGGAAAGCAGTGTCAGCCAGCGTTTCCTTGACCATAGTACTTGTCATGGAATAACGCTACAGAATTTAAACTGTCAGTGGTCAGGTCACACCGTCATCAGTTGACCCATTGTCCCGTCAGTACTCATGGGAATGCATTCATAGGCAACAATGATGTTGCTGTATTTATTTATTTGCACCTGCATAAAAAAGGACTTAGGCAGTGTGGGCTAGTTATAAACCGCACTCATAGAAATCATGGCATATCCCTGGCAAGATTTGCACTACCAGAAAACTCAAAGTAATCTCGACAAAGCCTGGTCTTACCACCCGCATGTAAGGAGGGTGTGAAAGCTCTCAACAGGAATTTGACAGCATTCTTATGGCAACACATCTGCAGTAGAGTGCTGGAGAGGAGACCCCACCTGGAAGTGGTGCTGTCATCAGCAGCACAGCGGTGTCAAGTGCTGGTCATAGCTATTGAAGGGTGAACAGTCTGCTGGTCATTCTGGTAGACAAGCCCACACAACTCATACACCATTTCCCCTGTACAAAGTTACAGTTTCCTGGATTTGTGCTGTTATTACACAGCCATATAAAAATGTTCAGTCTGTTGGTGAGAGAGGAAACATGATCAATAAGCAGAGCTAATAAGTTGTTCTGTCATTTATTTTTTACTTGTTTTTCTTTGGAGCAGGAGGCATAATACAACTGCAGCATCTGCCCGTCTGCCAGTCCTCTCACTTCTAGTGATGTCTGAACTTCTTGGTCAATTGTACTCGTAACTGAGAGAGGTAAAGGCCTCAAAGGTTTTACTTTACTGCAGTTTGTACAAGAACTGCAGTGTGGCTAGAGGGAAAAGACCCCAGCCAATGCTCCCGTAGAGGAAAGGCAGCACCCAGCAGCTCCCGACCAAGCAAAGGCACTGCTCTTGCCCAGCAGGCAGGGACTCTGCAGCAACAACGTGGAGAGGGACACTAGTGGATGTGGAAGATTGGAAGACCCAGGTCACACATCCATTGGAAAGCAAGCTTAGCATTATTTATAAAACTTCACTAACCTTAGAGACACTRTCCTTTTTGCCTTTGACTAGTACAATTTACACATTTTTATTGGTTTCTTGCATTTTGCCTTCCTTATCATGACATCCAGCACCCGAAATCTACTTTACTGGGTTTTATCTCCTAGTGCAATAAACCTCTATTAAATTTACTGGAATCATGAAAGTTAAGTTTGCCTAAAATATCTCAACTCCATCTTTCTTACTATTTTGAGGTTGGTTTGTGCCTTTATATGTATAATGAGCTAGCCAGCCACATTAACACAACCATGTGTGACTCAGTGGTACACTGAGTATTTTCAGGGGTTTGAAAGACAAAGATAACATTTTGTATACAGTGCAAATGACTCCTTACCACTGCTAATTACTGTTGTTCTGGTTGGAGTCATGTCCATTTTCCTATCCATACATTTAGGTATGGAAAATCATTAGTTTTCCTCAAATGGTTCAATGATTTTGAGTCAGTCAAAGCAAACATCATAAAAACCCAGTATCCTGACCACAGCTCACTGGACTGCATAGGGCCTTGGCTGTAGTTTATTGCCATGAAATGTGTGGCAATAGGGAGCTCCTGTGAGTCCTCTTCTGTACATCATGATTGCTTCTTAAGGCTGTGCAGTGTCCACTTGAGGGATATGCCAAAGATTAAATGAAAAGTTCTTTGAACCTGAGACAGGGAAGCTATGGTCAGAATCACCATACTGGGGTGTAGCTGAAAGGAAATTTGTTAACTGATAATCGACAGGCTATTATACTATAAAATATTCAGGACAAAAAAAGACATATGCAAGAAAAAAAGTCATTAAAATTCAAGTAGTTTTCTGCAAAGCTGAGATAATATTTCAACTTCATCAATTATAGGATGAAACCTTCAAAGCAAATTAGCCAAAATCAATGAAACTCAAGTCCTTTTTTATCTTTTTTTAAACACTTTCTGCATATGTATCAATAAAGATGTAAAATTGCTGGTTTATCATGGCATAATAGCCATGACATCTAATAAATTATCTCACAGATTGAAAAAAATATATTTATGAGAGGTCCTGGTGTAGTGGTTTGTGGGAGCCAGGAAAGTACTAATTCCAGTCACACAGAGCCATTGACCAATGTCTGCGGTCAGATCACTTGACCTTCTTGTTCTTCATTCATCCTAGCTGGAAAGTGTATTAAATGCATCGCCCCTGGAAAATGACAGTGTGCGTTCATGCATTAATGTGTGTTTTACCGCATATAGGATATTGTACTTCTCCCCCTTCAGTTTGTAGTTTCTGGTTTCCTAAAGTGTTATGCAGAATCCTGTGCAAGTGATGTTTTACATTTCCTAAACCTTTTATATCCTTGAAGTTTGAGAAATTAGACAGTATTAGTTTTCCTCCCTTGATTTTCTAAAGACATTTCAGGCTTGTCTTTTAKCTAAATCATTTTATGGCCCATTAATTGAATAGATAATGTTTCTCCGCAAAGTCTGAAGRGTCATTTAGCATTTTCAGCATGACTACAACATGAACACAGTGTATTTTCAGCCAGAAGGCAGAAATATTTTTTTTACAGTTTTAACAACCAACAAATGAGCCAGCCTTTGATATCCACTGTTCTTGATAAATGTAAATCTTTCTGCTGAAGAAATAGGTTTTTGGTTAAAATGGCATGGCCTCTAATACCATGGTTGAAAGTTCTGAAAAGGCAAGGGAGGCATGAACTATTGGTTTTAATAAGACAGAATAAAATCCCCCAAAGGCCTAGCCACTAGCTCCCATGAAACTCAGAGAAAGTTTTCATATGCTAAGTAGTAAAATACGTGTTTTTAAAGAAAAATGTAGTTATAATATACAATTCAACTCAAAATCAGCTTTGCAAGCCAGTTTAATCCCTGCTAAAGGGCTTTGTTAATCATCCAGTTGAAAGTGCTGCTCAAGGAATCACTGCCATTAGTGGTCTGGTGGCACAAGCAGCCTTATTGCTTTGTTTTACATAAGGTCGCAGCAAGTAAAACTGGTAAATCAAACTTCTTATAATTATTGGTAGTATTCTAAATATTGGGCAGTATTCAAACTGGTCAACCTAAGCTACATTGAGTCTACTGGGCCATTGTGTTGCAGCACATGCCTAGGAAAGGGGAACATGCACCCTCCTTGGGGTTCTTCCTCTATTGCAAACCGGGACCCACTCCTGTAAGGTCTTGGAAATGTGTTGAGCTGCACGCACCCCTTCCAGACAGACATGGAYGGGAAGATAAAATCCTCTTGATCGACTAGATGGATGTTTGTGTTTGGAGTCAGTAAGACTTCTTGGCTTTTGGGGAAATAGAAGGAAAACTAGGCCTAGGGCTGCAAAAAGGTCTGCAGGTCTAGCATTAAACCTTTGGCTAATAACCAGCCTTTCTAAAGTTAATGAGACTATTTACATTCCACAGTATTGCTTCTGTGGGCAATCTTTGCACCTGAGTTGGCATAACTTGCTGTGGGTCTTTAACTTCTTAATTTTTTAGTAGCTACTTGTGTGGAGGATATTTTTTAATGAGGTTTCACTGTGGAGGAAGAAAGGGAGTTGGTCATTCTTATATAAATACCTGTAACTAATAGTACAGGTACTTTAAATCTTCAGTGGCCACAGTCAATAACTACAGCCTAAGAGTATGGTAGATTATAGTCCATTATATAAATTTAAGTAATGAAAACTTTGGGGTGTGTTTTGAAAGGTTGTATGCTCTCTTGGTGAATAGCAAGTAACTACACATACACTAGAATTAGTCCCTATTGTTGCAATTCAAGTAGAAGAGATCATAATTGTGTACTCACATTACTCCTCCTTATGGTACAGTTGCTCCAGTGACTACTTCTGAATTTACACTGTTTATTAAACAGATCACTTAAAGCATGCAACTTCTGTTTCAGTTCCTGCCTTATCACAAAGGAACAACAGGGCAAAGCAGCATCATAACACAGGTAATGTTATTTTCTCATTCATGAGCTGCAGGTACTAAYGTAGATTTTAGATTCCCTGGGAAATCAGAACAGTAAGCCAACATGTTATGCCGAGAGGTGTCTGAACTGCGAAAAGAAAATTCCATAGACTTATGATCTTGTAGAGAGAATGAGGGAATTAAAAGAACTAATCAGCTTTTAAAATCATCTCCGATCATCCCTCAAGCTACCRCAGACCCAGAAAGGAATTAAAAAAGCGTGTCTCCTGCACATTTGTCTTTGAGTAGCACCAACACAAAAGGAGAATCTCAAGGAGCATTTGCCCCACACAGTTAGAAATCTTAAGTATAGTAAAAAGTCTTTGAACTGGAACAAAATACCCAAAAGACTACACATGAATTAGGGCCTTATGTAGTACTTTCTACTCTGAAAATATTACATACCTCCAAAGGGACAGGAAAGTCTCATATTTTTGAAATATTAGGTCATACGAAGGGCTATTACGGTGGTAGGAGGAGGGTAAAAAAAGAGCCTATGGGGCTCCTACACCCGTTGTACAAGCAATAGAGAATGTGATGCATCTTCCTTTACTTATATTGCATGATTTGGAGTAAAACTAGGATTTTGGCTGTAGAAGAAATTGCAAAAGCAACCAAAGCAGGACTCACTGAACATCCAGAGACATCTTTACAGCTGTGTGCGTATTTTCTCCTCTTTCTGCTCATTGGTTGTCTATTTTAATCCTCTTTCTTTCACTCCCTCATTTTCTTTCCCTCTGCTTTGCTCTCCCCAAGCCACTGTAACTAACAATGTTTGCTGCCATCCTGCAGCTCACTGCGCTCTCTCATGATTTCCTGTTCCTCCTTGTGCACTTATCTCAACCATTTGCATTGAAAGGTCTCTGGGACAAGGGACACTAAAATATTGTGTTTTCCCAGCACCTTTAGGCCAACTCTGGCTCCTGAACTGATTTATAAGGTGCTAATCTACTCACTATAAGAAGCCACAGAGTATCATCTTAACCAACAATACTTTTAAAATAGATTATAGCCACTCACTGCTGAGTTTGAGACCAAAATAACACAATATATCTACTTCTTGTGACATTCATAAGAATACTTGCAATGTACCTTTTAAATACCAAAATAGAACGGGTTCTTTCTCGTAATTTCTTATCTGCATATCTTGATGGAATCAAWTTTTTTTGCAACGAGCATAGAGGACTGAAGACCTTTTGGGGAAATATTTATATTGTGAAGTGAAGCTCCTGTTTTTCATCAAGCACGTTAGTAATGCGTCATGTGCACTTTCTCAAAAATTAAATAGATAGATAGATGATTTGTTGCTAATGAGGTAAAGGCCTGCAACTGAATATTAAAGGTTTTGGTAGGAGAAAAGCTTTGAGACAAGTCGGAATCAATCTATTGAGAMCTTGGAGGCATCTTGTGGCTTCCTATTGAACACCCAGTGAGCTCCTGGTCTGGGTGGAAGCAGGAAGATCCTACTGTAAGTAGGTAGACTTAAATTAGAGATGAGCAGCAGATAAAATAGAAGAGACACAATCTGAGACAAGTCATTAAAGAAGCAAATCATCCCATTAAGAATGTGAAATAAAAAAATATGGGCTCAAATATACCTTCCTTTCTAAGGACAAGTCTATGCTGCAATCAGAATTGTGCTTGCAGCATGCATAGACCTTTACCTTTAAACTAGCCAGTGCAGATGTTGATATCCACGGAGTGCAGCAGGAGCCACCAAATACCCAGAACAACACTGATTTCACCATTCATTCATTACACCAGTAGTCTAAGCTAACACAACACTGAGTTCACCATTCATTTGTTACACCAGTGGTCTAAGATAACGCAGTTATCTATAGCTACGAGATTGAACAAACCCTGGTGACATCCTAGAGACTCCTCAGGTTCCTCCATATTGGAACTTCTGCCCCTGAAGGCAGAAGATGACAACAGAGTAGGAATGGATGGGGAGAGCACTTGCACGTTTTATATGAGACTGTGAATGCAGTTATACTGCCATTTTCTCTGGTGTCAAAAAGGTCTTGAGAAGTTCCCGGTTCTCATTTTTACACCCCTCTTGCCTTCACACAATCACTTCCCATGCTGCGGATTAGAGCCCACTCTGCTGTGCTCATGCAGCTCTGTGGGGCAACGCTGCAAACAAAATCACCTTGAGGAGGAATTCCAAAATCACACAAGGATGGAACTTCTCAARCTGGCTTTGCCAGCAGAGGAAACAGAGCACTTATACCACACATCTAATTTCTCCTACCAGAATTGTTGCAGCCATATGACAAGGACTTAAAATAGATCATCTTTTCTGTTACTGTGGGAGCTACAGTAGGAAATCTTGATACTCAAATTAGATCACTGCTGTAGATGAACTTAACTTCTATAGTCTTATTTGTGCTTATCTTAACCAAGCTAGCAAGCTCAGGCTTGCCCGGCTTATTTTCTCCAACCTGTGAATGGTAACCCAAACATTTACCAGAGAACAGTGTATTAGGAGAAATCAATGAAGACCTTGTGAAGTGCAGTATATTAGTACCTATGGATGCAAAATTTTATAGCAGGATTTTGCATCTTTTGATTCATCAGAAAAATATTAAATAAACAAGATCTTTGTATACACAAACCCCCCTTTATATTTCAAATACATTCTTGTTATTTATAATTGTATTTCTATACTATTGTTCGACCATATCTTCTAACTCCTAGAGACTAGACTTGCATAAGCCTGTGTGACCAAAAATATGTCTCACTGATATTTATATAGCTTTGATAACAAAGATTTTTTTAAGGCATGTAAATAAGTATATTGTGTAAAGCTGGACCCTACACAAGCTTTATGATGAAATAATTTGTGTTGTGTCCTTATTTGAATTTCCATATTTACTTAACAAAAGGTTTCGCTGGGGCTTTTCAGTCCATATTCACATAGATCCATCAAAGATGGCATAGTTAGACGCAGGATGTAGTTGAAACTAGACAATAGCACAGCAGGGTTAAGGTATTGGGCTGCAGCTAAAGTGTTTTGTTAGGAAGATCTGATAAGTGCTTAGACTTTTTGCTAAAATAAAGACCCTAACAACAGTGGGAATTCAACAGGGTAATCGCACTTAATGCAGACTGTTCAGAGCAATTAGAGGTGATTGGCAGTGTCTTAAAGCCCTTAAACAGAAACAACATATAAAAAGAACTGACCTCAATTGGATTTCAGCTTCATTGCCAGTTTCAGTCTAATGCATTATATCAACTAGTTTAATGCACATAAGGTTGAAGTATTTTTTATTGGACCTCTGGCTGTAAAGTATTGTTCCTGAGACTTCCTCTGTCATGGAAATATTAAAACGCTTCATGTGATACGCAGCCCTATCAGTAGAGGGTGTAAATAAAGAGTTTGTACTTGCTAAGGGATAAATCTCCCTTCCGTGATGTCCATGAGGTATTTATCAATGAATGGATCAGGAATGCCGGGGAGGGGGGGAGGCAGGGAGACGGTGACAGATGATCCAATAGCAGAATGGGCTGCAGAGTGCGTTTTTAATGCAAAACCAAAGTTTGCGAAGGCTCATTTTCAAACAACTGTGGATATGTGCTTATAAATAACACACAGAAGATATATTTAAACTACAGTGAATGCAATACTCTGATTTAAATCTATGCAGATATACTGAAGCCACTGAAATACGACTGACTTTTCATTTCCCAGGGATTTAGCTCATAGCTCTAAGTGTAACTAGTGAATGGAATGAGTCACCAGGGCAGTTACACGCACATTTGGCAGGATATATTTCTGTGWTAATGTCTTTGGGCCCAAATTTGGTAAGGCACGACACTCACCACAATTATCAAATGTTGAACTGCAGTCTGTACTGGGGAGAAGAGCTGTTTGAAATTATAAAGTCATGCTTATCCAGGTAGAGACACGGTATGGTCAGAAACACAAACTATCTACCTGGAACAGTTTAAATTATGGCGATCCAGGTCAAAATTGCCATACTCACAGCTGAAATGCCGGCTAAAGTAGTTGTGTGCTCCTAAGCTGTTGCAGTGCAGAACTTGAGTGGTTTAAAAGTTAAAACTTCATTTAGGAGGCAGTAACTTCTTAAACCATTCTGTCCTGATCACTTTTGAATCTCTAATCCTACCCAAACTTTGTATGTATTTTATATATTTATATTTATATTATTTATATTTATACAAAGCTTTTGTGTTGGTATAAAGACATCTTGTGTTGGTCTGACTTAATCTGTTCTCAAAAACAATTATCTGTACTAGTATCTTATTGCCATTGTAGAAATACAACTGTAACTAAGGGTGTTGGAGTGGTTGTGAAGAGATGTAAGGAGGGAACAAGTCTGCCATGACAATCACCCCAGCCAGTGCTTTTTGGGCTCCAGGGRCAGGGGACAATGCCAAACTCCACAGTTGGATATACTGCTTTGGTAGCAGAATTTATGCAATACAACTTATGTTTTTCCACAAGTTCAAAATGATGACCAAATGGAATATTAATCCTCTGCCAGTTTGAATGCACAGTGGGGTAGGTATATGCYAAAAGCCTTCCTCTGGATAAAATCTACATAAAATGAAGCTTTGCCCACAGACTTTGTGTTATGACAGATAGCAAAGAAAGCTGCTGGTTTAGCTTTCTTAATCAGAGCCCTAGGTTTTATCAGTTGTCACAATAATCCCATCTACACAAGGGTGGGAATTGCCTCTGTTCAGCCACCCAACAGATGAGCTTCTGGTCTGACCCACTCACCTACTCCCTCCACAGCCAGTGGAGACAGAATAGGCACCCAGAATAGGCACCTTCACAGGGATATTCCTCCCACCCCGAGAACGTATGTAAACCAGATGGGACAAGAAGATGTCTACAGTGACTATCTACGAGAAGGACATACACGATTAACTCATCCCAGGCACTTAGCTTTCAGTGATTAAATTTAGATGAATGTTTGCACAAGGTGTCTAACACAGTCCAGAGGTCAGTAGAATTGTGCTTGTCTTCAGTGAAAAGATCTGCCCTTCAGGGCTAGTGAACATCCCACCCACCCAGATCCCTTGTCCTTCCACTTCAGCTACAAATGCTGAAAAGCCTTTCCTCTGCTTTCAGATCCAGTAGGACTGGAGTTTTCTTTTGCAGTTATACACAAACAACCTCCCTGCACATATGGGTAAATCCTAAGCCATTTGCCTGTTCCACTTTGCTCCTTACTGGTCATAAGCCAGATGTCTCAAACCTCTGCTTGTGCATACATTTCACCAATAACAGAACAGTTAAATGACATTTTGCATGGTTCTAATGTTAGGATAAATAATGTTCCATTATTTTACTACATAAGAGACCAGAAGAAGTGAAATTAAAATAAGCTCCCAAAGGCAAGCTCACAAAAATGAAGAAACATAATCATTTTGGTTGCTTGGTTAGTAGCATAATTTTAGGCTTTTCACTACACAAGCAGCTTCGCTCTAAGTTTTGTTTTAATTTTTTAAACATTAGCTGGAGGCAGAGGCTTATGGCTACCTAGAATGTTAGTTAATTAAGAAACTGTTAAATTAACATCCTTTCCCTTGCCATGGGGAGCACACAGCCAGAGGATAATGAGTTTTATTACCTCTCATAATCTCAGTGTTGATTGCATCCAAATATTGGATCCATTATTTGTCAGTCCCCAAAGAACCACCTAGAGAAGCAAATGGGTCAAGGATTAATTGATCGATGCAAGGTTCTCTTCTTCCAGTCATGGTTTTGCTACTGTGGTATTTATGTGTGCAGGATAGGAGAGTCAAGGCGATTTGAGACCGGGCTATTTCTGCACAGCACCTACCAGCCCATCACCTTCCTTTCGCCTGGCTTCTTGAATTGCTGCTGTATAGTCAGTGACATTACTGCAGTCTTTCAGCAGCTGCCAAATATTGTTAAAAAAAGCACTGGTCTCAAGTGGGAACTATTGAGAAATTTTCTAACAAAAATTTTGGATTGTTTTGTTTTGTTTTGTTTTTTAAACCTCATGCTAATTTGCGGAGATGGAGACATTACCTGAGAATGTACCCCCCTCCAGGAAATTCTCACCAGGTAAAGACTCTCCAGCACAGGAATTTGGAGAGACATCTCCACCCAGACTAAGGAATAGGTCAGTGATTAAGACATTTGATTGGGATGGTGAAGACCTATTCTTCCTCTGCCCCAGCTTTGCACTAGACCTGGGTTACTGCAGGAGGAAGAGAATATTCCTCAATCTCCTCCAAGGGCTTTCCACTTCGGATAAATAAACCATTGCTTGCTGGGTGACAAAAACTGTGTTATTTCATAATACACATAAATTTATCAAATCTGGTTGCTATTCTTATGGCTCCTAGGCAGACTTTTCCACAAATTCCCTCTTGCCTGCACCATAAGTGACATTTGTCTGGCTCCATGTTCATGGGTGAGACAGGCAGAATACTAAGTCTACAAAAGGGGGGAAAAAAACATTTCTGCTCCCTAAATTGCCTCTTTGTGGGGATCCAAGAAGCATCGGTAGTAGCACAAAGGAGGCAGAGCACAACCAGGAATGAAGGAACAAAATGCTGTGCTTGGTAGCAGGTAGCCGTTAGTTCATGTGCATTAAGTGATCAAGTCACATCTTCACATCTCTCCCGCCCTTATATGCCTCTGTTTTGGGGGGAAGGGGGTTAGGTTATGATTTCTTTTATTCTTTTAAAAAGACTTAGTTCCACCTCAGTGAGTAACAGAAGACTGTAGAAAAATATTCCTTAGCAATTTTCCAGACAAGAGATTTTGGGGGATTTTGTCCAGCCTTTATTACAGACAGCCCTCAGCTGGAAAGCAAAGTGGCAAATCCCTGTGAAGATCCCATTGGTTTGGTGTCAGAGATATATTCTAACCTGTAAAGAGCAGGTAACCCACTTATCTCACTTATCAGTCAGCATTTCCTAGTTCTTTAACAGAACACTGGTAAAAATGATGTTGAAGCAGTTCAATGCTTTAGATATGAAGAACTGAAATGCTCAGTTTCAAAATACACCGTGATACTAAAAATAAGCAGTCACATGTATGCATATAAAAATATATTTTTTTAAATTATGCACAAAATCCTTCAGAATAAGTTAAGTACGAGAAGCACTGGAAATAATAGCACTTCGCACTGTGTTCCAACAAAATTAAAGTCTCAGCTCCTGCAAAACTCTGGCAACAGAGCTCAACACAGGTTTTCAAGAAATATATCTGTTAGTTGCACATCTTCCCATGCTACTAAGAACTGAACAACGTGATAATAAAGTTCCTGAAGTACCTTAAATATACTGAGGTCTTTTTTGGAGCTCATTTCCAAATGTCATTTTGCCATTTCCCCAAACAGCTATAGTTTAACATTGGCAATGTGAATGGAATACACTCTGTGCCAGCTTTGAAACTCAGCTTATTGGGTTCATATAGCTAATAACGTAAAACCCCAATAGCAACGGTAAGTTGTGACCTAGCAGTTATTGGCACAAGCGTTCACGGCTCCATATCACTGAAAGGTAGGTGATGTGCCAGTATAAGATATTCCCCTCTTCTCCATTCATTCCAGTTCCTACTCAATGGTATGCTGCTCCCTTAGCTGATCTAATGCAGCTGCTTTTAGGCACATCCTCTGCACCACACTGGAGAACTGACCTGATTTTTTAAAAACTAAACAAATGAAAAAATGCTTAAAAAATAGTCAGAAAGAACCCATAAACCAGCACCATGACTTATATCAGCAACAGGAACACTGTAGAAAGCAAGACAAAGGGGTTTGATGCAGTCGGTGTAACTAACTTCGTTCTTGCTTATTCTCAAGAGACTCAGCAAAGCTTCCACTTAGTGCAGCAAGACAACCTCTCCTTAAAATAGGTGATGTTGCTGGACATTAACCCTCAACGTTATCGGGAACTTGGAAAGCTGCATGTATTTTAGACCAGGCAAATCCTCCAGGGTAGCCTTGTTTTGTTAAAATGGATAGAGAAGCAGGTTAAAGGGTCTGAAGATAAATAATAAATGAGTGACAGCTCAAGACCACAATTAGGCCAAGGTTAATAAGCATCAATTTCAAAGGATAAGGGATTTGTCTTTAGAAGTAACCACCACATAATAAATGTCCTACGACAGACTTAATGGATAAACTCACTTGGTATTACAGTTGATTACAAAACAGGAAAAAGGTTATACAGAGGAAAAGCATAAGTAAAAGTCAGATGACTAGCTTAACCTTTCATAAAGTCAGGTGGTGGTGTTTGTTTACCTTCTCCACTGTATACTTTTCCAGTGCACCCAGCGAATGCTACAAGCAATTACAAGACACATCTGCAAACATTTTTCTCCCTTACTTTTTCTCCCCCTCGCACAGCCTCCGCAACAGCCTTACAGTCATAACCACGGGGAGAAACTACCAGAGCATTTGCCTGTCCTTCTGTCACACAAGCCTAATCTTCAAGAAGGGATCTTCCAGGCATAGCTAGCTTTGCTCTGTGTACTACTGGCACCYCACTCTCAACCCAGAGGGGAACCCCTTTCTGTGGCAATTTAAAATTTGCTGACTAATAGGAACTATACTAAATTCTGTTCCAGCTAGACTGGTAGGTCTTCTCAAGGCAGATAAAGCAACCTCTAAACCAATAACAATTCCAAAGCAAAAATGGTGAGTTAAATTAGATCTTTTTCGTCTGTTTCTTTGTTTCCCTTCCTCTCTTCTATTCTTACTGTTTATTTGATCAAACTGTACTGAATGGCAAAACATCCCTCTGATATGTCTGTCTCCTCCTGAGCATATTAGCTTATCTGTCTCTTAATCCCATCTTTTACAAAATCGAATGCTGTGACAAATCACAGCGTTTCATACTGTTTTAAGTTCTTCAACTCTAAATGTCTTATTGTTATTTTATCTTTGCTAAAGGACACAAGTCTTAGGGAAAAGATAATGACAATGTCCAAATTTATTACATGAGATCAACATAGGACAAATAATGACTGGTAAGAAACAGAACTTTAATACGTGATTATAAGACAATGACAACACAATGTCAYGAGAGACTTTCAGAAATGAAGTTGTAAATCAGATAATTAGTCAAGACTGACTTTATGCCTTGTGGAGCCTACAGCAGTGGAAGTGTAACTTACTTCTAATGCATCAGAGCACTTCAGTCAAGTGCAGGTTTTCATTATGCTGACTCCAGAAAAAGCCAGTTCCTTGGTCCTGCCACAACCCTGGTATACYGTAAGTCAGTAGAGTTATCCTCCAAACTCGCACTCTGGGTCTAGCATGTATCAAGCCAATTTTTTTACATGAAGCGTTGGAGTTGGGAAGAATGGCCCATAAGGTACAACATAGCATCATTTACATGAGAATCTAGCAGCACAAGTACCTTCTTTTACTGATGGAAAATAGCACTGCTTAAGTAACATAGATGTTCTTTTCTTTCAGATAGCCAGGAAGAGAGTTGGTCTTTAGCCATGAAAGTGTCTTTGCCTAAAACATTTAGAATAAACAGAATAAGTAAGAGACTATGTCATTGTTCTCTTAAGGAAAAGTAGTGCTAGGAGTAACACATATATGTGATCAGGTGCTTTAACAGCAGGATATCCTCCAGCTATCAAGAATTTAAGAGATGAACAGTTTTCTTATTAAAAAAAACATTACTTCACGAAACTGCAAGCTCCATATCAGCCACAGAGTATAATACTGACACTAATGCTAACTACTTTCCTGAAGGTCATTCAAGCAACCACCGCTACTGCAGTCAGTTTTTTCTGTTGCTGAAGCAATGAAAGAGGTAATAGAGGAGCTAATACAACTCTTTGAGCAAAAACAGTCTTGTCAAGGACCTGGCACAAGGCTGTTATGCTACTGGCACCTCCAGAAAAATACCAGGTAGTATATCAGCTCAGGTAACCAGCATATCTCAGCTGAGTGATTAAATGGATTATGGCCTCATTTCACAAACAAGAAGGACATTTACCCAACAGTCAGTGACTGAAAGATTTAAGTTTCCACTCTGTTAGAAGCCCAGTGATTCTAAAATACAAATTAATACTGGAGACAATAGATCTATTTTCTTACATATTTAAATGTAAAAATCTTCCCAAGGCAATAAATAATTACAACATTTGCAGCTGCCCTTTTAAAACTGGATATGGTATTTCACATATCACTTAAATGATAGCTCGCTCTGTGCAGGAAACTGGGAGGAAGAAGCAGATACCGTCACTAAACTAGGCATGAACAGACAAAAAACAATAACCCCATACTATGAGCACAGGATATTTCCAGAGCAACAAAGATAGTAGTAACTGGATATAATTTTGAAAGGCTAACTCTCAAACTGCTTTGGCAGTGAAGGATTGACATGGTCTATTAAAAGCCTACTTGATGTCAAACAGCTCTGCTTCTCACGGTTGTTCCAAGTTTCCCGTTTTCCTAGCTCACACCACTGTGCCCTGCCTGCCTGAGACAGAAGACTGCAGTAATTATTGGTGATTACCGTGATGAACTCCGAATTAATGATGTATGATGGTGTCAGCACTTATGTTTGTGTATTACCTACCTACAGAGCCTGCACACTTCCAACAATAGTGATTATGTTCATGATGGATACATTCGCTTTGTATCCTTTTACATCAATTCAAAAGGCAAACACCTATTGGTCATCTTTACTATAAACCTGGCTAATGAAAACCTTGCTGGTGTTCTCAAAGCTTAATATTTTCTCATGCTGTTCTTATTTTCTCCAGGTCTTTGAGCAATGGTTTTGCATTAGGCCATATATCCTACATACTRGGAAGAATGCACATATGGGAATTACTGCCTCTATATGTTAACAGCAGGCTGAAATTCAAAACTCCTTCACTCAGTTTCTGTTCAGTTTTTATACTATTGAAATTCTCATTTAATCAGTTGGAGTTTTACCTCAATGAGGACATGAGAACGCATGCAAGGATGATTTGGCCCCACTTGAGAGGTTGTTTGGGTGAAGATTGTGTACATTAGGGTTACTGGGTGAAATAACTGGATACTTCAGGGACCGCTAATGTTTTGTTCAGGTTTTCAGTTCTGGATTACTGCTGTCTAGAATATGACTCATGGTGGCAGCAGGTGACAGCTGTTCAGTGACCCATAAAAAATGAGCTGGTAGTAGATGTCAGTGTCCTTGGGGACCGGACATTCAAGCGGGAAAGGTGAGTGGTGATGGTAGCAAACCCATCAGAGTCCTGCTGAGTGAACGCTGAGCRTGAACTCCCAAAGTGATCGCTTCACAAGGCTGGGAGGGCCCTGGCACACCGCAAAGGAATTGCCCTACTTGCAGTTACAACCTTTTATTTTCCAGTGCTGGTGGAAAACTGTGCTCTTAATTAACCRCTCATTTATAGCTGATGAAACTGCTCCTTTGTTGCCGTGGGGACATAGGTACRGGCACACTCTGTCTCTTCCTGATGTGAAACCTGGTGAAGTAAAGCCAGCCACATAAACCTTGGGATTACCTCTTTGTAGCACATGTGACCTGAAGTAGATTCCTCTGTTTCTTTTAACATGAAATTGTTAGGGAGCAGGTTCAAAAAGCAGTAAAAAGAAGAACCCTTCCCACAGGGTATAATTACACTCATTGCCATGGGGGTTTTTGGGGATGACAGCAGTAAAAGTTGCTCCAAAACCAACTTGATAAACTCACAGTAAAAATGTTCCTCCAAGGACTGTGTCAGCAAAAAGAGCTGAATGCAAATTTAGCTCATGAAATCCCTAAAATGCAGGTAGCAGGAAACTTGAAGAGCGTATCAGGAGTAGTATTTTTCTGTACTTGTCTTCTTTTCATATTTTCACTAAACATGGAGAAATGACCACTCAGAGATATAATTTCTTTAACCTTAGATCTGAACCAGTACTTATATTCTTATATTACCTCCCAAGAAAGACAAAAATGGTTTTATGTCCTCTTTCTGCTTATGTGTAAAGGAGACCTGAATTATTTCTGGACATTGCATTTGTTTGAACTTTGAGATCTTATAAAAATATAGAGTTTTTTCTTTCTTTTTTTTTTTTTCCTACATTTGGAGGGTATCAAGGATGCTTCATGAAAAATGTGGCATTTCACATGAAAGAGATATTGATATAGTTCCTATATTTCCTCCAAAATGTTAGCCAGTAGATTGATGTATTTATTATGGACTTTTTCCAAAATATTAACCAGCAGAGCTGACGTATTTTCTACAGACTTTCTCCAAAGTGTTAGCCAGCAGAGGTATGTAGGAGTTAGCTAGCAAACATAAGCAAATGTATGCAAAGATGTCTTCATTTTTAGTCTTCTTTTTCAGTATCTAGCTCTTTGAAGCCACTGTTACTCTCTGGTTCATACTGTGGTTTTCCTAGGCAAATAGGATTTGAAATGTATATGAGTGAACATGTGTAGGACAGAAAGGGAGCCTTTAAAGATAGTATCTTCTTTACAGCTAGACAGTAAAGATAACTGGATTTTCCTTTTTGATTTCAGTAACGTTTTATTCTTAATTTCAGTGATTGTGCATTAACAGGCTCATTTTCATCTTACAAGCAACAAATATTAGAAAGGTATGTTTCAATATCATCCTGATAAAGCCCCTCCAAAGAAACACCATTTAGTCTAGGTTACAAGTCCAGATGTGAAACACTGTGCACTATTAGCCAGGACTTTTGCTGGTATCTTGAAGTCGACAAGGGACAAGGCACAACCAAACTTGGCTGTGGGACATATGACAGGTTTTGGCATGAGCAGAGTGCTATCTTTCTTTTTAATGAACAAACCTGTGCTCATGACTGTCAACTGCTCATCAAAACACAGAGCTTAAATTCAAAACTTGACACATGCACCACAGCTTTAGCATTTTCCCCTTTCAGTTCCATCTGAAAAACATTTTTCCTTAATACATAGAATACTCACTGCAAGCTAAATTTATAAATCAGTATTATTCAACCATATGGATTTAACTCGCTACTACAGAACTAGGTACAGTCTGATTTTGTCTCTCTCCAAAACTGGAAAAAAATAGACAAAAACCCTTAACATCTGAATCCCATATGCCAGACCTTAGGTACAGTTATAATTTATATATATATGAACAGAATTTCTAAAACTGTATTATTCCAATATATATATTTAAAGATCACTGCTGCATTTTTGAAGCACACTTAATCTATACTTATTTTCTAGCTAACTATTATCTTCCTCATTTTACTTTGTTATACAATGTTTTACTACATTGTCTGGGGTTTTTTTTTGCTAGGCACTTGCGAAATCAAAATCCCCTCAGGTAAGGACATAGGATGAGAATGTCAGCTCATGAAAATTCAAATGRTTCACCTACTCCTTTACTACACTCATTTCTTCAGTGCCAGTTTCTTCAAATAWTTATCTGAATTTTCCTCCAAAAGATTATTTTATTTCTTTTTATAATAAAAAGATTTAAATGTGGATTCAAATGAGGATTTTAGTTTTGAAAACAGAATGAAACTAAACATAAATTACTGAAAGAAAATATTTATTTTTTTCTGAAATTTCCAGTAAAATAACACATAGATTTACACTGGATGTTAGTAAGCTGCTACTTCAGCTCACTGTGGCTAGTTGGCGTCAAACATTAGATCCATCAGTGACTATAAATGTGGAAGGCACATATTAAATGCTATTTTTAGGCCATTAGTGGTTATTTCTTGTATGCTCTTTGCCAAAAAAACTCGCCTGCATTATTGTTAATCTGATAGCAATGAGCTGCAAAATACAATCAGAAAGGTTATAAAACGTGCTTCTTAATGAAACCACTAAGGTTTTTTGTGGTACTTAGATTACTTTCAGCAAAGCAATTGAGTAAATAAAGTTTGAGATTCAGCCTTCTATAGTAAGCACTCAATAGGCCACAAAATGCTTTGACATTAATCAATTTTGCCTTAACAAACATAGKTTTTTTTAAATTAGGTTTGTAAGCCATATTGCTTCATTCCATATCCAGCAACCTTGGGATAACAATCCCAGGCAGTAAGCGATTGTGCTGTAGGCCTTGATATTGCAAAAAAACCCAGCCTCTACAAGCAAACATAGATTTCTTAGCAATTAGACTAGCTGGACTAAATTCCTCTCTGATGTGATTTATAAATTCATCCAACTTAATTTGCTGATAGGAAGCTGAGCACTGTACCTGGGTCATTTGGTCTGATTTATATCAGAAAAGTGTACAAAAGAAAATGGAGCTTCTCTATCTTGCTCTTGTCCTCTCCTAGATTCCTGTTACTATATAACAGGCATCCTTTTCCTTTAATTACCTTCTTCACGGCTTGAGAGCTTTGATGACTTGATTAAGCCTTGCAGTGCAGTTCCAGTCCCTACCCATCTGATTAATTAGCCCAAACCTTATTAACTTCCTAATTCCAATCAATAATGCACTGATGCTGAACTGTGCAAGGGCAAACTAAGGATAGCAATTTTATCTGAAGACACAGAGCCACGTTGGGTTTGTTCTTTTACCTATACTTCTTCATAGCTGCAAAATTAAAACTACCCATCAAGCATATATTTGTACAGGGATGCATTTTGTCACCACCTGGCGCACCTTAGCTGCATCTGCAATAAAACTTATAGCAACAGAGGCATATTGGTGGCACCTCTGTGCTGAGGTGCCTTTTTCCAAATATTTTGCTGTTGCTGGTGGAGAATGATACCCAGTATGTAGGGGCTGTAGTCTCCCGCACAAAATGCTAATGGCACTGGGAAGAAATGGCAGATCTCTGCCCTCTCCTGCGCACCCTCCCTCAGCCTGTCCGGAGGTAGGGAGAGCCAGCTGGTGTATTTTACTTTATTTTAATGATACCAGTGGAGATATTTCAGTGCTGAAGGGTTATTTCAGCAACTGCCAGCACAGCCAAAACAGCACCCAGCTAAGTCAATGCAAGTTTAACCATGGGTGGCTAAAACAGAGCTGGGAGGTGGTGGCACTTCTGTGGCCCTCAGCTCCTCTGCCCCTAACTCTGTCACTGCACTGGTGCTCGAGGTCTGAACGCTACCCAAGTCTTGGCAAAAGGAAATCAGTTTTTTTTCTTCCCCGGCATCATCTGAATGTGCTAGCAAAGAATTCAGGATGGCGGGAGCAGCTGTTAAATGTGTCAGGCAACCCTGTTTCTCAGGTTACCACTTTCCCACTCAATGATTGACCACTGCCACCGTTTCACGTATTTTCATCACGAGTGTATGTTAGACCTAACTTTCACAGTCAGCAGGTTTTGGTTTTTTTTTTTATTTTCTCACAGCAGCATTGACAGTGAAAATGGCATTCAAAGGTCTCCAAAAGTCTGATTCAGCAGAGATTACACATTAATGTAGCTGTACCTGTTGTTATGAAAAGCATTGCTCATCTTCGTTCAGTTCATTTGAGTTGGTCTAGTTTTCTTCAACTACTAAGAGGGGGGAAACGACCTCTTTACCATGCTTCCACCTGTAGTAGATAGTCCTGGCAATAGCAAAGGTACAGCTTACAGCACACTTCTCAGCAATGCAAACAAATTCTGGTTTGCATCGTCGGAATTTAGGATAAGAGTTGGTACCTAAGATTGATGCTTGCTGCTAACTATCCACCATTTACTCTCCAAACAGAAACACACAACTTCCAGACGAAAAGCATCTGAATAACAGACCGTAAAAGCACTGYATTGTGCTAAGAATGTCTGCAAGGGGGGAGCTGCACAGGTAGGATAGCCATTGGAAGGACACAAGGGCTTCTAATTAAATGCCATAGTTACTCTTATTTTCACTGGGGTTTCATTTTCTGATCATGAGCGGCTTTTTTCTTCTCATTAATGTCTGCCTTTCTAAACAATCTATAGTACCAAGTACCTCCATTATGCTTTCCACAGGCCACTGACAACAAACCACAATTCTCTGTACAATACGTTGTCTCAGAGGTAGTGGGTATCAAGGACTCTTAATAGTGCTGTGGGGAGGATCAATTGTTCAGCTCTATAGTGCAGGAGTGTCTCCTGAGCCTTTCAGTGCCCGACTTGCCTGCCTTTGTGTACAGTATCACTGATGGGGAGCGACATTTCTTTCTTAGGGAACCTTCCATTAGAGAGGCTGCTTCCAGGCAAATCCGATGGTGGAGTGTTTGGAAAACAAAGCACCGGCAGAAGTGGGCTTTTATCACGTTTGGTCATGTGCTTGATAAGGAATCAGACACCTTTCCCGGTACTCAATAGGAAACACTACAAAAGCATTTTCATTCCTGAAGTATTACTATTTCTCTGAAGTTTTAAATATAAATATCTGGCATCTCACTATCAGGGTAAATTTCCTAATACAGAATTTAAGAAAAATTCCAAGAATTCCTTCTTGTCTCTGCATTTGCTGGAAGACTTACATTAGCAACTTCTATTTCGGTATCAATGGCTTCAAGCTGCCTCCTGCAGTTTCCTAAATCACGTTTTTCATGTATCTGTGCTGAGATTTATACAGTAAGCAGAGTTAAGCCAGTGTAGTAATTGTGTAAGGGTTATCTTGAAACAAAGGTGCAGATGAAGTTTCAACCCCATGAAAAGCAAACCTATGCTGCAAGCAGATCTGGTTTTGAACAACTCCTAGCGTACCTATGTAAAATCCTTCCACATGTGTGCTTGTGCATTTTGAGTTCAGCATCATGCTAGGGGTGTGAAGTAARTCATGAAGATTTCATCTTTACTGATGATGAAAAATCCAAAGCCATCCCAAATCCTTGGTTCCTAGCCTCTCTTAGGATATTGGGAGAAATCAAGCTGTAGCTGGAGACAGCAATGGACTGCTCATTTGTTAGTATTTTGAGTCACATTGCCCTGGAAGGAACTTATGAGGAGCTTAACATCACAGCCTTTGTGGGTGAGCACCAGGCGTTAGGAGGAAGCCTCCGCGTGAGAGGCCATACAGCCTCGCTGTGCCGCAGCTTCCCGTCTGCAAGCTGGAAAGGAACAGTGATGCTGATAAACACTAGCAGAGGACTATGAACTCCAAGAAGCAGGTGAGCAACATAACCTGGCTTCACTGGCAGGTGGTTCTGCATACCTAGAGAAGGTGTGAGGAAATTATATTGTTGCAGATTTAAGGTGCAAGTGGAATTCCACATTAGCCCAGATTGTAAACACTTTCTCCTCCCTGCTAAGGTTCACAATCATGTGGCCCCAAGCAGGAAGACTTTAACCCGGTTTTGCCACTGGCACCCAAGCTTTGTAGGGGAGTCCAGTTGTGCCCTGACGGCACCAGCACAACAACCCAAGGGTGTGCCAGGCTGGATGCACGACAGGACCTGGCTGCTCTCCCAGGGCCGGCACACAGCAGGGAGAGGCGCACTTCACTGGTTGAGATAAGCATTTAAGCAGCTTGCAATAATCCTTTCATTCATTAAACCACACTAAGCAGATTTGCATGGTCTTCAAAATGAAGTCAAACTTAAGGAGAAAGGAAAGTGCACCTAGACTGATTGCACAAAGGCAGCACGGGACTTTGGCTTTCCTGTGCACCAAGGGCCGCCTGCCCCAGGACACACACTGAGGCACAAGGCTGGCTGCTGCAGCCAGCGTGTCTGTGCTTGAATGGGTCACTCAGGCTTAATGAACATCCTTTCTCCTCCCTCACCAAGGGGTGTGGAGAAGCAATGTGACTGCAGGGGTCTTGGCACTCAGAGCTTATAGAGAAGTGCACAGCTCTCCAGACACTTTCAGCTTGCTGCGTTTCTGTTGTGCTCAGGGTCAGTCAAGAACTTCAGGCAGCCAAGGCCCAATGCCTATCCAGTCTCCAATCCACCTCACCTGATTATTCCCACTGCCCTCTCTCCCTTCTGTTCTGTGTTCAGTTTTGGGCCCCTCACTACAAGAAGGACATTGAGGTGCTGGAGCGTGTCCAGAGAAGGGCAACGAGGCTGGTGAAGGGTCTAGAGAACAGGTCTTATGAGGAGCGGCTGAGGGAGCTGGGGTTGTTTAGCCTGGAGAAGACTGAGGGGAGACCTTATTGCTCTCTACAACTACCTGGAAGGAGGCTGTAGCAAGGTGGGTGTTGGTCTCTTCTCCCAAGTAACAAGTGATAGGACGAGAGGAAATGGCCTCAAGTTGCRCCAGGGGAGGTTTAGATTGGATATTAGGAAAAATTTCTTCACCGAAGGGGTAGTCAGGCATTGGAACAGGCTGCCCAGGGAAGTGGTGGAGTCACCATCACTGGAGGCATTCAAAAAACATGTGGATGTGGCGCTTCAGGACATAGTTTAGTGGGCATGGGTGCTGGGTTGATGGTTGGACTCGATGATCTTAAAGGTCTTTTCCAACCTTAATGATTCTATGATTCTATGATTCTCTCAGACATGCTCTTCACTTTGTCTCTTCCCTCCTCCTCTTCTTCTCACATTGTCTTGTTTCCTCCCCACCCTCCATTACTCCCTTGACCTTTACCTTGCACTGATAAGATGCCTAAAAAAAACCAGCCTCATTTTCACAGGTATTCAGGCAACAACTGATACCTTCTACCTGTCCTTTTTTTTCATTACCTGTTCTTCTCCCTTTCCCATTACCCCTCACCCCACTCAGAAACATGCAAGCCAGATAACCATCACAGGACACAGACAGCAATCCCGCTGGCAGACAGCACTGAAAGAGCAATCAGCTYCTGCTGCCAAGCCCTTACATATGCTGCGGAGTGCTGTGGAGCGGAGCACAACTGCCTACAGCAAGGGGAGACGACAACACAGGTCTGGCTGGGCATACAGAGACTGCCATTCCTTCCCCAGACTCACTCGGTGAGTTGCTGTTTCATCGTCTCCTTCCCTTCTGCGCAGGGACCAATTTGAAGGGATGCTCTCTTTGTCCAGATACTGCCGCAAGCGTGGTGACCGCCCCTTTCTGACATTGGGCCATATTGCTTCTTACGGGAGCCATGCCCTCAAGGACTATACGGTGAGGCTCTTCCTAATCATTGTCTGGCCATAGCTCCTGACACCATGAATGGCATTATCTGATCTGGTATGCGTTTCCCTGCAATGTAGCCAGACTTGCCAGCATCAAGTGACCATAGAAAGGTGGTTATGTTATGTTGTTAGGTCATGGGGAAGATTTCTATCATCTACTGTAATGGGGGAAGGAACAGCTCAGGAGAAGGCTTCAAGGACAGCCCATTGCTCTTCAGGCCAGAGGAGTCAGGATAGCAAGAACCACAACACGGGGCTGACTCATCTAGCCCAGACCTTCCTCTAGGCACCCCTGGACTGTATGACAACCCAAGTAATTACCAATACTGCCCTACCTCTACATCACGTTTGTTTTCTCAACACTCTTTTCACAAACTATATATCCCATTTCAATCCATGTCATCCTGTTTTCATAGTTGCTGAAATTCTTGGAACTGCAACAACAGGCTAGTTTAAATCTGACTGGACCTCTAATACTAAAGCTCTGCCCCAAATGATACATTCTCATATCAGGTGGTTAGTTACCTGCCAAAGCATTCATAGCTTAAATGGGGTGAATTTGCTTATCAAGTATGGTAGCTCCACCATGTGTTAAAATCTCTTTCATTGTTGTTGTTCCACCCAACACAACAAAATCCAGAAAAGTAGGAAAACAGCTGGTTATATATAAAAGAACGGAAAAAAAAGTCTTCTATTTATTTCCCTTATATTCTTTCCCTCAAGTATGTTGAAATGTTATTCTAAAATACATATAAGGGATGAAAAGAGATTAAAAAAAATTGCAACAGGAAGGAAAGATCTGATGAGCATGGTATCATCCTAAAAACGAATGAAATATTTCAGGTTAGGATTCATCTCACTCAGCATATATTTTAACAAACGGATTGCAGTGTATAAAGGACAGTGGAGTTCCTCTGCTCCCAATATCCCGTGGGGCTGAGCTATAGCTTTCMTTCTAGGACATTAATGGAAGATTCCTAACCAGGCTGAGTTTACTAAAACAAAAACAACTCAAGGTCACACTGCTTAGTATGAGATACGTTCAATAGAATCACTGAAAAGGGCACATATGCTACATGCAGATGTACTTACAGATGTCAATCATATATGTTCTTACTTTTTGAAACCTGAGGTGTAATGGGGGTATATTTATGTTAAAAGGCATTCAAAAAAATCAAGAAATCAATTTCTGGTAAGAAGCCTTCATATGAGGAAGAGTAAATGTTCTTTCCAGCTCTTTGGGTCCCTTTTCTTTTTTTTTTTTTGGCTTACAGACATTGTGGTAAAGTACAGCAGGGGCTTTGTAACAGTTTATCGATGAGGAGTAGCCAAGGACATCTGTGGTCTTGAAAACCCACTACCAAGGCAAAAAAACCCCTAACCTCAAAAACATGAAGTGAGTTTTAAAAAGACAACAAAAAGCTCTAGTTCACTCATCCTGGGGTCTCCCATGGGAATTCTTCAAAAAGTTGCCCTTTTTTTTTCTCTTGGAATTTCCTCTAGGAGTAAGAAACCAAATGATCCTCTGGAGCCCAGAAGAATTCATTCTGTTCCTTAGGTAAAACATGCCATGACCAGAGAAAGCAAAAAAGTTCAAGTGCTGTACCTGGAGCACTATACTTTTTCATAAGAAGAAGAGTAAAATTTTTCAGATATGGAGAYGCTGGTCTCTCAGTTCTGTGCAGATCCATGAAAATCCCACAGCAAACTTCACAGACATCGGGAAGTCTGGTCATAGAGGACCACTTGTAGGATTTAGCCCTCAAAGTTGTGCTTTTCTCCAAAAGAAACCTGCACTGTCCTGACCAGTGTTGGACAGAGAGAGACAGTTTTCCTGACTTGCTGATAGAAAAAAATTCGGAAACTGAAATGATCAGTTAAACCAGTGAAGATTAACAAAGGTCAGAATGGCAGTCTGACCTCTCGCTAAAACATAAGAGACTTTGATCTCCAAGGCTAGCAAAACAGTGATTTTTCAAAAAAGTAATTAGAATTTTATCTCCAAGGCTAGCAAAACAGTGATTTTTCAAAAAAGTAATTAGAATTTTATGTGTGTACACACATATACACACACACCCCTCCAGTCTTGTAACTACAGACTCATTATAATGGTGTCACAACAGCTTAAAAAGGCACTGGTATCACAGTATTTCTTACTAGACTTTCTTAATTTTCTACTTCATTAGAAATATAAAATTGCTGAAAGTTAATGTGTTGCCATTATGTTAAGTACTGGGAATTCACATATATCAAAATATTTATTAAAAGCTATCAATGTAGCTATTTAATGAAGTAAATCCTGTGTACTGCAAAATATGAAGGAAAATGTGATGTTCATCTCACTTCAGGTTTCACTTCAGACTTCAGGCATGTGATTTGTTATTCTGTTACTGCAAGTTTTAAACCAGGTAACACAAGATGTTGTGTGGTGAACTGCAAACCTGAAAATATATAACATTCCCATTCTAGCTTAGACATTTTTACTGTCGTTACTTYAACAGGCCTTTCTAAATACACACACATACGTTTCAACACAAGAGAATTAAGAATCAAAATGGTCAGGAGCAAAGAAGAAAACAGTAACTTTAAAGCCTAGGTTCTAGCTTCACAAGTATTTAATTCAGAAATAAAGTAATGAGATAATGAAGCTCTCCTCTTTTAAGGAATGTTATCTTTCTATCTTATGCCACTGTTCTCAGGTGGAAAAGGAATACTGACAAGGTTATTGTCTCTCATTGCCCCATCCCTAGTTATCATTTTAACCCAATCTCATACACAAAACAAGACTAAAACTTTGATGGAATGAGAATTATTTGTTTAATTCTTCTGTTTAATCTCTTTGGATTCTTACAGCATGTCCATCATGGTACAATCTGAGCATCCTCTAATGCAATTTTTTCTTCTATAGGAACCTCCCCCCACACCTGTGGGAAGTATTCATTAAGTGCATGTGTTCAACAGTAAATATCGTAGTGAGAAGGTTGAAAAACAGGCAAAATATTAATTGGAATATCTTCATTCATCTTTGGTTTTCAGGCTTGTGTTGAATTTGTCATTCATCCAAAGGTCCCACCCTATCTCAAATGACTCATGTTCTACTTGTCATGTTTTACATCTGAGATATATAAAGCAATATGTATAAAGCAATAGCAACCAATGATTATGCTGCATGCTGGAGCTAAATACTGTAATATTAGCACTCAGAGAAGAGTCTGAGCCCCTCTACCCCAGGCTATTCTCTTTTCAGTGGCTGAGGTGCAGATAACACTTGTAACTCAAGCAAGTGGTTTTGCAATGGATGTTGTTCACCTATCTGTCTTTCCACCAGGCCCTAGACTGAGTAACATAGGAAGGGAATAGCTACTGAATATTTTTGAGGAAATAAGAGGTGTAACAGGCCATAAGTATTTCAACATAAATATTACTTTTTTTTTCTTTTTTAAGAACTGGCTAATAAGCAAATTCTAAGCAGCAAAATTGGTGTAGCACACAGGGTTTTAATCAAGCAATTCAGACATCTGTCCTTCTAAAGACCATGTACGTCTTAGATCTTTTCCCATATATGTGCTAGCTAATTATAATCTTGAAAGTTTAAGTAAGTACAAAGTTGTGTCAATTTGTTCACTATTTAAAATAACAAAAGGGCTTCATCTCCAAGGAGAAAGTCTGCACAAAAGGAAATTCAGCAATGCAAGAGAAGGAAATTCCAAGTATACCTAAAAGCCTATAACAAATAACTTMATTAAAAAGGGGGAGAAATGCAACCAGAAGCAACCTCCCTGGGATATTCTGAACAGCTACTAGAGCTCCAGCTGCAATGGGGATAGCTGCCCTCCACGGACCAATTCCAATGGAGGGAGAGTTACTAGCTTAGCAGACTATTAGATGGGATCCTGAGCATGGTTACAGAGGCACAAATACAGTGATCCAGCAAAAGGCATCATCAGGCATATAAATGCAAGCTCTGCTCTTGAAAAGCCAAAAGGAACTGAACAAATGGGATTAGGAAGGCATAGGCAGCAGGACAAAGACAAGGCCCTGGCAGAGAGTAGCACACCAAGACTTTCAAGAGGGAAACTTTCCTTGCTTTGGACTGAGCCAAAGAAGARACAGTAAACTCTGGTTACAAACATGTTGATTTGCTGCTTATGACACTGAGATTTAGAATAGCTCACTTGCACTATGATGTTCCCTTATTGCTCTTTTTTCCCCCCATACACTGAGAGAAGCAACGTGTTGTAGAGCACACAAAGTGAAGACTGGTCCCAAGCAGCCTATAGAGCTGACRTGCGCTGCAGCTCCCTTCCAGGCCATGCACCGAGGCTCCTTCCCTTGGAGAACATGCCACAATGGGAGAACGAGGCAAAGCTGGAAAGTACATGTTTGTGTCTCACTTCTGTATAGTAATTTTTTGAGGTCCACTGACATGGACTTGAGCTTTATTCTTGGCATCAGTCTCTGCAACACAAGGAAAATCATTTAGCTGATCTGTGGCTCTTTTTTTTCCATTTGGAAAAACAAGAATTGCTATCCCCATCTGTCTTTACAAAAGCCTCTGAAGATCTAAGGACAAAAAATGTGAATTGATATCACATTGGGACATTAAAATATTCCTATTCGAGGTCTCCCAAAATTTATGAGTGTCCATCATCCCTACTCCCACTTTTACTGCCCTGAGAAGACTCTCTTTCAGCAGAGAAATCACCGAGTAACAGAAGGTCGTCAAAATAGCTCCAACACCTCTCTCCGTTGCCGGCTTCCACCTTGTCCTGGCAGCTGTGACAGGGCCCTGGAGAAGGTGACAGTCAGAAGCCAGCAAGAAAGAGTCTTGCAAGCGACTAACCCTCACCAAAGCCTGCCCTACACAGCTGGGAGCCAGAGGTGCTGCCACGACCAGCCCAGCCCGGCCAGAAACTCCAGGATTGGGGTCATTGTCCTGCAAAGGAGCCATTATCGTGAAATCAATAGGGACGTTTTAAAGTACCTTTACATGTCAATTCTAGTGTCAGAACAGAGCAGGTCAAAGAGGGTTGACCCCCATAGCAAGTTAAACTCCTGAGGGTGGAGATAATCTCACAGCAGGAAGGGAGGAAAGTGCTGTGCCCGCCTGGGCCAAGATGCTTTCACACTCCCCATCGCCGGCTTTAGGCTACGGAGCCGGCCATTATCAGAGTCATTGTCATTATTATCTTTAAATCTGCTGCCTTTGCATTCAGGCATCTATCAGGAAAAGACCCAAGACCCTATTAGTGCAGGCAATAAGCCCCCAGAAGGAGGGGAGGAAACTCGTTCATAGGTAAATTAACGTTCCTGCTGGCTACCTTCCTATCAACTTTGCTAATTCTGAAGTGACATTTACTGATGAATCAGATTTTACCACCCTTTCCCATCAATCAGCTGGACAAGTCTCCTGCGACAGCTTTTTTTTTTTTTTTTTATTGCCATACACAACAATTTGCCAGGCACAAACGTTTACCATCTGCTCGCCCGGGGGGGTGGAGCCGAGCATCAACCCTCTGTTCCTGTATGAAAACTGTGCCCAAAAGTCACGGCTGCCAGTGGCTGGGTCTGTGATATCTGCCTTCCTGCTCTCAAACTGCAGTTCAGAAAGTCAGCATTTTCCTATTAAACGTATTTAGTAATTTCCGAAAGTATGTCACTCCCTCCCAAAATGATGCTTCCAAAGAACAACGCACCTAAGTAACAGAAGAATCCTTTACCTGGAGGAGAAGCTTCCATTGCACATGCACGTTAGAGATCTGAAAACAGTGATCAGAAAAGCCTGTGCATTTTACTGATATAAAAAACGTGTTAGAAAAGCCATGAGTGTTCATCCCTTACCTCAGCAACTCAAGTCCCACCGAGAATCTAATTCCTCAAGCTGATTCAGAAATGTTTTGCCCTRCTCTAAATGGCTGGTCACAAAAGACAGTATCTGACAGGTTCTCGTTTGTAATTTTAAGTTAATTGAATATTTTATCAGCAATTGCATAAAACACAAAAAGAAGTAATAAACAGACTTTTTCCCCCCTCAGCTATTCTTTTTGGGAAAGGAAATATTTGATTGTGATAGAATCTTGAAAGATCTGGGTAGAAGAAACAATTAACTTCTTGATATATTGCTATCCAAGTGAATGGAAATGGTTGGAAGCCTGCAGTAGTCCTATAGCTGTTTAGGGAAAAAAAAAAAAAAAAAAGGAATCTCTAAATTAAATGCAGGTTTAAGTAAAATAATCCAAACTGATAAAATTAAGCATGAAGAGCACAGTCTTTAAGGTGATGAATAGTACTAAAAGACCTCTTTACCCCTCTGAAGGTACTTAACAGAGCTGACTGTCTCCAGCTTTGACACCTTTAAATGTCATGTTTAGCAAGGGAAAGATGGACTGAATATGTAAAGTCTTTGCCCTTTTTCTCCAGCCATACGTTAACCCACTAAACTGTGTAATTCTTTAATTTTCTTTTAYTCCATACCTTGCAAGCAATGAGGAAAACAGATTAGTGAAGAGCCTGAYGTTGAAGTAAAGTGAGTTTAACTCTCCCCCCTGGCAGGTGGGAAGGCGGGTGGGGGGCTGCTGGGTGGCAGCCTTGCATCAGGATAGCTACAACAGTGGTTAAAAGCTCTTTCTGACAGCCCCCTGGGACTGGGGACTGGTATGTATACAGCAACGTGTAATGCCGCTGAATCCTGCTGAAGTGCTGGCTGAGGAAGGGACCTGCCCAAAGGCAAGAAGAGGTGTACAACTGCATCATGTTGGAYTGTACATGCAGAAGGGTTGAGGAAAGGCAGAGCTGTTGGCCTGGTCTCACCGGTGGCCCCCCCGGCTCTCATGGGGCCACCTGGCCATGGCGGGACTTGACCATGTTGCAGCTACGGCACCTCAGATTAAACTCTGGCAGGTTAAACTTCTGATGAGTTTCTAATGACTGTAAAAACTCCCCTTTGGCCTTGGGTGTTATAACTATTTATGAGGTTGACCTTTAATTAGTCTCTCATGTAGAAATCTTTGATAACATGTCTTTGAAAGCTTGACAAATACGGACCTACACAGCRCAGATCAATACCAATACAGTAACACTACGAAGTAGAGCAGCTTCCACAAAAGCAGATGCTAAAATGTTTTACCAGCAAAGCTGCTTCAAAGGGCTTAGCCTTCGGCTGGGCACTGTTAGCTCTTTCATATTACAGAAGGGTCTAGGGAATGTAAAAAAAATGCAAGGGATGCCAAATATCAACGCAAGGTAAAGACTGGAAAGAGTATGAACCACGATCCCACTGGGGCCCAAGACAACCATGGCTGTCATCAGCAGTAGGACAAGAAGAGTGGCTGCCATCTGCCATTGCTGTAAAGTCTTCTGCTCATCCTCCGTTCAGACAGGGCTGGGAAATACATCGATGGTGTTGCGTACCTAGTTTGAAAATCACAGCACTTCTTGAAAAGAAGCTCTAGCAAATTCATTACCTTTTGCAACATGAATGCCATCCAAAGCAGTAATGAAGCTGAGAGTGGATAGTTATTAGTTTTCTCTTCAGTTTACTTGAATATTCAGTATTGCTTGATTTTTCAAAAAGACGTTTTTAATAGACATGATACATATGCATGGGCATACCTACATGCACACAAATGCATGTATATGTGCATATACGTACACACGAATACAAAACAAAGAATCAGTAACATTCTGTTAAGAATGGTGAATGCGCTTGGAAAATACCTACACAGTGTAGAGGAGGGGGTTATCAGTACAAACATACAGTTACATAAAACAGAAGCAAATAGGAATCTCATAATCCAGAATACTTCATTTTGATTTTAACCCACCTAGTATAACTCTATTATTATCATGCAAGTTTAATACCTCACATCATAAGTATTATGGAAATAAGTGGKTTTTTTCCTATTACAATGATTAAAAGCGCAAACCTGTATAAACACAATATGCATCATCTTTGGCCATCGCTATACATCATACAGAACTGCCATTTGTTCTAACCTAATGAAATTCTGCTGTGAGGAGGATGAGTCCCAAAGACATAGATTGAAGAAAATTAAAGATAAAATTTAAAAGATTTTATARTAATTTTGATTTCCTTATTGCTACTAGAAAAAGAAGTGATCCATCTGCCAGACAGATATAATTRAAGTGTCACGGACCGAAAAGTTCCATGGATTTTGGGGAAGGTTTTAAATGCTACCAGTCACTTYAGTTATCTTTCTCTTCTGAATTTCCCCCAAATTAAATTATTTTCTCTTATTCAGAAGAGCAACTGTTCTCCCTTAGCCCTCCCATAGAACCTTTTTGTCATAACAACATCCCAGYCAAAACAGCTCCCACGAGACAAAATCAATCAAAGCCATAAAAGATGACTTTTTGTCATGTCAGGCCCTACTGCTCATGTCTTACAGTTACAAAACCGACAGCAACTAAACTGGCTTAGACAGACCATCTGAATAGTTCTGGCCAGTTACTCTAACCAAAATCAACATACCTTTTTAATTTGAATATTATACACTTAAAAAAACCCAACATAGAGAAACAAGCTATGTTAACACAGTGATAATGGTGTCATAAATAGGTAGAAATACAAAGGAGCTTAAAAGCCTTAAATCCAGGCACCTTCCCCACAGGAGTTAAGCTCAGAGTGGTTTTCTCTGAGGCTGCCTCCCTGCCTGCCTGCAGATCTGGCACCTAAACTCTCAGCTTGATGGAAAGAAATCCCAAAAAATAAACTACCTGAAGAGGAGGCTCTCTCTCCATCCCTCCTTTCTCAAATCTCCAAAATATTAGGCTGAGTACACCCTTGGGGAGGAGGGTGGGGGGACAGGTGAAGAACCCAGATGCTTGGGCAAATAACCAAATGTCTCTTTTCCAGGAATCTTCCCTTTTCCTGACACGTTTTTTCATGCTGAGTTTTGTTTTGTGTGTACTAGAGTAACTGTGTGTGGGATCCCTCTAGATCTGAAACTAAGGGAAAAAGGCTTAGAAGAAGAGGCATGGGTTAAATAGAAGCCTACTGTGATAAAGTGGAGTGATAAATATAGTAATATCCRTATAAGGTTTCATACCACCCTTGACTGTAGATCCATCAAAGTCGAGGGAAAAACCTCGTTTTGACTAGCAAAGGTCTGGATCGGCCTTGTTACACTGTCTGGAGCAAAGACACCCAGCAGAGGCTTGCCTCAGCTCCCCTGGCTGCAGAGCCATACTGTGAAGCCTTCTTTTACTGCCAGCATGGGGAAGGAAGCCTTAGAGGCGTCTCTAGGCACACCAGGAAAGCAAGATCCAAGCACTGCTGACCTCCAGGGCAGGACTGTCTCTCTCTCAGCACTGCACATGCCTTACGGAGCATCCTTCAGCACTGCCATCGCCGGTGCTCGCTGYTCCTGTCTTGCCCGTCCCCAGTAGCAGCAAGAGCAGGATGCTGCCAGCCTGCGTTCCCGCTCGCTGCTCGCTGATGGGTACCTCGGTGGGAAACAGCCAGGCATCACGCTGCGGGGGGAGGTTCAAGAAAGTGAACAGATTCCCCTTTCGTTGTTCCCTTGGGGTTTTCACATCCCTGGGAAAAAAAAAAAAAAGGAAAAAAAAAATCCACTTTTCATTAAAAGAGTCGTTTGAGACTGTTGGTGAAACTGATACTGTAGAAATACATGTTCCTGTGTGCTGCCTTCCTGCTCCGTAATGGCTCTTGCATTAGGGACRGGGGGCGGGGGGGCTGCTGTTGTCCATTTACTTTACTAAAGATTGCTATTGAATGAAACCTTTAATGGGGCGCTTATGCTCCCACTCAGCTAAGAGCTCCGCTTGTGGCGGAGTAGTCTTTCCCTCCACCTTGGCAGCTATTACAGAATCAATACAGGTAATCCCTCAGCTGGCCGTCAGCACCCGCGGGCTGTGGGGCTGCCCTGGCCACTGCGGTGGGGTCACTTGTAGGAAAGCGAGACTTCTCCAGGGAGCAGCCTGCCACCACATCCCCACCGCCACCGCGCCGGGCCAGCGCCCGCCAAACCACGCGGAGCCCTGCGGCCCCAGAGGAAATGCCGACTTCACTTGGATTAAGGCAAAGGGTGGACTCGACCCTTTCTCCCTAGGGAGGAGGGGCTCCACAGCGTGATTTCACTTCAGGGAGTATCTGTGAATTCCAATTTTTGGCCAGTAGAACCCATGAACTCATTCCTTTCCCCTTCCTTGATAGACAGGGGACATTTTCTCTGCTACTGTATTTCTGTTAACGACCGAGGTGTCTCCTGCTGGCTCTACCCAAGTCCCTGCAGTCAAAGGGGGGAGAATTTGCATTGTCTCACTGCTACTTTGCAGACTGATAATACCATAGTTTGCAGGACTGTGTGGCATTCTCACAGTAAGGCATGCAACAGTGCTCTCTACACTGCTAAATTGCTGGGCTAGCTAGAGGTTAGTCCTGTGAATTTAAGCCTGGTTTGCCACTGCTGCAATGCAGCAAGAGCTGCTGCAGAGTGACCGGCTGGGGATGGAGGTGGAGTAGAGCTGCTCAGGTCCCGCTGTAGGGTAGGGAGAGGTGCTGTGATACTCTCCTCCAGTGCTCCCGCATGCCCTCAGCTGCCAACACCCAACCCCAGGCACCTCGAAGGACTTGCCTTTCAGAAAAGGCATTCACTGGTGGAGATCAAGCCTTATTAAAACTTGAGTCAAACACCTTAAAAACACAGCTGCTGGTCCCACTGAAAATCTGGATGGAAGTGCTTTACATGGGGTCAATAAAGAAGGAAAGCAGAGAGCAAAGCCCAAGTCTCCTGACACCCCTCATGCGTCCGAGGCCCTGCAGTACGCGCATTAAGGAGAGCCAGAAGGGAGAAGRTGCAAGGGGACGTGTGTGTGTGAGGAGAGAAAGGGAAATGAAGGTGACGGTGACTGTGTCCCGTAGGGGGTGAAACAAACCCCAGCACTTGCTGCAGAGGCACGTGGGAGACTGGGGACCCCAAGAAACAGCTTTCTGAAGGAGGGGACAGCCAGTCAGGGCTCCCCTGGTGAACGATCTCTCTTGTTTAGTGGACAGTTTGGCATTGATCAATATTTGTTTGTGGCATTACCTTCAATTCACTAAGCTCCTTGCTGCTTTTTGCCTTCCCTCGGTGGTTAACCACCTCCCACTCCCCCAGTCCCCCTGAGAGCGCAGCAGGATAGGGGCTGGGATGGCAGGGGGATGGGGACCAGGCGTTTGAAGAGCGGGGAGGTGCGGGGAGATGCCAGCGGCAGCAGATGTCAATGGCCAGGCCTTTTGTTCCCTGCACTCACCAGCTTGAGCTCTGGGACCATCTTTTTGTTTCTCCCCACTGCCCCAACAAAACAGCCAAGATTGCCCTCATCCKCTAGTTTCTATTTAGATCACTTTCCATTTAACATTTAAAAAACCCTGACTCGGTTAATGCAAAGCACTTAAAATCAGCTGATGTCTTAGAGGGCTGATTCGTCCCAACGACTTGACTTGCTGCTCCCCTTGGCAGGAGCATTTTTAATCCTATTTAGGAGAAAGAAGAGCCAGGCTGCACACGTCAGGTACAGTTTCTGTAATTCTTTGCCTTGGGGAATGCAGTGAGAATGAGTCCCCAGCCAGGGAACCAACGCTACAGCCACTGCTTAAGCCAAACTGAGTGAGAAACGTGGGTACCGATTGCACATAGTGTATGACTATAGTCACTGTCATGGAAAATGTCGCTGCCATCCTGTATTTGATAATGGCAAGAAGGGAACGGGAGAGGTGGATCTAGTACAGCATGCAGAACCACAGCCCGGACCCTCGGAGAGCTGCGGGGACGTCCTGATTTCTGCAGCGTCAGCCCAGAAACGGCCAGCAGGAGCACCGAGTACTGTGGTGTCTGCTCAGGAGGGACCTAGCAGCTGGGGCTTCCCAGCGAAAGGACTGGGCTTGGTCAGTTGGCTTGGTCACGAATATTCTCCCTTCGACTGAATTTATAGTGCAGCCTCCTTCATGCAAGCGGCTTTCTGCGTCGTGCAGTCATCCCGGGAACCTGCCAGATGAAAAAAGTGTGCACACATGCTCCCTCCTTCTCCTCCCTTCTTATCTGTATGTATAAATACCTGAGACCCCACTGAGCTGGCCAAAGCTGCTCATTCACTGGGCTGCTGGCAGCGTGGCCACAGAAGGTGCAAGTAAAWGTGCAAATCCCCGGGGAGGGAAACATCAGCTCATTCGATGCAAACAGGGCACATGTACACTGCACGACGTACAGGGGCATTCCGTAATCTAAATCTAATCTCTCCTAAACCCTGTCCGGCAAGGACAGCAATATGTTTGCACTGACAATYGCTGCATTTTCCTTGCAGGAAGCTAAAATCTGCCTCGGGCTGGCAGGGCAGCTCAGCCTGCCCTCCCTCCCGCTCCCTGCTGCTTTATTTCTCCCCACCCTGCTGTGAAGTGTGCTGCTGGCCAAATGCCACCCCCACTGCCCCCCAGCCCCGGCACAGCTGGGACTCGCTATTCAGAAGGGAGAGGACGATGCTATAGGGTAAATACTATAGGGTAGGTAGTTAAATGGCTTTTTTAGTGCTCAATCTGGATCCATCATCCTGCTTGCAGGTGGGAGTGAACTCAATCCAGAACTGAATGGCCTCAGCTTCCATGAGCTATTGGGACACTTAAGGACCAATCCATCAAGACCCTGGGTGCCTTTGACTTCTAATGCAGTCAGCTGCTACCCAGCAGGACAAGGACTACAATTCCCAGTACGAGACAGTTTGACTCTGTAATGACTTAAAAAATAACACAGAAAACACCCTTCATSCAGTTGCTAGTACCACAAATATACAACTCCGGGCAGAAAACAACCTATAGCCCATCAGTGTACACTGCAGCCTCCAAATAATTTATTTTCATATTTACTATGAATCTCATTGTAATAGTCTTAATTAGCATAAAAATTTACATACACAGGTTTAATGTGCAAGACAACCAGTACCTTCAATCACAAGTACGAGCGAAACCCTTCCCATACTCTTTTACAGACAACTCATCAAATACTGTAGAAGGGTGCAAATATTTTGTACAAGATATTTGGGCGTTCTTCAAGCAGAAGAAAATGCACACAGCTAAAAGCACTACAGAAGATGCACCACTTAAAAATAAATAACCCTCATTCGCAAAACAAGGTTACCTGCATGGGAAGCTAACCATGCATTTCATAGCACTTTGAAGCCATTCCTAGTCATAACATTTATTTCATTACTAGGTAGTTGATGATTTCACCAAATCCTGAGTTATTTATGGGACCGAACCAGCAAAGCCTTCACACACAGAATTCACATTTCTGTTGGCCAGGGTTCTGTATGCTTGGGGAAAAACACCTCCATATGGGCAGGCAGCTGGAAGTGAGATTCAGTTCCCCCACCTGTACTTCAGCATGGTTTGTAGACATAAATACTGTGATAATTTTTTGCTCAGGAGTGAATTTTACCTGTTTAGAGCTCACCAGTTCAGCCCTCAGTATGTACAAAATTCAAACTGCTGTATTATAAGAATCTTTGATATTAAAATAAGCAAACAAATTAAGAACAAAATGTGATCTTCATTCTACTCTAAAACCTACTTGTATGTACAGTACTAATGGCTTATTTCAGATACTGCCTAGTGCTAGGCCTCAATATTTTACTTACAAGTAAGTGGTTTATAAATATTTTTAATATTTTTACCACGAAAACAATGAGGACAGAGCAGCTTAAGGTACAATAAACCATATAAAATTAGTGCAAATCAATAGATATTTATAGATACAGTATCTGCATGATATAATTAAATGTGCAGGTAACATTTTTTCCAGTCTAGGCTGTAGTTAAAGAGATTGTTAAGGTTGGCACCAAATAAAAACTTTTATCTCTGATACTTATGTGCAAAGTCCTTGTTAATCCTAGCTGATCTAGGATATTAAGAGAACCTCATCATCCCAGTAACATCAAATCGTCGGTGTTAATCAACCAGCTCCAACAAGGGCTTCCATTATCCCTCCTGGATGAAACACACAGCCCCACCGACACAAGGAGGCCCTCTCAGATGCACAGCCCCCTCCCCATCCCACTGGCTGCTGGTGATAGGCGGCTTCTCTGCACCAATTGCATCACTCCCTATTCTCAGCGGTCCTTCAGCACAGGCTTTTTGCTAAGGTGAGATTTCACATTACTAGGGAATGCTGTTCATTACTGATTTTGAAAATACTTCACAAAAATCAGGGTCTAATCACCTAGAATTTTACACTGAAATTCCCTTATCYGCTGTAATATGCACTTGAGACAGTTTTGATCTGGGCCAAAGTTTGTTGATGTGAAAGGACAGGATGTCTGAGGTCTTATTGTGAGTCCTTCTCCAAGTCCGAGTGCAAAAGAAACAAAACCAGCTTTCAAGCAAAGGATCCCAGAGAACATCTTCTCACCCATAGCTAAATGAGCAGCTCTTTCTATAGAAAATAAATTTTATGAGCAAATTCAACAGAAAACCTGCACAAATCGCTCCTGACTTGCTTCCATGGTCAGTGAGAAATGGAGGGTTAAACCCTCCAGTCCTCCCATGGAGGCTTAGGCATTCCCGCAGGCTGGGGAGGGAATTTCCCGTGCAGTGCTTTAGGGCTGAAAGGTCCTGGCATTGTCTACCCTACACCTCAAATCTAACTTAAATTTAGGATAGGAGAAGCATTTCCCCCTTCCTAAACAGAGGTATCGCAAAGCTGATTTTAAAACCTTTGTGCCTTGAGAACTAGTATATGGTGCATTTTTAAAAGTATTCAGGAGTGACACTACAGCAGCCATCCTACGTAGAGCCAGCAGGAGGAAGCAGAAGAGCCCAGACTTCACGTCAGGACTCACAGTGAAGGCCTGCGTGGCCAGGACTCCTAGCAGTGGCAAATTTCTAGACAAGAGATGGTCACAGGACAGAAGAGCCCAGTGGTGGGATTGTGCCTGCTTCTGGCCTGTGCTGAGCCCACAGTGCAACACCTCTATGAGGCCACTTGACTGCTAGCAACCCACCTAAGAGCTCACTGGTGCTTGGGAATATCTTCACGTTTGGTCCTCTAAACTGTAAGAAGGCAGAGCCCACCTCCAATATCTCTGCTAGGCCTGCAGCTATTTTGTCATGCCCTGCCCCTCTCCTGGGTATCTGGGGTCCAGCATCCTCTGGAAGAGTCGGTCTCATTGCCGTGGAGCTCCCATGGGCCAACAGCTGAATGATGGAATTTAAATACCCTTAGTCCACCAGTCAGTATCTCTGAGGCAGTTCACATTCAAATAGAGAGTCATTAAAAGACTTGCACGTTAAGGCGAAGTAGACCCCATACCTGGTCATGCACCCAAACAAAACAAACAGGTTAAATGGGCTTTGGGAAATGCATTTGATAAAAACATCCCTCACACAAGCTCTGGTACGGACAGCACCAGGCAGTCCATAGACGTGGTGCATTAGAGGCACRGAAACACTCCTCACAGTGATATTTGTGCTCAAAAGGTTAATGGGAGGTGAAATTCCCTCCTGCCTGTGTTTYCCTTTTGTGGAATTTAGGGTATGGGAGGAGAGGAAGGGAAGGGTGGGGTAGYGCATGTTGGACTTCACCCCAGTGTGGCATCAGGGTATCCAGGCGAGAAACTCCTGTCCCCTGCGCTCAGAAATATGTCCAGGGTCCAGAGACTGGACGTACCCAAAGAATCGCTGAGAGGGTTAATGTCACCTCCTGCGGCGTGCACACAACCACGCACAAACACATGCACATAGACCGATACACACGCGAAGCTGGTCCAGGACGCGTCCACGGGGCTCTTGACTAATGAGCGGCGTGAATCTTCATGTGGAAGTGGTAATCCTCCTGCTCCGGGAAGTGCTGGCCGCACACCGAGCACGTGCAGCCCTTCTCCTTGCTGTGCGTGCGGCGCACGTGGCTGTCGTGGGCTGCGTGCGAGGCGAAGGCTTTGCCGCAGTGCTTGCACTTGAAGGGCTTCTCCCCCGAGTGCTGACGGATGTGAGTGCGCAGGATGCTGGATGCCGTGAATGCCTGAAAGGGCAGGGATCAGAAAGCCRGGGGGGAGTTGAAAGTAATCTATTTTCACATATGTAATCCCTAGATTCAGCTAATCCAGACCCCCTCAGAAGCACTGTACCCTGAAAATAAGTCCTCAAACAGCTCACATCCTTGGATAACTGGAGAAAAAACAAACTCCCAACAACGAGGAACCAGAAGCCAACAGCTATCGCACTCAGCTGTACAGATACGGCTGAGTCCGTGGAGTTAGGTGAAGCTCAGAGAAAGATTTCTTACCAGAGCCACCAGTAAATATCTTCTACATGTCAAAGGATAAGAAGTCAATACTGTTCTAATTAGCTTTGCAGCTCCTTTATGTTTGGGAGACATAATGCAGGTTCATTTTCAGAGTTAACCCCTTTCATGTTTACATACRCTGGCTTGGGATTCAGCTGCCAGAATTCATCCATGCACTCAGTCCAGCATCCGTCTTTTTGGGTTTCATTTTCCCCCTCCATCATACTCTGCTATTCTTTCAGTCAGACATTCCAGCCTGTTTTTCCCCCCCTCACGAGTAGCAAAATGTGCACAATCACACTTCGTCCCCCTCCTAAAGACTCTTCCTGCATTTGGGGAGAAAACCCTCTCACCAAGACTTGAGCAGGAATGTTGCAAAGTAGCCCGTGTTTTCCCTGTTTTTTCTTTTCCCAAGAGAGACACTTTCAGGCCCTTCACTATTTGCAGACCACACAAAAAAAAAAAAAATCCTCTTTCGTACCATCATGTTGCTGAACCATCACAAGTAAGTTTTCACAGCAAAGAGCAATACATCTAAGATACCTTTTCACTAGGAACCTTAGAGCACAAACAGATCTGAGATCCCTGTAGAGAAGTCCCTGGAGATGTTTACCGACAGGGCCAAAGTGTGTTTGAGGGTCAGAATGGTGATCTTGGCCCAACACTTTTCCTTTAATCTCACGATGTCACCGAGATAGCGAGCAAAGGGGCAGGGAAAGCAAAGCTGCCCCGGAGCACAGCCACCATTAGAGGTAGAAGAGGCAAAGAGGAATTGTGACTGTGTAGGAGGAGCGGGTGAGGCTGCTTTAAAATAGCCCCTGGTTTCCTAGCCACAGAAATGAYGGCTATGTCCAGGATAGCTGCATCCTGCAGCCTGAGGATTAATGGCTTAATCTGATCCAACCTGCAACAGCCCTACCAGCACAGCTGGGGGCTGGTTAAGGGTCCCACGCATCCTAGAGATCTGTTCAYGGAGCAACCTGTAAAGCTCTGCCATCTCCTCCTGTGATCAGAAGATTAAAGGATGACATTTCATCCTAAACTTTGTCTACAAGTGTTCAGGATGTCTGGGAGAGAAAAAAATATAATAGCCAAAAGGAGCTGCTTCTATGGTTCTTTACTACAGGACACTTCAGCTCTGTGTTAGTCCAGCCAGTCACAAACAAAACTTCTTTCTCTCCAGAATCAGGAGCCCCTTACTACCTGCTGACGGTGCTTCTGCATTGCCTGGACACTCCATAGCACCTGGAGCCCTACCGATATTCATCCAGCAGCAGCCTGTACATCCACCCTCTGTCTGCTGGGAGAGCTGTCACTGCTCTCACAGGCAGAGCTCACCTGAATCAACCCTGCTGTGAAGGGTAGTAACAGCTGAGTACATTTTTGATCAGTGTTGTATGGTTCTATTCATGTTCTTTTTCAAATGAAACCTCCATGCCCAGTTGCACATCGATTGCCCTGTTACTTCGAGGTAAGCGTGCACAAAGTCATATCGTGCAGGTTCAGCTTATGGGCCAAATCTGTTCACCGCACCCCACAAGCAGTGTCAGTAATATCAAAAACTACCTATCTGATGAAAAAGGGGAATATTGGATTTAGCTGCATGCCTTGGATAGTATTTGAAATGCTCTCAAGCTTTCCTAAACCTATACTCACTTATCTGGTTATCAACTTAAATAGAAGGCATTTTCATGAAAGAAAACAGAAAAGAAACAGAAAAAATGAAAAAAGAACACGGAGCATGGAAAAAGCCACACCCCACCCCACCCCGTGCGGTGTGGTGCTGAGCGCAGCAGAGGACAGAAGGGGGATGGGTCAGGGTTTTGCTTTACCTTGTTGCAGTAGACACATTTGTAGGGGCGCTCCCCGGAGTGAACCCTCATGTGTTTGTTCAGGCTGGAGGACTGAGAAAAGCTCTTCCCACATACTGAGCACTGGAGAAAAAAAAAAGGGATAAATTTGAAAGGAAGCACACAACAGCATAGTTAAAAAGAAAAATCAGGTATCTGGATGATGTGTGCATGTATTTTCCTACATATATTTATGTATATATTTATGGCTATACATATATTTATGTATTTATGTATATACAAACACAGTAGTAATTTAAGCAGTAAAAATTTGAAATACAGTCAGAATTTTAATCTGGTTTTAAGAACAGATTTTTTCTTAAAAAGGGAAATAATGCAAAATTTCAAAGCTTTTTTGTGTGTGTGGTTAAAAATGTTTTGTTAAAAAGCCTCCTTCAGAACTTTAACAGAAAATATTGACTTTCAGTAATCAAAACCTGAACATTTCTGTAAAATCGTCATTTTTTCTTCAAAATGCAAATGAAACTCCAGTTGCTTTTTTTGAATTTTTGCTCAACAAATATGATAAACATCCTAAAAAAATATTTAAGGGGACCTTTTAAAATAGTAACAGAAATGATGGTTTCAGAAATGATGAGTCAGTCACAGCACTTAGCCTACAACTTGATCTGTCAGAAGTGCCTCTCCTTGGAGGAGTGAAATCAAGCAGCCGCCTTTGCGGCGTGGCAGCGTGGCGTGCGCTCTGCGGCCGGCAGCAACAGGACAGAACCCAATTCAGAGGCAGGTGAMGTCAGAGACTTGCACTGAATCAGTGCAGTTTGTATGAGCCCCAAAATAATTTTCCCCCTAATTTGAAAGAAATTATCTTTCATAAATTCAGAATAGGCTAAGCTATGACTGATCTTGAAAGTAGGTAATTTTTTTTACTGACATTTTCCATCTTTGCTTTTAGAGCTGATCTGTTCTTGTGTGAATGCAGTATATTCAGAACAAGTTTATGTTCCTGCTGTTCTAAAGTATTTCTTTCGTATACATTCCAAAGTAAATGCTCTAGGAAAGGAAAGGAGGAAACGAAAGGAAAGAAAGAAGGGAAGAATTACATTGTATTTAATATCTTATAGTTAACAGAATTATATTTTTTATTTGTTACCAAATCAATGTGACATTCTGACATTGTAATATTGCTGAATTATAAAAGCTTTTCCTGAAAAATTCACATTATTCCAGGATGATCTATAAAAGAGGTATTTGGAGGATTTTCAGGGCTGATTTAACTATGCCATTTCAAGCACTGGAACTTGACCTTCCCAAGCCTTTAGGAAAAGTCTGATTTTCCACCCCCAGTGCTCCTGGAGAAAACCGGTGCTGCAGAGAGGTGTTTAGTGGGCATGAGGCAAGTATCTCAACAGGGATTTGCTTCCATCAATTGAAAATCTGCTCCATGATTTGAAGTTGAATGTAAAACTTTTAACTCCTGTTGTGCCCAACAGACACAGATGTCTGTCGGTTCTCAGACTAAAAGGGGGGAGTGAGGGACATGGGACATTGTCTCTCCTGATGCTGTGGACTACTTTCATACACAATTTAGTCCCACGCTGTGTAAGAGAAGTAGCAAAACCCACATGCAAACATCCAAAAAGCCCAGGAGAAATATTGTTTCTTTTCAAAGTCTCACTGAGACTGCCGGGTTTATTTTCCCAATATAAATCCATTAAATTTCTTCAACTAAGCTCTGCTGCACAAGACAACCTCTTTCTGTACAGGCAGAGTGGTCCCATCAGGGAACTACCAGGGAAACTGGAGGAGAGGGAACAACATCAGCATCTTACCTCCTTAATTAGTCCCCCCTAGAAGAGCCAGTAACTGCGGAGAGACCCAGGAGCAGGCTCACCTTGTGAGGTCTGTGCTTTTCGTGAACGTGGAGAATATGGATCCTCAGCCTGTCTCTTTTTTCGAAGGATCGGTTACAAAGGTGACAAGGAAATTTGCGGTCCCCCTGGTCCACGCAGCGGGTGTACTTGAGGTGCTTGTCCCGGTAGTACTTGTAGGCAAAAACCTTGCCGCAGCGCTCACACTTAAAGCTCTCCCCGGCTTCTGTACAGCAGAAGGGAAAGTGCCACCTCCCCGTCACACCACAGCAAAAGGGGCTCATTTCAAATCTGCTTCCTTGTCAGAGCTGGTACCCAGCTGGGAATTTTAAGTCTTCGGGAGGGTAAAAACGGTAAATGGATTCTGGCAATATCATTAACAAAATACACGTCGGATCTCTCAAGCATACGCACGGCTCCACTTGCCTTTCTAACGGAGGGGAACAAACTAGAGCCCACAGCCTRACAAAATTATTGTTTTCAGCTACTGACTTCAGCAAAGACAGGATTTCATCCTTGTATCCCCATAAACAGCAAGCGAATGTGAAAAACCAACGCAGAGTCCCACATAAAAGCGTCTCCTCACACGGAAACATTGTCAGGTATTTCTTATCAATATCGTCCGTAAATTTTACCTCCCATCCCAAAAACAAAAATACATTTGCACGTCTTTTCTATCGCTTTCAAAATACTATCGAATAAAAACACCCTTATTTGGTTTTCTTTTGTATTTCAAACTGTTCTTAACTGCTGAAATTAGGAACAACACAGGAAATTTTTCAAACGTTTACACATCTTCTGCCTTTAATAAAAGTAACTTTGTCTTAAGCCTTGAAATGAAGCGAACAATTTGCCAGCTATCTGAACCAGGCATCTTAAGACAACTACAAAAATTTCCATACCAAATTTCCGTGCCAATGTGCTTCCCTCCCTTACTGCTGCACCCGCCCGATCCATCCCTCCGCACCCGATCCAGCTTTCCCCGCATTGGCACAAATCTGTTTTCTCCATTCGTAAGTTTTGCTTGTAAGAACGTCATACTTTCTGCACATTGTAAGCAGAACTACTCCTGGAGTAAGTGCATTTGGCATTTCTTCTGCAAGCAATATCAGCATTATTGGATGGGAACGACTTCAGCCTGCCCCATTTACTGAGASCGTTAATTGCACGAAAAATATTGTTAAGTCAAGAGTGTGCCATCGTAGGATAAAACAGGAACAAAACAGGAATGCCCCCAGAAAGCCCCTCTTCTCCCGAAACGGGACCCCCCCCTCGAACAACGGTGCTGCGGAGCGGAGGCAAGCTCAGCCCAGCAGCACCAGATGTTTTACAATCGCCAGATGAACACTTTTAACTCCCCCAGGAAACGCCAACTAGGAGCAAAAGCTGCCAGGGCAGAAAGGGGTGGCTCTTGCTCCGAGCTGGCAGCAGCCCTCGATGCAATCCCCGGGCTCCCCGGTGCCGAGGGGAAGCTTCTCTTTGGGGTGCTGGAGGCTGCAAGGGAAGGGGAGGGGAGGCWGACTCGGGGACCGGGGCTGCGGGGCCACCGCCACCCCAGAGCGTCCCCGCGGCGCGGCCGGTCACCCCGCCACCGGCTCACCACAGGGAACTGGGAAGCGTTCGAAGTAAAATACAGGTGATGCCCGAGTTCCTTTACCTCCCCTTAATGCGAATCTAATCCCGTTCAGACACAGGTCCATGGGAATAAGGGGCAGTGCCCCTCGAGGGGTGGCTGGCAAGCTCACCTTCGGGGTGCTGCGGGGGCCTCTTCCCCTCCGGCATGCCCTTCAGGCTGATGGGGATGCCCAGGAACTGCACGTAGCAATCACCGTACCACACCAGCAGCTCCTGCTTCGGTAAAATTTCCTTGCAGCTCTCGTAGAAGATTTGCCCCTGGCACTGGAGAGCCGTCAAATTCTGCTCCTCGGGGAACCTGGCACAGTTCACGAGGGACATCCAGTTGCCAGAGGCGCCCTTCCCGTCTATGAAGTGGCTCAGGCGCCCGTATTCAAAGATCTGGAGAGCAGGGAGAACCGCATCAGGTTTGACCGACCCTTCCAGCACACGTCCCGCTCGCACCAATCCCACCACCCACACTGGCCCGAGCCCCTCTTGCAGGCTACGGGAGAGGGACGGCCGAAAGGCTCTCCCCGGCCCCGTTTAGGGGGTGCAGGGGGAGCCCGGCCGTGCCTCCACTACCTCCCACATCAGCGAGTTGTCGTCGTAAGTCTTGATCTCGCTGGTGTTCACCACTTTGCCTTGGAAAGGGCCGAAGCGGACTCCTTTGGGGATGGGGTCCGTGCAGAAGACTCCGAGCTGAGACACGTCCCCGTACGCCACTCGCAGCACCGAGAGCCCTGCGGGGGACAGGGCGGGCTGAGGGCTGAGCGCGGCTCGGCCGCGGCGGGGTGCGAGGGCAGCGCCGGGCCCCTACCTTCGGGCAGCTGCAGCGAGTCCCTGTCCAGCAGCGGGGCGGAGAAGGAGCCCGCAGCACCTGCAGAAGAGGGACCCCTCCTTCAGCCCGGCGCCGGCCGTGCAGGTGCAGCAGGGCAGAGGGAGCGGGTCCTGCCGCTCCCGACACCGGCCGCAGCCCGAATTACCCCCCTCCGGCTCTTCCTCGGTGGGGGCTCGTAAGGCAAGAAAACCGTGGGGAAGGGAAGCCCGACGTGCCCCCGGCGATGTCCCGCCAGCCTGGCTGCCGCGGGTCACCCTGCACCCCTTTGGGTACCGTCCCCAAACCCCAGCGCACACCTGGCCGCGAGGAGCGACCTCCCGCCCCGTGCCCCTCCCGCCGCCGCCGGCAGCCCCTTGCGCACACGCCGGGGACCCCCTTACCCGGGCTGGCGGGGGGCACCCGGAGCCCCGAGATGGCGTGGAGGCTCCCGGCCAGCTGGCTGCTCCGGAGCGCCCCGTACAGCACCGCGTTGAGCTCTTCCTCGGTGAAGTGGTACCTGTAGCTCTGCCCCGCCGCCCCGCTGGCCCCCGGGCTGCGGGCAGCCTTGCGCGGGAGGCTCGGGTAGGGCGGCGGGGGCGAGCCCGCGGCCCCCGCCCCGCGGGGCGAGCCCTCCCTGGGRGAGAAGGGGGCCGGCGGCTTGGCGTAGAGGGGCAGGTGGAGGCCGGGGAAGGGCTCGGCGGGCAGGGGGGGCGGCTGGCTGAGGAAAGCGGGGACTCTGCTGAAGCTGAAGGGGGGCAGAGGCGAGGAAGCGGGGACCAGCCCGCCCAGGGATTTCAGGGGCTGTAAGAAGTCGGGGGCCGCCCCGAAGCCTCCCTCGAAGGCGGGAGGGAGGAAAGGGGTGTAGTAGGCAGCGAGGCTGCTGGGGCTCACCCCGAGCGCCTCTCCGCCGTCTCCGGGGACCGGCTCGCCGGCGAGGGACAGCGCCATGCCGGGCCGGGGACGGGAGGGGAGGGAGCTGCCGGGAAGCGGAGGGGCAGACACCCGGGTGCCGCCGGCGCGGGGTCCCGCTGCGGGGCGGGGGCGGGATGGAGGCGCGGGAGCCGCCGCACGCTGCCCTCCGCCGCCCGGCGCCGTCGGGGCGAGCGGGTCGGCCGCCGCCGGCCCCCCGCTGCTATATGGGCCCGGGGAAGGGATGGAGGGGGGGCGGCCCGCCCCGGGGGTCGCGCAGCCCCGGGGGCGGGCGGGGAGGCTGCCCCGACGGGCGCCCCTACCCCGGGGCGGAGCCGCGGCTACTCCCGGAGCGGCCGGGCCGCCCCTCTCCACGTCGAGGCKGCGGTGTCGGAGGGGGCGGTGGGGGCGGCCCTCAGCTTCCCAGGCCCACCTCCCCTGCCGCCGGCTCTGCCCTCCGCCTCCCCAAGCCCCCACCTACGGGCCCGTCCGCAGCCCGGGTGGGCTCTGCCTCTCTCCAGAGCAGAAGGCCGAGGTGCGGGGGCGATGCTCCCCACGGATGAGCACCTACTGCAGTAGGTGAGCAGCCTGCCAGCGGGCCGCCGTGCTCCCCAGCAGGACCCACAGCCTCCGTGCAGTGTCTTGGGGGTTGCAGGTGTGGGTTTTGGATATGGAAAGTCAAAAAACACCTCCCAGACCCCAGTAACCTGAACACGCAGCAGCACACTCTCAGCCACTGTAGGTTTCACGGACATTGCTGAGGTGATTTTGCTTCAGCTTTGTGCTGCCCGTCAGGTGCCTGGCAGGACACTGGGCTCCTGCTGGGGTTTCCCAGGCTCCATGACCAGGCCTATGCCAGGACCTGCCCAGAATGGGCAGGAGCAGGGACCAGGAGAAAGACATCTGGCCCTTGCCCCTTGCAGAGGTGCTGAGTGATTCCCTCCTGCAGGGTTTCACCCTGTTTTTTGTGGGGTTTCCCCTTCTTCTAATCTCCCCTTCCTCCCAGACGGCTACGTGCTGCAGTTGCTATCAAAAGGGGACCTGAGTTGCAGGATCCCAGGGTGTGTAAGGTGTGCACCTTCCCATTGCAGGATGTCATCCCTGCTCGTGCCGGGAGATGGAGAAATCTTTAGCCCAGGGCGAAACCCCATGGTAGGCAAGGCATGAGCAGGATGGGTAGCTCCTTCCCTGCCAGTGTCCAGCTGGGGTGACACTGCACATGCAGGCGTGGAAGGGAGGGATGGGGTGGGCTGTGCTGCACTGCAGAGAGCTTGGGGACTTGCACCCATGGGTCCCTCTCAGAGCAAGGCAGCATARGGCTTCCTGGGGCACAGCACAGCACGAGCCAAACTGCACACAGACACAGCTGGAGTGGAGAACAAACACAGCCATGTCTGACTCCCAGAGGTTTAGACRCCGTTTGAGTGGTTATGGTGTGTTATAAAAATTAATTAACATAGCTCCATGTGATTTTCCGTAAAACATTGCCTTCATCCCAAAGAAGGAATGTAACAGGCATTACCTGAAGCAGCCTCAGATAGAGAGACTGTGGTTCCAGACACAGTCGCTGACTGCACTCAACCAGAGGTGAAGCCATCCTTCTAGTCCTTATTTCTTATCTGGCCTGAGTGAAGTGCTCTGAAATAGAGAGTTTGAGAAAGAATCACCGGCTGCCTGGGGGAATGAGGGTGTTCAGAGCATAGGACCTCGGGCACTGTAATTCCTCCCTACCAAAAGCTTCAATTTGGAACTTCCCCTTATTTTTATATAAACAATAAGACAGCAAACACAAGCACACAGCACTACCGAGGGAGACCCAGAACTGACCCAAGACTCCTTCCATAGTCAGCCCAGTGCAGCTTTGTCCCCGAATTTGAGTTTGAACATTTATGTGCTTTGCATTAAATGTATTGGACTAATTCTCCTACCTACAACCTCACTCTCCATCCTAACCTCTGTTTGCAAGACAAAAGTACTGAATACACCAGGGACAGCCAATATGCACAGGAGGCTTAGGGAGAAGGTAGGAATGCAGCCTTCTGAAACGTGCTTGAGATAGTCCCTTAGCTTAAATAGCTTGATTTTTGTTGTTGTTTTTTTTTTTTTTTACTTTCTCTGTGTTGTTCCAAACCTCTGTTATTTGTAAGACAGAATTGATGCTGTATTGCTTTAGGACAGTTCCAGGCAGGCAGTTTAACATGGTTTTATTGGTGCARCACCAGTAGCATAAAAGTAGTACCATTGTTAATCAGATTTACAGGAATAAGCCTTTAAGCTCTAATTGCACAGAAATGTTTTGAGTTACCCTTAGAAATTAAGCGTTGCCAGATAATCTGGAATCCTCTGGCTAYGCTGTGTCCAGGTATCACAGCACAGGAAAAGAGAAAGGGGCTTTGTGGAGGAGACATGCTCACATCAGAGATTTTGGAGAAAGGAAGACAAACAAACAAAACGTGGGATTTTAAAATTCTCATCATTAGTTAAATTGTAGACATGCCCAGAAATAAAAATATTCCTTTTTCTAGAAGCCTGATGACACAGAGACCAGGAGAAGAAAAGGGCTCGAGGCACCGTTGTCACTATATTGCAGCTAATCTTCAAGAGGCTTACATCCCCTAAGAGATTAAAGGCATTTATTGCATTTAAAAAGTCCCGACCTCGGGGAGGGATGTGGAGGGGGAGCAGAAGTGCAGAGCCACCTCCAGCAGGCCGGCGAGCCCCGCGCCAGCCCTGTCCCGCTGCCCCCCGGCTCCCCGGGGCTGCGCCTGCAGCCGCCCCCGGGGGCTGCGGACAGGAGGGCGGCCAGCGCACCCCCGGCGGGGGCGATGCTCCGGCCCTTTCTTAGGAATGACTGGGAATTCAGCCGCCAAAACAAGCCGGGGCTTGGTTTTGCTCACCATGGCACCCCGGGGAGCAGCTCTGTAAAAATAAACCCAGTTTTGAGGTGCTAGTCCCGACGTGCGTTTTCAGCCTGGCCAGGGAAATAGCTTGTGCTTCTCTGTCTGTGAAAAAGAGGGACAAACAGAAACACCAATTCACTTCAAGGCGAAATCTCTGGCTCCCACACCCTGGATTCAGCCGGGCGCTCCTTGGTGTGGAGCATCCCTGCTGCCAGCAGTGTGGGGGACATCACGCGAAGGGAAAATTCACCCTGAAACTATGGTTACAAAAAGAAAAGCCTTAAAACGAGCTCTGGGGACTCCCTCACTGCCCCACAGCCCTCGGGTGCTGCACCAGGAGTGGCTCCCAGGGCTGCTGGTATTTAGCACCTCGCTCAGTGACACCTTATAGATGTCCCCCAGGCCAGAGCCACCCACCCAGGGCACAGGGCTCTCCACCCCCCCATCAGAGCAGGGAGATGTGACCTGAAATGTACACATGCCTGCAGCATCTGGCTTTTTGGCTACCCAAGTGCCGCTCAGGTTTTCCTTTGGGACTTTGTTATGATCTTATGGCTTACTACAAAGTGATCACAGCAGTCTGTCAGCCTCCCTCCCCCACTGAAGGATTTTAGAGGGTATTCCTTCTCCGCAGTGATGCGGGGACGCATATTAAAGACAAGCACCARGGGACATGCCTGCAGGCTGCTTGCATAGCATTCAGTTGCCCAAGTGGCCTAACGCAGATGTCATCTCCTTGGGTTGATCCAGATTTCTTGACCCAAAAAATTGCATCCTGAGCCCTCCCATCACCCCCTCAGTTTGGACACAAGCTCTTCATTGTCACTCTTAATTCCACTCTACATCTTCCTTACTCCAGACTTAAAGCACTCTGCCCCCTACACATTCCCAAACACACAGGTTACACCTACGAGCAGCCCCCTGACCCTCCAAAGGTGGTAGTGCCGCAGCAGGCCCTGATGCCCAGCTTCCCACCTGTGGGCTCCCTGTGCCCCAGCACTTACACCGGCAACCAGCATCAGCATGGATGTGGGAATCCCGGTCATGGCACCAGATGCTGTCATGGAAATAATCCAAATTACAATTTAGATCRGGTCAGAGCAGAAGCAGTTTATTGCCATGCCTATAGGAGAGGACAGAGAGCAGCAGAGTGACAGCCTCTGCTGATGTGGACTATTAAAAAAAGGGAAATCGCATATTAAAGTGCTTCAACTTTCCTTTTCCAGTATCAGCCATATCYTTAGATACAGCAGCTTTTTAATGATGTTGTCATTAGCTCAGTGACTTCACTAAAGCAATCCATTGCTCTCCAAATACATTGAGAATAGGCAAATAACTGAAAAATACGCAYGCAAGAAAAAGTTGGAGCAAGCCAATCTAAAATTTGGAGCAAACCAATCCTGTTGGATAGCTGCAATCCTCCCCCCTTTGCTGGAGTGGGCCACTGAGCGGGCACACGAGCAAGGGCAGGAATATCTGTTATTCTTTTTGTCTCTCAGAGCTGCTTTGCCCACAGTTTGCAGGGAGCTGAGTAAATTACTCTGGCCAGGTTCACCGTGGGTCCTTCCAGCCTCCTGAGTAGTTGTAGTGTGAAGTGGTGAACTACAGCCTGAAACTGGGGTGGAGGAGACATTTTTCAAGCAATAGGAGCATCTCCCCACCTCTCCTGCACTATCTTCTCAGGAACATCTCCTAGGGAGAAATCCCTGGGTGCATCACAGGAGCTGGAGCAACTCTACCTCCCCAGCAGCTGGGGGGGGGTGTGTCTGAGTTTCCCCAGCCTTCCCCACCTTCTTCATCCTTAAATATCTGTCAGTGATGGTTGAGTAGTTCATTCCGAGTGTATTCAGTATGAACTGAAACATTTAAAGCAAAGTTCCTGCTGCCCCAGTGAATGAGCCTGACCTCTGGCTCTCTGGTGGAAGGAGGGTCTGGATGTTATCTCAGCCCCTTCCCCTGCACGGAGCCCCCTTCACCACTGAGTGCTGCTGCCTTTAGTGCCTCACTTCAGGGGAGGGGGGWGGAAGAACATGTTGGATGGCATTGAAACTGTCACCTGGCCTGTCCCCTGTGCCCAAACTGTTGTTGTTCTTAAAGCCAGAATCTTTTAATGATCCCCAGAAGGGTTCCAGCTCCTCAGGGGAGGMGAAAGTAAAAAAACATATATCCCATTGGATCGAGGAGTTACCCGAGCATCCTTGGACACATGGACCTCTTGTGCCACTGACAATCATATTTGCTGATGCTGGGTTGTCCTGCCCAGCCACCCCTTGTGCACAAGCAGGATGGTATGCATTTGTCTAATGACAGGAGCCACAGGAGATTCACATTTCCACTGGTTACACTATTTGCAGAGTTAAGTGATGTATGTTCCCCAGTAATTCACAGTTTCCTCTGTAGTACTCAGTTGTACTATTTGGCTTCATCAAGTTTAAATCTCTGTAAACTGAGGTTATTCCTTTGCAACCATGCATTTCTCTTTCTACCCAATTCTTCACAACTTTGAAAGTTCAAATTGTAGGGACCTCAGCCTTAGCCTGATTCTCTCAGTTTCCCTCCTGCTTTATAGCCAACACCATTTATCCATTTCATAGTTGGAAGTGATCTGTTACTTACAGGAGGAGGTCTTGTACATATTCTGGTAAACCTCTCTTCATCCTCCACACTACAAATTTGGATCACTAGGCCTTCAGCTTCAGCCATTTACAACTCTTCTTGTTCTTCTACTGTTCTATAAACATCTTTTCCAATCCACTTGTTCCAGTTAACCTGAGGATTTACTAGCACTGGTCCTGTTTAGGTGCCCCCATAATGCTCTAGAAGTTTGCTTACAAACTTAACACTATGGGCACATTAGCAAAGGCTTGGTCTTCCATTACATAAGGATTATATACATTTAATCTCCGGAATACTCACAACTCCACCAGATCCTGCTGGCTACAAAACTGTTAAGGGATGCTAGGAGCAGCCACCTCCTCCAGCAGCCCCAGCCCAGGACCCTCCTGCCTGGCTGCTGGAGTCCAGCCCAGCGCCTGGGGACCTGGGGCCTCTGCCCAGGCTGCTGCTTTCTCGTTTGCAGGTTCACCTGGTAGCAAAGCTAAGCACAAATCCCAGAGACACACGACACAGGAGACACACACAGAGAGGACATGGACACGGCCAGGCTTTTGGAGAGGACAGTGTATGCACACAAGGAGCTGGAGCTGCCTTTGAGGGCACTGGAGCTTCCTCTGATTGTCTGGGTCCCATTTTCACTCTTTTGGGGAAACAAAGTTGAGTCAGAGGGAGCCCKTATTGCCTGGATCCTCAGCCAGCAAGTACAAAGCTGAGACCTATCCATGGCAAAGGGATAAGGTTTGGGCATCCCCAGGAAGACTTAATCCCCTCAAAACAATCAACTGCATGTTTTTCACCCCCAAGGCAACTGTCCAGAAGCAGAGACTAAAGGGAAGGAAACAAGACACGTGAGGGGTCCCTCCTGGTCACAAGGTCTAGGGCAAGCCTACCATGCTGGCCGAGGTCAGGGTCATTAGCAGTGGTACCAAAGGAGGCTCAGACTGGAACCAGAGACAGGGAAGGGTTAATGGGGTCGGTCGCACCACCTGACTCTTTAACTGCTGGGGCAATTTATTCTGTAGCTGAGTGATGTCCCCAAGTGGTGCAGACCTCAACGCCCAGCTCTCAAGCACCACTGTTCATACAGGTTCCTTCACACTGTATTCCAACCTGGACCTTTCCTGACCTACCTCTCCTAAGGACTTTATCAATTTGTGATCTTTCTTCCGCTTTTAGCCAGCTAAAGACTGGGAACTCTTAGTGGGACTCTGGACTGACCTGCTTTGAAAGCTGGGATTCAGCAGCCCCCGCATGCCACAGGAGTCTACAGATGACCCTTAGTGGTCCTCCCGAGTGAAGCAGGATACGTGAATCCCAGTCACGGCACCAGATGCTGTCGCAGAAATAACCCGAATTGCAAGTTAGATCAGGTCAGAGCAGAAGCAGTTTATTGCTATGGCTGTAGGAGAGGAGAGGGAGCAGCAGTGACAGCCTCTGCTGATGTGAMCTCTGCCCCTGGGGAGAGGGTAGATGGTGTACACGCCCCTAGAGACACTATGCCACAGACAGGTAAGAGGACACAAGTCGTATGTACCCATTACATGCACAAGGCCACAGAACTGYTCAAGGCTGCTCTGGGTTCTGCTTTCTTCAGCACAAGAACTAATTTATCATGAAGGCTTCACCATGATTATTGTTTCAGGAGACAGGGCGAGAATTCGGTCAAGAGGCCCACTCAGGCTGTACTTAGCATCTCTACTAAGATGCAGCCCAAGAGGCCAAGGCAGAGGCAGAGGGCAGATACCCCTGGCTGCTCTCTTCCCTTGCCATAGCCTGACTCCAAGCACAGTGCGACACGCAGCCCTCCTCCCAAACTGGGTACAACACGTGGAGAACCAGGATAAGCAGYGAGCAACAAGCTGGGGAATAATTCAAAGCCTCCGGGCATCCCCGTTCCGTCCCTGTGACGGGTCTCTGTCAACAAAGCCTGATCCAAAAAGTAAAAGGCAGCACTTCTCTTTCGTAAAGTCAGTTACATCAGAGGTCATCGTTAGCTCATCGTATTTAGACTGATGCCAGGAGTTTTAGCTAAAACAGTTATTATAAGGGGATAATTGTGCCTAAAGGCGAAGGTCTGGTAGGAAACATTTTTCCTCTTACTATACACAGATGTTTTCTCCACTTGTTTCTGAACTTAGGTTGGGAAGAAACATCCTCCTTCCTTGCTTTCCTTAATGTGGCAGTATTTTCCTCATACCCAAGGATCACCACCATTTTGCTGAAGCCATGAGAATGGCAGGAGAAGCCTTGTTGTTTTGGTAGGAATGGTGAGAGGGTAAGAGGATTTGGAGGACTTAAATAAATACTCTTTGGAGTATTTTAGCTTCTAAAATTTTTAATATAAATAGTTTTTCTCCCTCACTTATTTCAGAGGGATCAGCAGATCATTCTGATGAACAAGGATTCTTGTAGCTGCTTTTATGTTTGTTTGTTTTAAATGGACCAATAAAACATTTGTAACTGTCTTAACTGAACCATTTGGCATAGCCAGGAGAACCAGCCCTTAACTCTACTCGGTCCCACTTCGCACCATTCCAGGTCTGCCTTTGCTGAAACCATCAGGAAAAATGCCCATTTTGTCCCGACTGCGATATAAAAAAGTACTCATAATGAACTGTTTTCACATTAAGCTATGTGATAAACCTATGCAATTAATATAGCACTACAAAGATAAAAGGATTTGAGAGTAACAAGTAGTTGGAATATATAAAAGCCTTCGACATAGAAAGCCTGCTGTCTTTTTAAAACCTGCCGATTCATCTACCCTCTAGTGCTTTAGTACTACATCTTATACCCTTCYATGAATAAATGAAGACACAACAGAAACGCGCTGAAATCTCTAAAGCCATGTAAAACCCGAAGGCATTAAAATTTATTAAATGATGCAATAACAACAGAATTCTTTATTTACAATAGCATTATTTAACATCAAATAAGCAAATAGCATCAGCAAAGCAATATTAACTTGCATAAATGTATTTAAAATTTCTCTGAATATATCTACCTTTGCATAAACTGCTCACACTAGAAATACAAACATCAATGCAGGTGAACAAAGTGATGTTCAGAGTCAACTCCGTTTTGAAAATAAATCACAACCTGAAACACTGTAAGCTTTCTCCTGAAGAACCATAGTTTATATATTGCTTAATTTTACCCTTGTATAATCTTTTCATATACACACATCTCAGATGCAACTTCATGATGAACTGTACAAATAAAACCCACAAATGACATACAGGGAAAAAAATTAAATGACAGTAAATGTTTGAAGAAATGCGTCCATCATCTCTATTGAACAACATAAAGATTAAGTGATGATGCACTTATTCCAAAATTGTACACAATTCACTATACAAATATAATACATCAGACAGCTATGTAGGAATATACAAGACTTAAAAACAGATCTAAGGCATTATGCTAGATTTTAGCATTTTGAGGTTCTTGCACATAGCTTTTACCTGTAGTAAGAAACTTAAAAGATTTTGTTTTAGTCTACAAAGAAACACCAGGGAGAAAATTCTAATTAAAATCAAAGCCACTACAGTAAATTTTCTTTTGTGCAGAGAATGCTTTTGCTCTTAGGCAGCATACTACCATACAAATACTAGAAAACTTTTAAATTCACACCAACAATTAATGGCTTAAGTTGCATTTCAAAACTGATTGTGTATCTTTGGGTTCTGCAAGTGGAGCTGTGCCACCCATTTCATCTGTTAAGCCCATATGAATTCCACTTTTAAACAAAGATTAAAAAATGTATTGTATAAACTGCAAAAACGTTGCTTTGAATTAATACAGGCCCAAAGGGATACTGGTGTGGGACAATATTTTAAAGATTGAGTACAAATTAATTCATTGTAGCAAAACAGCTCACTTCACTTTTTAAACTTACCACATTACATGAACACTTAAACAGGTCGTACGACCATGTATATATGCTTATTTTTCACATTATGCGCCTTTCACATTTAGTAATGTAAGTAGAACACTGATTAATTGTTCTGTTAAACAAAATCCAAGTACTTTCTCCGACAAATTTACTGTATACAGGATGAAAAATACTGATAATGAAGGGAATTGATTTGGCTTTTTTTGTTTCTATAGTGATCAATATGATCAGAAGATTCCTTCACTCACTTTTCTCTTTCATTAGTTAGAAGATGACTAAAGTCGTGATGAACCCAAACGGAGCCAAAGTGATAGGTACAATCTCCTTTTTTTCAAAATGGCAATGGATGAAGAAGTATCATAATCACTACAGATGATAAGAGTTTTGCAGGTCTGTCATGAAACGGGACAAATTTAAACTATTTTGTTCACTGTGAAAAAGAATAATCTATCTGCAGAGGTTACGGTTAAGAACCAAAAAAGAATGGAATAGAAACAAAATTATTTTAAAACTCATTTACACTTTATGGTGYATGAAGTTAATTCCTTCAAATTTATACATTTCTTATTATAAATAATTTTTTGTCAGATATATAATGCAAGTTCAACACAAATGTYGTTGTAGTAATGAGGCTGTGCAGCTCAGGGTTGACAGTTATTTTGGTTTCCCATCAGCAGGTAAGAGGATGGCTCAGCTGGCTAAATATTCTGTTTGAGTTTGGTAACAGAACAGTGACAGCTGAAAAATGTTGTTTCTCCAGAACGGTGGCACTGCCCTCCTTAGGGACAAACACAACTGTACGTTTCCTGGGCTTTCATCAAAGCCTTCTACTGAAACAGCCTATTTCAAACCACCTTTATCATATTTTCCTCAGCCTTAATATAGAATAGCTGCTACTTTATTTGAACTCYCACCTGAAAACCAAAACAAACTAAATGGCAACAGAATAAACCTTTCACTCCCAAAAGGCATGGCTGATGAGATATTATAAAATGCATTGCGTTTTACATGACGTCAAAAAATTTGCATTCAGGTTAGAAAGTTTGTGGATTGGGGGTCAGCGGAAAGAAAACAGAGGACAAAAACACCAATTTCTTAATATTTCAAGTCCCTAGAAACTGATGTCAGTTTAGTAAAAGGTTATTCCAACCACAGTGGGCAAGAAAAAAAAACCATCCCCTAACAATGGCCTGCTTAGTAACAGTTAGTTTTTTTAAGATTTGTTACGAAAGGATAGAAACATACAAAAATCAAGAATTGGTTCCTACAGTGGCTGCATATAATATAGGTTAGTTAAAYGACATTATGAGCAGAATCACAAGGTTTAGAAAATGAGAAGTCTCAAGCCTACAAATTAGGTCTAATCAAGGCGTTGTGATCCYTTACAAAACACTTTTCCAGGAGACACACACGGCTAAGAAGATATCTAATTTAATACTGAAGTACCTCATTTGGAATCAACTTCACAACATGTATATCTCACAAAAATTATACAAGTAAAACACTTAAGTTTTCAACTTAAATTATTGCTTGTTTACATATAAACTGGATTTTATGTACCTTACAAAATGTCCTTGTAGTCCACACTGCTTTAAAATAATCAGAAACACACAATAGTGGTGAAGTCTGTAGTGATATCTGCTATAGGTATTACAGGAATTGTTATTTTCCCAGCTAAGGGGATGGGAACCAGAAATCATCATGCTTTAAAGCAGGTATCTTGAGCTCTTTGATGTTATGCACCAATTCTGCCACTACCATAATCAGTACATGCATTACCATTGAACTTTGCCGTTCAGCATCCAGTAACTGGCTGTCCAGATTGCTGGAAACACACCTAGGGAAATCAAGGGGTAACCTGTTTTTTTTATTCTCTTAGAAAGAAGAGGAAGATGACAGAGGTCAGGAAAACCAGGTAAAAAAATCAGGGTTTGCTGATTGTTAGGAATTTAATTAAATAAGAATGTAACCAACTTGTATTTTTGGATTAATGACTTGCATTATAAACATTACCACAAAACCCAACCAAAACACCCCTTATAAACAGCCCTCTCACAGGGTAATTTTCACCTGTTTTACAACTTCAACCCCATTCAAAATTGGTCTGTATAGTTTTCTACATCGGTTCATCTTCTCTGACTTGTTGTCAGTGGAACGTGCTCGTTGGAGGTCTCTGTATGTACCAGACGTTGCTTCTACACCCTCCTCCACGCCTCTTCTCAGCCCCAAAATGCAGGCCTTAGTCTAAAACACCAGTTTTCAGACGGAACTGAGTCCTTTGCACCAGACTGAGTAAGCCAGGGAAAACAAAGCAAAAAAAACAAGGTCTAGAACTAAACAGAAACAGAACAAGAGCATGGTTGTTTTTCCTTAAATACATACATTTAAATACATTCAATCTGACATGGTTGATGAAAATTGCCTGTCAACATTTACTTCGCAGGAGAGATCTAAGTTGCACTAAGGTGAATGCAGTGAACAGACTGAGCAACTGTCTGTACGCTAGCTTCAGACTGTCAAAGAAGAGGCTGCTCTTCGGCAACGACCGCCCGGCTCCCCTGGGGAAGGCAGGGCTGAGTCCTGTCGGCAGCAGACAGCCGCCACCGGCGCTGGCAGCTCAGCTGGGTCACGACAAATAGACGCAGCTCTTCAAACCGGTAAGGATTTGGGGCCGTAAGCCCAGTCAGCTGAAGAAAGGAGCAACCGAACCACCCTCAGGGTCAGCAATATTTCTGCAAAAGAAGAGAAATTGGAGAAAAACAAATGAATTTTTCTTTCTGCGATAGTGAAGATGGATAGGTGAATGAGAGCTGGATGCTGGGCTGCAGCATCCACTGTCGATCATACGTTGGTGTATTATTTTAAACCTGAAAATTAATTTGAATTTATAAAGCTAGACTTTTCTTCGTGTACACTGATACAACTGACCTGCGATTTAATTCCAGTAATATCAGTGGGGGTTTAATTTCACTGCATTCTCAGGTCCTTAATTCATTCCAAGTATCACAGACATTATAACAACTCGGGATCATCTGCCTCATGTAAACTCCAGCTAAAGGCACAGCAATATGGTTTAAGAGAAGTCTCATACTTGGAGTATGTTCAAAATCTCCCTGTGTTACTGCTGTATCACTCTCAAAGCAAACAGCTGCCTTGGTTCACTTTCCCCTCCAAGAATCATCATAAAAAAGGGAATAAAGAAGTAAAAAAGGCTTCAGCTACCAATTCCTAGAGATCTTCTTTACATCATACTTACTACCCTTGCAGTGTCTTTACACAAATAGAATACAAACTGTTTTCAGCTGAGTTGATGATTTTGTACTTTCTTATTTAAAAAAAAMCTCAGGATGTGGTTTTCACAGTTGTTTTAAGACCGTCCCTTCCAGTGACTGCAATCTGTGCYTCTCTGCCTTCCTCCCCTTGCAAACTCCTGCTCCCCTGGGGCGCTGTGGTCAGTCAGGTCAGAGAGCCACTCCAGCCAAAACCCGTTTTTCTCCTCCCCTGGGGCTGCTTTTCCCTTGTTTCCCGTGGCTCCGGCAGCGGAGCGGCTCTTTGCTGGAGCCTCCTGTTGTGCGCAAGGAAGGCCCCGTTTGCTCAGGGACGGCGCTGGCAGTAGGCAGCTTTCATGCCGCCAGGCTGCCCTCTGGAAGCTGACTGCACCATGCTTTGGACTTTACCACACTTTCCTCTGCAATCCCAGACGGCCTAGAAATGCATCTCTATTGTCAAATAAAGTCAGCATCAGGAACCATCCCGCGATTCAGGAAAGAAAGGTCCTATGTTTTGTTCACCTGCTGTTCCCAGCCCAGCTGGTGCAGCTGGAGCTCTTTGGGGGTGACCAGCCATGAGCAGGGTCCGGAGGCCAACACAGTGAGTCCTGCTCCTGCTCCTCCTCGCTTCATCACAGCACAGAGACACCACACTCGCATCCCTCAAATCCTGACTAATATGGACAAGCTAAACTTTGGCTCTTCTCCCTGACACGTTGCGAGGCAGTTCGGGGACCCTGTTAGCGCTTTTTGATCATAAAGTGTGGAACAGAAGTGAAAATCCAAAGATGTCCTTTATTTTCAGAGTGGCCATTTAGCAAACATCTCCACAGAGATGCTAAATAAATGCTTCCACCATACCAGTGATTTGAAAAAAATTCATGCACTGCAAAAGTTTTTTTTTTTTAATAATTTAACAAAGAGTCACAGGGTGATAAAATATATAAAGGAGGAAATAAGAAAAAGAAGGCACAAGTGTACCTCTAGAAAAACATTCCCTCACCCCTTTTTATTTAGATATAACCAAAGCAATAGGACTTTAAAGAAATATGTCAAATTATTATTTCCAGGCTGATAGTGAATGTAGGAAAAATTGCTCAGAATAACTTCCACTGATGAATGCAACTTCAGAGTAGAGAAGTAATCTGAAAACCCCAAAGATCATTGACTATAAGATCACTGCTATACTGTATTAAGTTAAACTGGACGTCCCTCAAAAACCTCAGCTACAAACAGTATTCTTCAGACATTTACTTTTAAATAGGAGCAGGTTCAAAATTTTCTTTTATCATGTGAAATTAGTTAATACAAATTTGTTGCAATAATGGCAAAATAATATATTAAACTGTTCCAGCTGCAACTATTTTCAGCTCTACAAATGAAGGGTACCTTGTGCCTTGAAAGAGACAGAAAATTCTGTCCTCTAGTTACTGTAAAAACAGCTTCTCTGTTAAACGTTAGTATCACCCTTGCAAGTCTTAAGCTGTAGAATTTTTATCCTTAACATGTTAAACCAAAGTGAAACAGTATTAAGCAAACAAATTAAAACATTAAATGTAGAGATCTGACATCCATAGCTGTACTGATTTCAGCAACAGCATGTTATTTCCTGGTTACTCAACTCTAAACAGAACTGATCCCTTTAAATGATACAGTTGTTGAGATCAACTTTATGAAACATTGAAAAAACCTCAAATTTGTCAGATGAGTTTCTCAGTTTCTCATTTGTCAGATGAATTTCTCAGCTTTCATACGTTAAAGCCACAACTGCCAAGGGATGAAGCACATTAATCCTCTCCTCAGCTTTCTAATTACACAGCTTGAGCTTTAAAAAAAAAAAGTTACATAGGAGTAGTTTATAGCACAGACGCATGAAAATAGTAGCCACTTAACCTCTGTTACAGTTCAAAGTTCAGCAAAAGATATTTACAGTGCGTATAAACCATCTACATTTTCCTTGACAGTTAGAGCTACATTAGTAGAATAAAAGTAAAATCACAGAGTGCAGTCTGATGTACCCTTACAAAATAATTCAAGAGGTTTTAAGAAGTTACTTTTCTCCAGGTGAGATAAAACTGTTCTCATGCATGGTCACTGTCCGTCTTCATTGTCATGGCACCGACTCCATTACTTTGATTTTAAACCCCACAGATTCCCTGTCCAAAGTCCTGCCACTCATTCCCTTCCACCTGCACCCTCTTCCCTGACTTCACCCTCTCTCATTCCCTGTAACATCCACTGCCTTTTCCTTCTCTCTTCAACCATTCYTTAAAATCTACCCCCCTCCTTCCTCTTCTTTACTCTGCTTCCCCCTCAGCAGCCTTATKCCCTGCCTTTCCTCAGTGGTACCTGATATTTTTTTCTCTGACAGTCTGGCTTCTCTTAGCAAATAAAATTTAACGGGTTAGGGAATGCACTAGGTTGCAGAAGAGACTCTCTATGCACAGATCCTCCACTCCTGGAGACASGAACTTGTATTTTGATATGAACCATGAAGGTGTGAAAAGAATTGGCTTCCAGGAAGTTTTAAACACATATGCATGCATGCAAAAAAGAGGGATACAATAAAATACACGTAGGTTACTTTTTCCTCAGTACTTTCACATTCTTCATTTTCATTAATCTTGATACATTTGCAGTCAAATTTTTTAAATTTCCCCTACTATTCGAATTTCCTTTCTCTAACAGTAGAAAACTTTAAATTTTGCTATTGGATTCAGCATATGAGGAAAATTTGTTTATTTAATTCCACCTTTCTGATTTCAACACGGCATACAAGGAGATGACAGGAAACAACGGTGCAAGGGACGGCCCTCRAGCAGGTTATAAAGTGACTCCCGCAGGCATCGCGGGCTAGATCTGCCTACTCCCACCGCAACAAGGCGCTCAGGCAGCGGCGGATTTGGAGCCCCCCCCCCGCCCTCCCTTGCCCGGCCGAGCTGGGGAGGAGCGGCGCTGCGGGCGGGGCGGGGCGGGGGCAGAGGCGGCCGCGGCAGCCGCTAGGTGGCGCTCTCCCCGCGCCGCTCAGCCCCCGGCCCCGCCCCCGGCGGCGGCCCCGCCCCCCGCGCTGTATACGGCCATGCGTATGTACACGTATATGTATACGGTATGGCGAGGTTTCTGCGCCGGGGCGGCTTCGGGGTATAGCAACGTCAGCGTCTTACGTTTGGCTGGGTCTGCAYAGCTGCGATGCACCCATCACGCAGGGGAAATGCGGCGCTCTGGTTTCAAATCACATCGGGTCTCGAAAAACCTTACTTTAAATGAAGATTATTTTCATAAAAAAACCCCTTCCACTGAGGAGGGGCACGTGAAAACCACCTGATTTACTTGGCCACATGCCAAGAACTCCACAATGTCTTTCCTTTAGTACTGTTACTGTCTGGAATACAAATCGTTTTTSACCTAAGCAAACGCTAATTACCCTGTCAGTTGGAAATGTGTGTGGAAATTAGTTCAGTTCTACCACTCTTCTTAGGAGAAGCACTGTTCAGAAAGTAATAAATTCCATAATTCATGAGATTTTTGCCCTAAGTATAATGCAATGAGAAGTGGAAAAACACTTAGGCAGGATGAAACATGAAATGGGTTAAGTATGCAGCAGTGCAAATATAAATCAACAGTAAGTCTTTCCCATCATCAGCAAATAGTCATGTAACTGCTCTGTAAAAAGCAAATATGACTATATATAAGCTTCCTGAATGTGACTGTTTGTTAATTCAATAATGTAATGTATTCTGCTAATGTAAATGTATTCTGTATTATCCACTTCAGTAATGCTAGTGGGATCTAAACAAGGAACTTAATATAGATGTCACCAAAAGCGGAATTAAACAAATTAATTGCAAAAAACTTAATGACTATTACCCTAGGTACTTTTAACTTTGTAAGTAAAAAGATACTGTATCCATTCTAGACCACAGTATATTCATAGTTCCGTTGCCTCTGTATACCTATGTATGTCATTTCTCACCCGTGTTGCATCTCCGTCCTGCTTTATCATATCCATTCCAGGCAGCTGGTTTGGAAAAAGATTGCCTCCCCTCATAGCAGGATCATTAACCTATTGTAACAAGATATTAAGGAGAATGAATTAAAAAATACGTTCGGAAGAGGGCTGGGAATTAAAAAAACCATTATAAACCACTATGCTACTTGCATATACCAACACCCACTTTTGAGATGACGTTGCAATCAGAGAAGCGACTATATAGCTGAGCACCCTTCTTGTGCAGCATGTGTTTGACTCATATTATTCTGCTTCACAGTCAACAACGAAGATTTCATTCCTGATACTATGACCCTTGTGCATATTTTACAAAACAGTCTCCATAAATCAGGTCAGTATTATTCGAAGAGGACATGCCTGCTATGAAAATCCTGAAAGCAGAAATGCGTAACTGCTTTCCTAACCTCAATAACAYACAGCTTTTCTGCTTGAAAACCACCACACAATTTTTTCAAAGCCTGATAACATGTAAGCTGAATTATACCAACTATTGACTTAGTTTTAATGATACATTTTTCTGCTAGTAACCAATGGGAGAAAAGTAGCATTAAACAGGAAAACCTGCAGCTGCATCCTTTCCTAAATGGGTGGTCTCARCAATTTTCTGAACACAGCCACGGGGAAGTATTGAAGCTGTGTGTTTCTGCACAACCAAAGGGTCTGTCATGCTTAGTTATGTGGAAAGAGTGGCTTGCGAACTTTACAGCATTGCTTTCTTAATCAAAAGATTAATCTCACCGTGTAGGAACCGGTATAAAATACAAAACACAGGCCGTCAGCACGGTTCTAAAATACTAGAAAATCCAGCTTTCCTCAGAAGTTTCACAGGGAAAGAAACCTCTTCCTAGGGAGTCTTTGTTGACTTGGTTCTCTCCGTTACTTCCCTCCAACTAGATGGATGTGGTAATAGTGAAGATACGCCCCTCCAGATTTTGCTGGAAGGAGAGAGATATTTTCTGTGTCACCTGCCCTTAGGAGACTCGTGTTGCCAAGGAGAAGAGATTCTGTCACTGCACTACCTCACTTCAGCTACAGCAACCTGCTGCAGCAAGGAGGGAAGACTATCTTGAGTTTACCACAGCAAAGTCTTCTCGTTTCAGGTCCTCCCGACTGTTGTTTCTGTTGCTATTCACCGATTTTGCAAAACGTCGCAAAGCTAAATGCAATCACATGCAACCACCTAAAGAGGTATTTCAAACTGCTGCCAGAGACAAGACTGCAGTTCAACAGGAAAGATTAAAAACTTAAATATTTTTGCCATAGGAATTTCAGCTCTGAAGAAATTGACTGTTCAGCGTGGCAAGCCTTCTAGTGATGCTTTCTGCTTCTTAATACAAATGGGCAGATTTTTAAACCAGAATCTGAAAATTTAAATCAGAAGGGAAGAGAACCACACTATTTTGCCCGGAAAGRAAGAGACAGCTTTGCAGCTTTATCTACATGCATTTGACTAAGCAACAGAATCCGTGTTTGAAAAGTGTTTTCTGCTATTGATCAACGTTCCTCAGAATGCACAGGCACAAATGACTCTTCTGTTTGTTCAGTAGACAAAGGAAGGAAAAATTAAAAGCAGAAATAAAAAATTGTATACAGAATCAACAGCAGTTTTGGAACAAAAAGATGAGTGCATGATTTGCATCATGGCAGATTTAGGACAGGTGTGGAAAAGGAAGATGATTCCAGGCTGCACACCACMAAAGCAGCAAAGGCACCAGTGAAGTTCCTATCATAGAATCTCTCTGCCAGTGATGATGCAGGAATCCTGACTGGCACAGTAACAGATAAAAAAAAATATACTGTTTTGTTATATGAATACATTTGCTTCAGAAGTCCTTGAAACAAAACACTGCACATTCACACATTAACTTTTCTGACTGCAATTCAATCAGAAAAGCATGGAGAAGGACAAGGAAATGGAAGGGGTTTTATCATTTTCTGAAGACAGGTTGTCCTGGTTTCGGATGGGATAGAGTTAATTTTCTTCCTAGTAGCTGGTATAGTGCTGTGGTTTGGATTTAGTATGAGAGTAATGTTGATAACACACTGATGCTTTAGTTGTTGCTGAGTAGTGTTTATACTAGTCAMAGACTTTTCAGCTTCCCATGCTCTGCCAGGTGCACAAGAAGCTGGGAGGGAGCAYAGCCAGGACAGCTGACCCAAACTGGCCAAAGGGATATTCCATACCATATGACATCATGCTCAGTATATATGCTGTGGGGAGTTGGCCGGGGGGGCAGTGACCACTGCTGGGGGACTGGCTGGGCATCAGTTGGCAGGTGGTGAGCAACTGCATCGTGCATCACTTGCTTTGTATATGCTTTTATTATTATTATTATTACCATTTTACTTTATTTTAYTTCAATTAAGCTGTTCTTATCTCAACCCACGAGTTTTCTCACTTTTACTCTTCCGATTCTCTCCCCCATCCCACTGGGCRGGGGAGTGAGTGAGCGGCTGGGTGGTATTTAGTTGCTGGCTGGGGTTAAACCATGACACAGGTCAAGTGGTGTTATCAGATATGAAATCTGACTAAAACAAGACAGAAGATRTTTTACAATTCCTTTCCAATTAAGCACATTAATACAGCCTCCTGCTAATAAAGCAGAATTGTATACAAGGTGTCTAATAAGAAAAGTTTCCTACCACTCCAGAGCTCCTTTCATCCAATATGCCGAACAACATCAAAATAATGTTTCCAGAAACTCTTTGTAGATGCTATGATAATTTTTGCCTGGAGAGTACTGCACCAGTGCAGATTAATAAGGATCTACTCTGAGTAGACATCTAGATAGTCATTTATTTCATATCCTGAAAAGTCTCTTCTCTTGCATAGGTTTCAAACTGCTTCTCTGACAACTCAGTAAATGACATGGATCCATGATGCAAAATAAGTAACAGACAAAAACATGGCAACAGTCCATTGTGCAAACAAGAAGATGATGATGACAAGACGACAGTAAGTTGTGTGAATGGTGCAACACTGGGGAGGTTTAGGCTTTCTCGATGCCTGGGGAAGCTGTTTTGGACAGAAGGAACCTGCAGACCTGTCAGCTAGCATTTCAGCATTCCTGATATCAGCCTCCTAAAAGACACACTAGTAAGAGCAGCCTAGAGAGCTTTAACGTAATTACAGGGGAGAAGATGATAATAAGACGAGGTCTGATCCCTTAAGTACATAAAAGAGTCTCCAAGCATCATAAATAGCAAGCCCAGGGAAAAGACAACATTTTTGGCAAAATCTTAATTTTCTACTTGGTGATGCTGGGAGCCGAGGTAGTAAACAAGGTAAGCTGGAGATAGACGAGTATGAGCAGATAAACACCAAACTTAGTATTTTTGAGCTCTGGATATGTCTGTATGATACAGTATAGTATCACAAAGAGAGACAGGAGACAGAGCCAAACAAACCTGTTTGGTACCAAAGGTAATATACTTGCTTCTCGCCAGGTAAATAAGCCCATGCACAGCTTTTTACTAATAAGTAATACATATTACTTCCAAAACCATCCAATAACATATGAAGTGGTTTTTTTTCAAAAGCTGGAACACATTCGTAGAGTAACCACTGTTACTCACTGTGGTTAGAAAGAGATGAGCATGTGAAGTTAAAATTATGTATTATGGAACACAAAAATGGCAATAAATAAGTAAAAGTGTAGGTGACAGTATAAAAACAGCCAAAAGAATGAAAGAAATGGCAACAGTCAGCAGAATTAAAGAAAATGTAGTAATTTTGAAAACCACCAGTTACAAGAAGTTTAGCACAGCCTAGGTCAATTGTTAAATAAAGATGCCAAATTGTAAATGCCCTGAACACAGAAAAAAAWAAACAAATTTTAGTATTAATATAAACATTTTTATTTATTCCTGTCTCTCAGAAAAGAAGATGTGAAGCAGCACAGCAAACATTCCTGAGGACTAAAAAGTACTATCTTGGGGCCCAGAAAAGGCCCCTCAGCTGCCAGTTGGCCACCTCTGACCTAGATGAAACATAAAAYGTTTGCTTGCAGAGTTTGCAGATGACACAGTGCTGGGATGGTAAATTGGGAGGAAAACAGGTTACTGTTACAGAATGAGCCACAGCACTTAAGGAAGGTAATACATTTGGGAACAAAGAACGCAGGTTTCATCTATGTAGAACATCCTGAGGAGGATTTGGGGATCATCATAAGGGTTTTAGTATGTGCTCCCCAGTGCGACATTGTCACCAACAGAGCCAAGGCAACCCATGGATTGAAACAGCAATTACAAGCAGAACTTTGCTCTACACAGCTTTGGTGCAGTCACTTAAATCACCACCTCCGGGTACTCTGTTCATACTTCTAGAAGGAGGTTACAACAATGGAGTTTGAAGTAGATCCACAAAAGGGACTGATGGGCTGAAAAACAAATGTTGAGATGGATAAAGAACCTCAGCCTATTCAGCTTACTGGAAGTTAGATAAATGCTATCTTGAAACAAGATCTTCTAGTCTAACAGGAAGGAAAAGCAGTGTGACAACTGTGCTAGTGGAAACAGTAGTCTGCATGGAAATCTTTGAAATAAAACCAGATCTCTTTCTATAATGCATGTTTCTCAGTTCAGGTTCCTGGGGAAAGTTATGTAGCATGGGCATGCTGAGAAATCAGACTGGGCTGTCACCTTCAAATCCCCACTCTTTTCTTTTTTTTGGTTTTACTGCTGTTTTACTACATTAAATGTGTGCAACAGTATGCACTTGGGAACTAATAATAATAAAAAAGTCTGCTATAGTTGGGCGTAGCAACCGGGAATATCAGAGAAGGTGACAGATTTGGGAGTATCAAAATTACTTCAGGTCACCAGTATGTGGCAGCTGTAAAAGACAAATGTGATCTGGGGCTATATCTGTCAGAGTATTCCAAGAGAAATGGGGAAGAACTAGCGTTATGCACATGGCTCTGGTGTTTAGGAAATACTGATTCAAATTGGAACAGGTGCAGAAAAGAAAAGGGAATTTAAAGCCTACAAGAAGAGACTGAAACACTGTGGCTTGTTTAACTTACAAGAAAAGCCCCAAGAAACCTCAAAACAACAACAAAAAAATCATGTTGATAGAATGGCTTTTTCTAAAATACAAGAAGAGAAAAGAGCTATTTAAGCTAAAGGACAATATTGGAAAAGTAAACAGTCTGTTACCAAATTAGGCTGGAAAATTGGATATTAGGAAAAATTTCTTCACCGAAAGGGTTATCAAGCATTGGAACAGGCTGCCCAGGGAAGTGGTTGAGTCACCATCCCTGGAGGTATTTAAAAGACATGTAGATGTGGTGCTTAGGGACATAGCTTAGTGGTGGACTTGGCAGTGCTAGGTTTACGGTTGGACCCTATGATCTTAAAGGTCTCTTCCAACCCAAATGATTCTATGATTCTGGTCTCAGAAGAAAGGTTTACGATATTGTCCGCCATAGCAGGAGACACTGCCTGAAGACACAAGAGGTACTTTCCTGCCATTATTTCTAAGAAAAGTCCATAATTTCAAGCCTGTGTGTTGAACAAACAGGAGTTCAGCTCTGAACCAAACATATGAACCTGTTTATTAAGAGGACTTGTTTGTTAAATACTTATTAATGTACTGTGTGAGTTTAATTGCAGGTCGACAAATAAATGTTATTTTCCTTATTTCAGATACCCTCCGTAGCAGTCTCAAATAAAAATGAGTGTGCAAATCTCCTCTCAGCAGAAAAGAACAGGTTACTTACCTATTGATTCAGCAATCTATTTTATATGCACCACATTACAGTAAGTGTGGATTTTGTGCTCATGAAGGTGCCAGAYTGATAGTTCCTGAAGTTGACTGCCTATTGTCTGGTACTACAAACACAGTGGCAGTAGAAGCATCTTCCAGACACTGCCCACGCCAGCATCTTTCACTCTTATCTCTAGGAAACAGCTGCCTGCCATTCAGTCCTAGCCTCCACTGCTGAGAAAATTAGCAAGGACACTGGTGACCTGCAACTGTGCTATGGAAACTTACCTACCGAGAATGGGAGCTAGATCAGCAYGCACTTTCCACGGAAGTCCAGGACCAACTACATGTGCTAGCTACAGTGGTGCTAGGTCACAATGGGAAATTTAGATGCAAAAGGTGCTCTCTACCTCATCAGTCACCTTGGTTGTCTGAGTGCAGAGCTAAAAACAAAGCTTTTTTAACATCATCATTTCTCAAGAAAACTAGTAAAAGAAACGTAATGGCTTACAGCAGTTACAGCCCAATGCAGCGGACATGAAAAACTACTGAAAGTCAAAAGAAAATCCTCTAGCTGTCATCTCAAGTCCTTAAATTCTCACCTGCTCAGGACCCATGGAGGACAACCCTGATGTAGGCACAGAGGTCGCTGAGGTCATGCTGATCTGCCCTGTCATCTGGTTCATGTTGTTCATACCACTTGTGTTGGTTGCCATGGATACACTGATGTTCATGTTATTATTGTACATGCTGGTGCTTGCTTGCTGCCCAAAATGTGGTGGGGACTGTTGTGAAAACATGCTACAGCAAGGAATGGAAAAAGCAATGTGTCAGACTTAGAATGCTGAAGCCACTAAGAAACTACTCTCTTTTTAATATATCTTAAGCTAGAATTTGTACATACTGTTGGTTTATGCCAACTTCAAAGGAAGGTCTAGTTTTCAGCTACATTAATGTTTAAGGAATAGATTTTCAAAATTTAAGGTCCCATGTCTGTGCACAAAAATGCATGCCTTTGCGTGTGAAACTATGGCAAAGTACAAATCTGTTATGCCCGTGCAATAACAGCCAATTAGCTGTCTAAATACGCTTTGTATATATTTTAAATATGTTTGGGAAAGTAATTTTTGGAGGGAAAGGAAAACCCCTTTTTCTCCCTCCAGTGTTAGCACAGCACAGGACTGTTGAGCTGATATTGGTTCTGGTCTAATACACCTTCTTTTTGCAAAAGAGGTTATTTGCACGTATGAATACCAGATTTGCACATACAATTATGGCAAGTGGGCTCACAAATATAGACATGCAGTTGTGCAGAAATTAATTTACTAAATCTTAGCATCAGGTTTTGAAAATGTGGCACTGTAAGAAACAACGTAAAATCTAAGACAATTACCCTCTGTATTCCTTTAAGGCCATTTCAGAATAACTTAAGGAGGAGCAACTGTGGAAGATGTCATCCCAGATTTTATTCAAAGTTAGTGCTTTCTGGATAGTATCTTCCTTCCCATTATGCCAGAAGTCATATGAGAGACTTTATATTTCCTAAAAAGCGCTTCACTGTTTATGTATCAGTCTCCTTCTACTCTGTGAGCATAATCCAACAGTCAATGAAGGAATTATTACTGACAATGTGCTTGTCTGGAGGATCTGCACTAGACTGAAATACTGTGGAAGGGCTGCTGCGTGTCAGATGGCACACAGTAACCACCTCCGTATCAATGGCTGACTTTTATTTCCCTGCAAAGCACTGCTCGCACAGTTGAGGAAATCTTTAGGGTTAACGCTCAACCTTGTACTTGGGTACTCCATTAGGCTATTGCTGCGTACTGTGAGACTTGGTGGAGTGCAATGGCATTCTGGGCACAGGACCAAACTCGGAAAATCCCACCATTCTCTTCCTTCCAATTCCATGTCTTTTCAGGCCACCTAACCCCATTTTTAAGTTGTTATCTGGATGGCTGAAACAGTACACTACAGATCATTGTGAATACTCAGTGGCTTGTGTAAACGCATTTGACGTGTCTCCGCTGTAGAGCTGCAGTTTAGCAAGCCAACCATTAGTCTTATAGAGCTGCCCCTGCTGCCGTTTCAGCAGAMGCCACGACAGCAGTAGCTATGCCTCCTGCAGATGCTTCAGGAAGGCAGTGAGGAAGAGGCATGGACAAGGACGAGGACGAGAGAGAAAGTTGCTTTAAGGGGAACTTGGATCAGCCTCGTCACGGAAATGCTGTTTTTCTGGGTTTATGAAATCTTTGTCAAGATTTAATTGACAAAAAGGGAAAACGATTTGTTGCTGGGCTGGGATAGTAAAGAGCAGCCTGAGAACTTCAGGATGACAAAAGCACTGTGCTAGAGACAACTGTGTGCACCCCAGTGTCAAGTGATACAGGCTGTACACCAACCTGATAGCTTCTTCTGTCTTCCAGTGAARAGCACAGATCATTGCCATCTGGAAGCTTGTTGCTGCCTACTGATAGTGTTTAACACCCAACCTATTCAATGTGGACAGACTCATTATTAGAGCTGTAACGACTGGGGCATGGGCCTYAACTGAAAAGGTGACTGCATGCATGAGGCATGCTACAATGCTCTTGGAGAATGACAGTTATATGCTGACCCCCAGTATGTGCAAGCACTAATGGATTGAACCTGGTTGCACTCCAGCGTTTAAAGTGGGAGGTGATATCCAGTCACTGCAATTCCAGAGCATTAGGGAATGCATAGGCTCCGGCTCAGCTGATCCAGCTGTGTGGAAAGCAGTGTGGGAGCACGTGAAAATCGTATGCAGAAGAAATGCATCCACACAAATGTTAGGGGCTGGAGCTCACTGTGCAGCAGAGGTGCTTCTTACGGACACACAGTGTTTTATCAGTTATCACAGACAAAGCAATGCATTGTGTGGATGCAGGTCTTTTAGCTATGCACTCACTTTGCCGTGTATGAAGATAGAATTTAAACTCGTCAAGCCAAATTGAAAAGAAATCTCTTTTAGGATAGTTAGTTAACAACACTCAAACAAGCAAACAATTACATATAAACAACCCCATTAATAAGTGTAGACCATAAATGACCCCATTACTCTGTGTGTTCATTTTGGTTTTGTTCTGGATTTACCTGTTTCCACCCATATTCCCTTGTGCCCACCCATTCATCTCTGTAGAGGACTGATAGGCAGGATTAGCCTGAGACTGCTGAATCATGGGGCTTTGAGTATGAGCCAGTCTTGGGGACATCAGTGGACTCTGAGGAGTGGTGGCCCCTGTGAAGCCTGGATCGGGCTGCTGACTAATACCTGAAGAAGAAAACATGAAATTTAGCCACTGTACATTCAAAGCTAAAACAAGCCAAGAGCTCATACCTGCAGACATGTCTTTACACAATCCTATTTATGTCATGTGGAACCTATAACCTTGTGTCTTAATGTGGGATCTAGATTAAAAGCAAGACATCATCAACTAATACTTACGTATAACCTTAAAAAAATAATTTTGTGTAGGTATGTTGGCTACCTGTGTGTCCTAATGACATAAGCAGTCTCTCCTCTCTACAGACCAAAAGAAAAACACTGGTAAGTGACTTTTTTTTTCAGAAACTGCATTCAAAACAACAAATAAAACATTTTGCTTCTGTCTATAAATCCATTTTGGTGAAAGTTATGCATGACCCGTTTACTGCATGGCACCACCTTTTAACATTTAGGCTATAATTTTCAACTTTTTCTCCAGTTCCTAGAACCTTAGTATTTCTATTTCTGTGTCCCTGCAAAAGCAGGCAATGACATTTTGTGCAAGCATTTAATGACTTTGTAAAATAAAAGAAAAATCTAGATGCAAAGAAAACCTAATTTAAGCTGTTAGATGCCAATTGTGTGCAGAAATTTTGTTTTAAACCAAGTCATTTTAGTCTTAAGTTCACCACAAACAGCATACTCAACAGAAACAAGCCACCCTTAATGCTGGCATAAGAATCAGGTGGTATGAAATATATTCCTGTATTCATTGTCTGCATGACTTAACTTTTTACTGGTGTAAAGGATAACAGATCAATAGGAGTAGATAGCAAATTTAGAATTGGATACACATAATTTGTTGTATCAGCAGAACTTGCACATTACATATTATTTAATATACTTGTAATATAACTTATACAATACTTATAAATAAAGAAGCTGTATAACAATAACCATATGGAGGTAACTGCCCCACGTACCTCCAGAACAAAGCAGTATACAGCTTTGTAAAACATACAAACAAAATGGTATTACATATCATATTACACACAAGTTTAACAGAGAAGGGAATACCTAATCTGAACCGAATTTTTATTATTTAAACTCAATAGTTAGTTGCTAATTTTACATTATAATGCACACACGAAGAATTATCTTTTTGGGGGAAGAATCTACCTGATACTTAAGCAATATCTCATTACCAAAATGCAAAAAATCCCCACCAATATCAAAATGATTTAAAAGGATTATGTACAGCTTTGCTTCTCATGAAGCTTCTGGTCACCTTCTGCTGTTTGCCAGCATCAATTCATTTCTTCATTTGCACTTTTTACTGTGTATATTGGTTTGTTGAGTGTAGTCAAAATTCAGAGTCCTCCAAGCCAATATATACACATATACGTGTTCCTGTGTGCATACACATTTGTATGTGTTTACATGTATAGATACATGCAAACACACACATCACAMTTCTGCTATTGCGCAAAAAAAGGGCAGTGCTCAGAGGATACGTGGTACCAGAGCTCGGAAAGTGGAAGGTACCATGTCACATTTGAGGACTTCCAAGGGGCCTGAAGCTCCACGTTTCCCATCATTCCCAGGGAGCCAGGCAAGGGGCTGTAGAGGGGGCTTGGACGCAGCATGGGAGAGGACACGGGGGAGCAGGGACTGCCAAAATGCACTGGGGGGGTGTGGAACCAGTACCGTAGTTTGGAGGAAACGGAAACTGCTGTGCATTTGCCTGCGGGATCCGCGGATTGCTCATGGTTGCTGGTATGCCACCGGCGGCCACCATGCTGGGGGTCATGCTCAAGCCCTGCCCTCGCATCATCAGCGTCCGCTGCTGCACCTGCTGCTGCTGCTGCTGCATCTGCCGCTGCCGCAGGTGCTGGCTCAGGATCTCCCGCTGCCTCTGCGCCAGCATCTGCGCGTTGATAGGGCCCTGCAGGGAAAACCACCGCCACCTATCAATAACCCCTTCTAAGGCAACCTGACCAGTGGAGGCATCTCCACTGGAGCAATCTGGAAGATTCCAGCTCTTTTCTTCCCCCACCACACAACTACAATAATATTAAACGGGAGAAAATAATCCTGTTAATACTTCTGCTGGGAAAGACTTCCAACAGTGCAAGAGTCAGTTACTGAAATAATACCAGTGTTGAATGTTGCAGCGATTTGTAATTGCAAATAGAGTAGCTCATTAAAAAAATGCATCTTTAGGAAATGAGAAGCTTGGTTAAAAATGCAGTTATATCTCTAGTAAACAACCATCCACCCCATGTAAATATGGGAAAGACTCTTAGAAATAAATCAGTAAAATACTTATCATACAGACTGCATTATTTGTATTCAAGCTTTAGAATTTATTGTATGTATTTACCACATAGCATTACTACTGTATTTAACTGGGAGGAGAAAGAGGAAAACAAAGTGATTTTTTTTTTTTTAAAGTACTGTTTCCCTCACCTGTGTTGGCACTCCAGGTCTCAAAGACAGATTCATATTGGAGACACTGCTGATCTGATTTATCAGTGGCTGCCGATTCTAAAGAAAAAAAATAACCCAACACCAAAACTCAAAAGTTTTTAGAAAGAAAACAAGAAAAGGGAAATTTCATATATAGAGGTATATACATCTACTTCCCGATCAGTTGGTGTGAGGACCTAGTTTTACATATTCAAGCAGGGACTAGTTTTCCTGCTCAAGTCCTATTATCATTCACAGAATCCTGTTTCTTAAGGAGATAATACACCATACAAATAACAACACAGGCATTAAGGTGTTTACCAAACATGCTGCCTTTACAGTTCCTGTCCTTTTTGAGTTTGGGACTGGACTGTTGATGTTTACTCTAAATTAGACCACATCCTGATGTTTGAAGGCAGAAACGATCTTTCCTCCTCCACTAGAAAAGCATTAACATTTATAGTACTATGAACCTATATGTCTAAAAATGAACAAGAAACAACAACTTAAAATGATCCTCAAAAGTAGACCAAGGTCAAGGGAAAAAAAAAGGATGTAGGTAACAGGCAGCAATAAAAGCATTTAGACTGCTGGAAGAGTCAAGATATAACAAGCAGAAAAAGACTTAGATAACAAAAAGCACCCCTGTAGCCTTGCTCAAAGAATTAGTGAGACCTAGGCTTAAATACTAGGCACATTCTCGCACAGTATCATAGAAAGAATACCGGAAAGATGCAAAAAAAAGATCAAAAAAGAGAACGCGCAAGGTACTGTCTCGGCAAACTCATTATGGCTAGTGTTTTCAGTGTAAAGGCGGAATTGGGCTATAATAAAGCAGGCTGCACACTTAAGATCTGGTCTATTCGGAGCAAGCTGACAGTCAGTAGGCGCTGCCTAGGAGAGGCGCCTGCGCCAGCGTGAAACCGGGCGTGAAGGGGAGGTACCTGCTGTGCCTGGAGCCGGTGCTGCAGCTGGAGCCGCAGCTGGTTCGGCTGGTTCTGCACGATGCCGGCGGGCCGGAGGCYGGGCCGGGGCTGCATGCGCAGGGCCGCATAGCCCGGGCGCTGCCCCATGGGGTGGAAGCTCGGGTCCTGCATGGGCGCGTAGCTGCCCTGCGCCATCTGAGCCTGCGCCGCGTACTGCTGGGAGAACACCGGCGCCTTCTGCTCCATCAGGATGCTCGACTCCTGGCTGGGGAAGGTCTCTGGGTCGACAGCTTGGCTCTGCAGAAATACGTGAACAATAGAGACAGTTGGCGGGACGTGGCTTTTCACAGGATTATACGAGACTAATACAGCCACCCTGGCAAAGCCAACCTTCTAGGCTGTGGATGTTTTAAAACAGAAAACTACATAAATTTTCTTTACCTAAATATAAAACTTAAAAATAAATAGAATTGTATTTTTGAGTGTCAAAACATATTCATGGAGACAATTCCTCCTCTTTTTTCTTTTCTTTTCTTTTTTTTTTAAAACAAAGACCCACAATCTTTGCCATGTTCTTAACATAGCCATTGTATCATTCTGCTAATGAATAAAAACCTGAAATGACAAATGCTGTATGAAAAGCTGTAAATAAAGTGATGCCAGCATATTTTTGCCATTGAATCCGAGATAAATTCAAAGACATTACAAATGAATAAGGATCAGAAAGTAGATTTTTATCAGTATCTTTAAACAAAATAATGACTTCAAATAAAGATGCCTGAAAGTATTACAGAAGCTAACGTGAACAGAGTGCCTAATTCTTTCAGGACACTTTCGCATAAACTGATTATCTATTAGCATAAGCAAGCTAACAYGATTCTAAACTCCATTCTAGATACTCCCCTAATATTTGCTCTAGCCAGAATAATTTTATAGCTTATTCCATACCGACCTTGGAAATCAAATTAATCTAAATTTCAGTGCCATCATGAAAGRAAGACTTCAAGCTCCTATAAAATGTTTGATGGATATTTTAAAAACATGTTCTAAAATGCAACAGTTCTCTTATCTGCAAAATTATTTAACTGTTTCCACTGAGATATTATTTAAATAGAAAGATATTTACCACTTAGTTTGAAATAAAACATTATTCATATTTTTTTTGGTGGTGGTATTCCAAAAGCTATGTCATATTGCATGAAAGTTTCACACTGCAAAGTTGTAGTTCACCAATAAATTGTATCTCCAGCTTAACACCTCACTGAGTTCTGTGTTGTACCAAATAGGTTTGGASATAATTTTTCATGTCCAAGGCAGGATTTCAGTGGTCCTACTTCATATCTAAAATGGAGAGCTAGTTCAGAAGTTATGCTCAGGATGCTGATGAGTGCTGGGAAATGAAACAGGTATTCTAAGCTTGTCTGAGAATATTAAAGCATTATAGAGACATGTACAGCTGGTTTTGGAAATACAATTTTGATGCCAGAAACATCAAGCGCTAACTTTCCCCCCCCAGTTATTTTTTTTTTTTTTTAACCACACTTTTTTGCATAATGTAAGACTGAAATGGACAAGAACCAACTGGAAGCTAATAAAAAATAACTGTGAGGAAAAAAACAGATGAAAAAGAATAAAACAAATTCATGCTGCAAAGTTTAGGAAGCATGTTTCTAATAAAAAAAAAAAAATTACAGCTTTAAGTGCTTGGAATGAAATCAGCTGCTTCAGGTGAAATTTGTCCCTTAACACACATTAATCAACTAAGGGAAAAACTACGGGTGAAATTACACGTTACAGGTTTGCTCATCCAAAAGCTTGTTGCCCCATCACACAAAGGTCTTGATCTTGCTCCTCTGCTCCTAGGTCTTCATATTCTTTTTTCCTTCGTTCCTATACCCTGTTGCTGGCCGTGTTCTTACCTTTCTCCCATACATTTGTTCCTCTGACCACCAGATAAGCAGAAACCTGTTAATTTTTTGGTTTAGGTCAGGTTAGTTGTATAAAGCRAACTGGCTCAGCACAGGTCAGAAGAAGGAGATCTAGGTGAGGATGGCAGGGAAGAGGAAGAAAGACTAAACCTGGGGCTGAAGGAAGGTTTTCAGGTGACACTGAGCCATTAGATGGACTCCCACCAAAATATGTAACTCCATCCTAGCTTGTAAGAAGTGTTTTATAATCCCGTTCTTCAACACATATTTTACTTCCATCTTGACAACACATCCTTTAAATGCAATACCTGAAACACACAATACAACGTCCAGTATACCTGGCTAACTAGTTCTGGTATTCCTAGAGCCCTGTCGATTTCTTCTAAACCATCAAAATTCCTTAATGCCATGTAAAGCTGATCCAGGAGAGCACCCTCATCACTTGGTGACTCTGATGAAGGATGATTACACAAGAGATCATCTGGTGAGCTGCCAAACGGTTGCCTGTGAAAACATGAACACAGCGTTGGTAAACAGCTGCTGAAAAACAAGAAATAATATCAGAGGATTAGTACTCAAATTGAACTAACAAGCGGAGACAGAAATTATTTTAATCGCTGCCAATTTTGTTTAGAAAATTATTCTGGATGAGAGTTATGCTGCCCCAAAGAAATAACTAAATAGCGTGATTAATGCCTGTCAAGACCCTACAGGCATGGTGTATCCGACAAGTAAGCAAGCACACCAAAGGTACACTGGAGTGCTGATTTCATATTACAGGGTCAACAGAGAAACAGAGAAGTCAGTATAGAATAGAGTCACTGAACACAGAAGGTTAAATAATTTTTTAAAAAACTAATTGTAACTTTGAATTTTAGACATTAAATTAAGTATACTATCACAAGTAGAAGAACTCATTTCCATAGACACTCTTCTTAACTGGTTTTCTATGAGACTAAGCCAGCCGAAGAGGTCACAGACGGGTCCGAGGATTGTCTGAGCTCACACAAACTGAACACCTGGAACAGCTGGCCAGAAGCACGAAGGAGCAGGGAGAAAAGGACATTCCCCTTTTTGTTTGCAGCAAAACACTGCATCAGCTCAACCCATCTTACGGAATTGCACACTTGGGTACCAGTTTATGCACTTGGTTATGTGCCTCATAAGGGTGCCAGCAAGAATTTGGATACTGTCAGGCAGAGTGTGCTGACTCTATAAATCCTGCTTACCTCACCCCTGAATTTGTATGCAAAGCACACTCACAGTTACAAAAGCAGAATAAAGGTTTATTCCAAACCCAAAGGACAAAACTTACTGAGAAACAAACTAAATCTGAAATAACACCTTATCTGCAGCTAAATGACATATTTCTGTTTTGCACTTCACACACGAGCCCTACTTCACGCACAATACTACAAGACTACAATAGAAAATACAAAGAGCAAATCATTCTGCGAGCAAGCGCAGCTACTATATGCACATCATGGCAGAATCTCATCCCAGATAATTACTCAGAGGCAACAAAAGCTGTCACACATGGAGGCAGGAAACAGCATTATATGGGAATCCTTTTTACATCTCTGTTTGGAAAAAAAAAGAAACATGTTTGTGTATTTAGTTTCCATAATGAGATATATGGTTGCCATGGAAGTCTAATCTCTATGTGAAAGCTACGCAGAAGAGCTGCATCGTCAGGCTATACACCTAAAAACCCAAAGGATGGCAAGCAGGAAAATTAACAGAAACATATTCTTTTTAATTGATGTACCTTTAAAACATCACAAAGTATTAATCAGTCTCATAAATATAGAAGTTTCTATAACTCTCACAGATGGAATTATAAATCAGTAAAAGGGGAAGAGCAAAAAAAAATACTTTGAATCAAATTGCTTGCAAACTCTAAAGATGACTTATAAGAACGGATCTATGATCTGGAAGAATAATTGATGGGGCTAGCCAAAAAACCTCCCTCAAATTGTAAATGGGCATGAATACACACGGTAAGAAAAAGCTGAAAATATTTGTCAAATTCTGTATGTTGAACAATGACAATTGCTTTGTTTTTTTCCCCATTTCTTTTATATACCACAATGATAATGTTTAATTTTTCTCTAAAAGAATTATTTTTACTCATGATTTAACTTTTATCAAATTTAATACTCACGATGATAATCGGATTATAAAAATACAAATCCCAGCGATTAATAAAATAAGAAATGGCAGCACCAAACAATTTGTCATCTCTGCTTTGGTATAAATGATCAAAATATGACTACTTTCAGATGCAACACAATGGCAATTTTCTTCACCATCTTCAGCTACAAGGAAATTATGAGAAATGCAAAGGTAACAAAAGGGAAGAACTCTCTGCCTGGCTTGCTGACCAAACATGGCCCTATATTTTGTTTTACAGTGTCATTTTTTAAGTGAATAATTGAGTTATGCAAACTTTTGGCATATGGACACCCTAACTGGGGGAGACTTAGCACCAGGAAACATCTTGAAAAGCATGAAAAAGTTAGAAAAGTAACAGAGAAAATGCCACACTTAAATTTACAGATAGTCTTTTCGGACATCCTTTCATAATGAAAATTAAGAGAATGTAGTCAGAAGATTAATCTTTCTTCAAACACACTTTTTTCCAACTGCTTCCTCTTCATTTTCTTTTCAGCACTCCTCCCATTTACTACTGAAAAATATCCCAACTTACGCAATTCAAAATATTTCAACATTTTTCCTTTATCTGTCCATTTTGTATCACTTATATACGGTTTCTCTCATTTAAGCAGCAAACTTTTTGGAGAAGACATGCCTTTTTTTCAAGAAGTGTAAATTGCTTTTCATAGTTACGGCATTATTTAAAAGTCTTCATAACGAACAAAGTTAATATATTACATACGATTTAATAACTTATGATCAAACTGTGGTTCTGGATACCCGACAAGGAGCTAACCTCAGGGAAGAGGCAGCCTCCGTTTCACTTCAACTTTCCCTCCTCATCTTTTACAGAATTTAGGTCAATTAGAAAAACACCAAACAAAACAGAAATTAGCTATGTCCTGCACTGCTTAAAACACTACCCTGTTGCAGGAAAAGACAGCTATGTTATAACTACAAAGGCTCTGGTATTTTTCCACATTTGGTGTTAAGTAGAATTGTTAACAATAAAACCAGCAAAACCAGACAGAATCATGCCTATATTAATGCTCGAGAGGTGAAAATGGTGCAACTACCCAAAAGCACTTGGCAGCACCCACTGTGAAGTTCACAGAACTTCCAATTCTTCCAACACATTAAATTGCAAAGAGAGCATTTATAAGTAGTACTGGAATATGTATACGTTGCACGAGTATAAAATATTACAAGCATTAAATTGATGTACATTTGGGGAGTATTTTATGTAGGGTTTTGTTTCCAGGAGGCGTATAAAATACGGGCCTGTAAAATCTCTCCATGTTTTGATGCGACGGTAAGACTTACCTGTTCTGACTACCAAAAGTTGCTTGATCTATAGGCAAGATGCTGTCTGGCCATGGTGCAGTCTGATTTGGAGGCGCCTGCTGTTGACTATACTGAGGTCCTCCTATGTTCATCTCCAATTCGGATGGCCCTAATCAAGGAAAAATAACCATATAACTTTTGTGAGAAGAATCTACTTTTATGTTAATTTGTTCCATTGTATTATCTACGTTACAGTAAAAGCAAACAAAAACATTAAGACTTCAGTAACATTACACTTAAAAACATCATGATTTTTTTGTTAAAAATTGCTTTTAAAATTTGAGAAAAATAACATGAGAACTCGAAAGTAGTTCAAAACCACAAAACGGCAGATATGACACCATGGATGCAAAAAATTAGTAAGATAAACATAAAAAAAGACAGCATATAGAGTCAACATAATAATGTACTTGCTTTAAAAGTGACCAAGAACAAAGTCCCAGCATTTCCTCTTAAAAACCCCCACAGTCATTAATAAAAAAGAGCAACTTCATATACTCTTTCTTTGGCCACACCACTGTGGAGCTACAGAGTAGCAGGAATTGTTCATATCAATATATGCGTTAAAAGTTAGTGTTTTACACACCTTCCTTCCCACTTCCTCAGGCAACTTTCACTGTGGAATATGGTTCTCATCAAATCTATAATTGAAGGGAGGTTTTTTTTTTCTTTTTTGTTTTTTTTTTTTTTCTGCTTCATCTTTGACAATCGAGCGTATGCCAAAACCCACAACTCCGCATGCCCCCTGACTTACCCATATTCATGACCTGAGATGGAAGCATCTGCCGCGGGCCAGGCTGACTGCTGGGTCTCAAGGGGATGCTGGCCGTGGGGTTGCGGATCATGCCTGCTTGCACCGGCCTGTTCATGGCACTAGCTGTGGGCGCGCAGGTCACCCTCACAGCCGGAGCCTGGCTTCCCCAGTCTCCAGATGTCATGGCAGGCCGAGGGGCATTGCCACCAATCATTCCTGCACAAAAGCCAAACAGACTTAGGTGCCGGCACATGATTCAGAACAGCTTTAGCATTACAACTGCCTGATGAGCTACATTTTTAGCGACGAAAATGCAGTAGTTTCACTCAAAGCACATTGTACCACAACTGCCTGTCCAGATGTGCAAAGCTACAGAATGATGCCTGATGCTGCTTAGTCAAGGGACTGGAGATTATTATACATTTTACATGAGGAAGATCCTTTTATCATTTCCGAAACGCTGTTCAGAGTAAGTGTTCCCACATGTAGTCTGCAACAGGTGCCGAGGGTGTGTGGATAGCCCTAACTTCCTTCCTCAGGAAATGAATCACGTTTGCTGATGTGTGTGTCAGTGCTTTACTTTCCAAGTGCTAAGTGAGAATGAAGACTTGAGTAACAACATGTTATCGCTACACACGCTTACAAAGTAGAAGGATTAAATTTAAATTCGCATTCTGCAAACATCTTTTGGCAAGTCCTTTCATTCAGAACCCAGAGCCTTCTTAGCTTCAAGGCTCACCCAAATAATTTCAAACCAAGATATGGTGCAGGGAAATTACTCACAGGAACTTTCCGATAGATGCTGAAGTTCATTACCGTTATTTTAGGGGAAGTCCTCCTACATCTACTGTAAACAACTGATACAGTTTATTTACACTTGGAATATATAGAGGACTACACTCTGACAGTAGCAAAAAAACCCCAACCAAACCCCAACACAAAAACCCCCAAAACCCAAAGATATGCATTCATAGTATTTATACATTTGAATTTTATACAGTCAAGAGAGCAGATAAAACATTGATTTCAGATTGGACTACTGGTCTCTCCAGTTGCATTTTGCAACATCCTTAAGTGAATATTAAAAGCCACACAAATAGTTATTACTCATCAGTTCAATTATTTGGTGATATATTAYCAAGGGAAAAACCCTCTGAAAAGGGTCATTGTTTCAGCTGCTGTACAAAGTTTGCTTCAGTGTTACATCCTCAGGTTTGTTCTATTTGTGTACATACTCTATCAGCTGAAATATGTGGCGTGCTAGAGCAAATGGCAGGAACACAGATAATACTCTCTAACTTGTATACATAAGATGAATAACATCCTCTAATATGTATACAGAACATGAAAGTAATAGGACACTTGAAAGACTACAGGTTGACCTCTAAACTGCTTAAATAGGATATTTCAGTGTCTGGCAGCACGTCTTTTGTGATACTGATGCAAACTAAATATAAAATTTTGACAGTAAACATAGTCAGCTGAAAGGACTTACAATACAAGGACTTATATACATTTATTTACTCAGAGTTCTTAGCAGTTGTTGCACACTTGGACAGTCTCAAGACTATGTACTAGTTGAAATAAGTCAATCAGCCAGACTTTTCTTGTGAAACCCTCCTATGGTATCTTTGTACGATATTACAGCAACATGAAGAAATCAATGCACCATAGATCAGGCACAATCCATGACAAGACGTAATACCACTGCAACATCTGATGGTTCCCAAAAAAGTTTATGTTTCAGAAAATTATGAAAACATTAGCATTTTTTTAATTTAAAATGAGAACTAAGGCTAATAAACAAAGGATAACCAAGGGCAAAACCAAGGTCTGTAGAAATACACATCATAAGGGTAACAGTATTGCCCACAATTTTGTTCTGAAAGAACTACCTCTACAGGGAAGTGGTTCATTTATTTGCTTTTTTGAGGCAGAAAGATTGGATCTTTATGTATCTAAGCCTCAGCTGAATCTGGAACATTGATGAGRACAGACTAACTGCCAATACAATGTGTTCGTCTAGAAGTTTTCAGGTAGGTGAAAAGCAGTGCATAAAGAGCAGGACTAAATATATGCAGAAACAGAAGTTCACAATAAATATGCCAACACATAACAGCCCATGGAACATGATTTTTTCCAGACTTTTTGGAAAGTACTTACAATAACCTGCACTTGTAATAAGCCCAACATTAAGTTACACATGCTATAGTCTGTTACTCAAGTATATTTAAAAAACATGGAAAGTCATCTTACCTGTGCTACTGTTGCCTAAAGTTCCTTGACTTCCTATCATCCCTTCATTCCTGCCCATCAGTCCCGGCTGAGGTATCACTGAATAGGGGCTACTCGTTCTTATGGGTGGGAAAGTTCCTGCACCTGTTGGGTTCTGCAGTGTGATGTCAAGTGGTAAATTCTGGTTTGGTAATAACCTGCCCAGTTGCCCTGCTCGTGGGTTATTAAAAGCTAGACAGGAGGAGCAAAGAAAAAAGCAAAGTTACAAGAATGGAAACTTTACTTGTTAAAAAAAAAAAAGAACCCAAACACACTTTAAGCTCTTGGGCTGAGCTATTTAATGCTGCATAATTTACCCACTCCATATCTGTCTGAGAAACATCTCCTCTTGACATTTTTATGTAAATTTCCAAATGGAACATTCTGACACTAAAGCAGATATGACTTATATTTTTAAAACTTTAAATGATGTAATTTAACTTACAGAAGCACCACTACAGCAAAATATACCACTATGTGATGTGCATACTACTGCCAATTAATCTTATACCTAGTAGAACTGTAATTGCATGCAGATGTCATCCTGAGGCAGATTGTTAGGAATTACCTCCGTTTTGAAAGTTTTCCAGAATAAGCTGTGCCCCTGAAGAAGTTACCAAAATTAAGGACAGATTGAGTCTATATCAGATCCTGTAGCTCCATTTCTACATCTCTCTCCTAAATTTTTTTTTACATTTTTTGTCATTAATAAAAATAAATACTTCCATGATTCAGCAACAACAAATAAGCAGTCCAGAATTAGAACTGTGGCACCATAATATTCTGGTGAAGAGAACCATGCCTGATCTTTACTGTCATCTGTATATAACTGTTTTCTTCTAAGGTCTTTTGTGCTCTTAAAATCAGCCTCTGCAAAGAAAACTGCAGACAGTCTCAGAAAAGTGAGCTTCAGACCTTGACTGGCAAGCATCAGGCTCAGCTGGTGTTTGGGCAATGTTCCAATGCCTGAAAGCATGCCTTATGTGCACAGCTAGTTCTCAAACAGGAATCAAACACTGACCTTGTGCCTATGATTCCATTTCCAATCATATCAACAAAATACATACAAATAAACTAACCATTTTTGTGAAATTATTATTTGCAATACTTCCTGATATCTTCTCCTAGGAGAGCCTCTGATATAATGGCATCCTTAAAGCGACTTCTGCATTTTTATATTCACCACATCACAAAGAAGTTAAAGAACTTTTTTCTTATTTTAGATCAAAGTAGTGATACTTTTGAATTCGAGAACTTAGATGAGGTTTATTAAGCTTGTTAAAAAGTACAGAAACATCTTATTACAAACATCTCTGACTTTTCTTCTTATTTTATAAAACCAGACTACAGGAACTCACTGTATTTATTTATTTTTAAATAATTTTAAATACTTAATTTTAAAATATTTTTAATATTTAATATTTCAATATTTTAAAASTATTTATTTTAATTTTTTTTAAAGTTCTCTGCCAGGTGAAGTTGCTTATATGCATGTATAGGAAATACATCACATCACATCCACCTAAATCCTAACCATAAGGTCAAAATTTTGTCTTTACTGTCTGTTCAAACAAGCAAACAAAACTTACTTATGAGACAAAAATGACTTTCCCAAGCTTAGGGGCATCATAAAGTCTAAGGATTGAACCAAAACCGAACTTCAGTGACAGTTTCAAAACAGTCTGCCCCAGAAGTTTGAAAAATCACATAGATGAGTAAGTTATTATATGGGTAGCTTTGCCAGCACCCACTGATCCTACAAAAAGGAAAGCTGGAAATGCAGCATAAAATAACAACATAGTGGATGAGATGTGATGGTGCTCAGATCACATATTCTACTCTTGGTCAGGATGGGACTGAAGGAGGCTCCCATGCCTGCCCCCACGCAACACACTCTAGCAATTTGGCAAATCTAGCAGCTTTCAAGTCTTTTTTTTTTTTTAATAGATAAAAATATTTTAAGTATTTTCATGTAAAACCTGTAAAATGAAAGCTGGTTATTTCTTCAGAAAAAAAAATAATGAAAAATCCCAAACTTCTTTTGGACTCGTGTATGATTTGACATTCATTCTACATTGCTTTTTGCAAGCAGATGAGAAGCCACTCACTATTTCTGTGCACCTGTTTTCTGTATGCTCTTCTACTGAAAACACGGCAGAAGTTCCCTAACGGAATCAGGCAAAGACACAAGACTGAGCTGGGGGGAAAAGTTTTAGGGTTCTAATTTACATGGGAAACAGGATGCTGCTTTTACAGAACTGCTGCTAACCACCAAGACACTCTCATTTATAATCATACTGTTACTGTATTGCTCGTGGCTTTGAAAGCAGATTTAAAGCCAGGCTAACTCTGGAAAGCCAAAAGGCTACAGTGGAAGGAACCAGCAAACCTTGCTTCAGAAAGAATATGCTAAAGATTTCAGATGCACAGAGATTTCTTTCTGACTTATGTGCTGCTGCTGTTAGTACCCCCATACTTACAAAAATGAGTACATTCACTCCAAGCATCTTTCTCTGAGCAACATTGATAACAAATGATAATTTAAGGGTCTGTAGTGGTTTTAATATTAATTTAAACATAAATGTTTATTAATAATAGTAGTATTAATGTTTATTTAAACATTTCTAAGTAGTAATTTGAGTTCATTTGAAAGTGGCATGGTGTTATTTTAATATCATCAGAATGGCTAAAAATATTATCCAAGCCCTATGTTTTATAAAAAAAACACCAGTGTAATTTAAGGAAGTAAACAGATGCTGCCATCCCAGCCCTCAGGAGAAAAAAACGAAGCAGCGGCTTTTTACGCTATTTTCTTCAACATTTGTAGAAGATAAGACTTTTGTCTTGCTCGCTTTCCATTATTCTATGGTGGTAGACCAACATTTCATTGCTGAATCGTAAGTTAATTAGTAAAGTTAAGGAACACTGTCAGCTGGAAGTGACTCAATTAAAAGCCACAATTTCAAATTAAACTTGGGCATTCCTCTTAATCATACGTTTTTCTATTAATCTTGTGGTTTTAGAAGATGACTCTCCTTCACGCTTAGAAAAGTCTCTGTCATCCTTTTTACTGAAAGAGCTGCAGGAAAGGAGCGATCTGCATCAGAACAAAAAGCACGTGATCTCTATGCCAAAGCCCCTGCAACAGCAGCATCACCTATAACCACAGCAGGGGACGTTTCATTTATTTTGAGGGTACCCCTTAAAACTCCTCAGAGGGCACGGACTTCCAGGGTGAATTAGACATAACCTCCACGTCTTTCGAAATGGGACGACCGCAGATGGCGCTATGTCATCACACAAGACCAGACCAGGACGAGGAGCTGCCCGGTTCCTCCCCGGCTGACCCAGGGGCACCATGATCGCCGCTTTGGGGGTTCGCAAGCTTTGCCTACAGGCGCACGGAAGGCGGACTCACTGCTCTGTGAAATCCTCATTGCTGGTTTCTGGGTGGCCACAGCCGTGCCGGGGCTGTTGTCACTGGTGAGCTGCATGAGGTCATTGATGATGGCTTGCTTGTCGACCGAGCCCGCTGGCGCGCCTGGGCGGCTATCTGGGAAAAGCTGCGGTAACTGGCTGTTCTGCAGGTCATCCAGAATCTCCTCCAAGTTATCCAATTCACTGCCTGGCTGCAATAAAAAAAACACAAACCCACAGTACACTTCGCTGCTCACCGGCTGTCGGCATCCTGCTCGCGCAGAGCCAGGCAGCCCGCAACTGTTTCGCCTGCACCGGCTTCGGATGCTTCCTGCAAGAAGCCCGATGTGAAGGAAGCTCGCAAAGCTGTGGAAAAGGGACTGTGCAGGCTTCCCAGGGCTCGTCTGCCTTGCGTTTTGGGGAGCCCAGTGCGGCACTGGCAACCCTTCAAAACCCCGGCATCAGGACGTACAAAGAGCCACACAATCTGTACCTCGGGCAAAGGGGAGATTCTCCCTGTGCGCTCTGTGACCAGTGCAGACAGCTGGGATAATTCAGCAGGGGAAGAGATCCAGCAGTGATGAAGGTGGGGGTTTATGTAGGTATAACCAATATTCCTTTCAGCACAGTCATATTTCTAGTCTCTTTATGACTTGATTAAAAGCATATGATGGAAAAGTTGCTTCATGGCTAAACCAATTCCCCATATGCATTTTCTTTGTTACATTCAAAACTTTAACACTGAATAACTCTGTATCAGTTAACTGGCAAGAAATATACATTTCAGTGAAGTTCTGTAAATTAAAACCTGTCAACTAGTTACTAGATTTAGGAATTTATTTTGCTCACAACTTCCCAAATCAGTGAAAATAACTTCTCCACAGTAAGAAAAGAGGAAAAAAAAAAAAAAAAAAGAGAAATCTAGTTACATTCAATTCAGTAGAAACTTACCATGAAATAAAGATGGGAAAAAAATAAGTTCATCCTATACTAACATAAATACTGACTTGCATGTTTTTCTTAAGCATGTTGATTTTCACCAATATTTTTTTTGGTCTGTCTATAAACCCTCAGAATTAAAATATTTTTCTGACTGAAATTTGGAAATTATTACAAGTATATTCTCCATTCCTAAACCTTTAAATAGGGTAAAACTCTTTTGAGTAATAATTACCAACAGGCAGTCCAGTCTCAGTTACCACCACGTTGCACAGGAAACATTTCATGACAGTATTTATAATAAAAACCTACTCAAAATCAGCGCCTTCATTAGGAAATGTGCAATGACGGAAGAGAGGCAGAGAGTGAGCAGCCAGTCATGAAGGATGGGGAACCGAGAAATAACACCACAAACATGCACACAACTGAAACACAATTCTTCCTGTTCTTTTTTTTTGTCCTACCGCCACATCGTGAACTTGTTACTTATTGAGGGCAAGCTCACACGGCAGATCACAGGATAATGTAGAAATACTTGAGATGGCTTTAAACTACCTACTGAGGTGCTCTCAGCCTAGCTAGGAAGCACTGCACATTAGTCCGTACTAAACTCCTGCTGCCACAGCTAACCTGCTCCTGGGAAGCCCAGCTATTTTATTCCAAGATAGCTACGATGCCTTGAGGTTACATCTCTACATATCTTTTTTGGATGACTGACTGCAGATAAACACGGTATTACTCTTTACTCCTTCCACATCACCTCTTAGTCTTACAGATCAGAATATATAGTGCAAAAGAGGAAGGAGTTTACCCCGTTAAAAGGCAGCATGTGGGTGATCTGGAGGCTGGTGTTATTGGCAAAATGGTAGGAAATCATAGAATCAGAAGACTGGAAGAAATTTAAAACCTCAAGGCAAAATCAGTGTATGCCATTCCCTACAGAAGTTCCCTACATAGCCTCTTGTTAAAGACATCCAGTGACAGAAAATCCACAGCTTCCCTGGGGAATTGGTTTCAGCACTCTGCCATCCTTACGATTTGAATTTTTTTCCTCAGTGACAATGCAAAATCTCCCTCACTGAAATTTAGGCCCTACCTTCCTGTTGTATTTTGAACCTGGAGAACAAATTGCGTTCCCCTTTCTTTTTCTAACCTTTTCTGTATTTGAAAACATGTGCCTTTTTGGGTTTTAAGCTGAAGTTAATAAGCAATCTCAACTTGTTGAATTTTCTTCAGCATAAAGCCTGTTTTCTAGACCTCTCATTACTCTTGCTGCTCCTGTGGACTGTCTTCAGTTGATCCACACTTTTGCTGAAGTGCTGCGTCCAGAACAGGACTTAAGATGAAGTCTTACAACTGCTGAGTAAAGCAGAAAATTTACTCTACACATAGTACACTCTGATGGCATATTCCAGAAAAGCCTGTGATTTTTTTAATTACATGACATTACTGACTCTCACTCATCTTGTGCTCACTACAATCCATAGACACAGCTCTGAAAACGTCCTATCTAGCCAGTTGACCCCTCCTTTTTTTTTTTTTTTTAATCTGTGACATTATTCTTAACTAATTATAATAAATAGTATTTGTTCATCCTGAACATTCTCCTAAGATTTTTTCCTCCATATCTCCTGGTTGCAGCTGAATTTGAGTTCTGTCCTCCAGTGTATTTGCAGACATTCAGGTGTCACACTCAGCTTGACCAAGCATACGCTCTATTCTCTCATTGGGTCATTTAGGTTAACTAAAACACTGAGCAACTCTAGAWGCTGCACGAGCTCCTGCAGCACCTCCATTTTGACAGTGAATCCTTAAATAACTACTTTGTGTGTGAGGATTTCCAAACAGCTTCCTACCCACTCACAGCATTTTCGTCTTGACCATGCATTCTTATCTGCTTACGAAAATTCTTATCATTCTTACACCACGTGTAAGAATGCCAAAGAGCCTTACTCAAACCAAGACGTGTGGCATATGCTGCTTCTCTTATGCCAAAAAGCCCACTACCCTGTTGCAGAAGGAAAACAGGGTTGGTCGGACATTACCTGCTCTTGACAAATCCTGCTAATGACTCGCTGCCTTCCAGGTACTTACAAGCAGTTGGGTGGACACAGCACACCAACAGAAAAGGTAGAGCCAGAAGGATGTGATTATAGAAAGCCTAAATCATTGTGCAGACAGGTGATAAGCAGATTCAAAAAGGTGCTCCAAGAGACAGTTGTGAGCGATGTTTCTAGGAGCCACATTTTGAGCACCGGGAGATCTGGTACAAGACGACTGGGAGAGCCAGTAGAGGAGACTGATGTAGAGCATCATAAATTATAGAAGGATGATTCAGTACTCTTTGGGGGAATTAAGACATATGGCCTTCATTAAACACATTTGAGACAACAGTGAAGGGAAGTTTTATATGTTGCAGGGTTTTTTTTTTGGTTGGTTTCGTGCGGGACTTTGTGTCTTTTTTTTCTTCTTTTTTTTAACATTCTGTCCATTGCAATTCTTTGTTTAAACATCAGATGTAAAAAAAATAACCAAACCCAACACAAAGCCAGAGACGAACATATTGATCCAAATGTGTCAGAATACTGCACTCCCCAAGATGCTTTTAATTCCTCTCAGGAAGTGGCAAAGAAAGGCCAAAACCAACAGATGTATTACAACAACACAAATACATAACCTTCCTTTTTTTTGCTTAACTTAATCAATATCAAATATTTGATCTTTATTTTTTGATGAGATGAGGGTTCTCAACTGATGCAAAAGCTCCAAAATAGATTTAGAATTAACACCAAGCTATGATGTTAGCCTAAGTCTTTCCAGACTCACCCTCAAATGGCGCCATATGCACAGAATCTAGCATTAAAATACTTACTTGGTTAGTTTCACGGGATTTTTCTTTTATTTATATTTTATATTTATTTTGTTAATGGTCTAAATTGAACTTTATGTAAATAGAAGGTACACCTTAACCTCACTGTAAAACAATTATTTGTCATGAATTAAAAAAAATATGCCTGATAAAGTGCTAAGCATCACAAGAAAGTTCTCGTGCACATATTTTCACTATCTCTAAGCAATGCAATTACAACAATCTCTGCAGAACTGGGACACTAAGTGCCAGAAAACATAAGACAAATTGTGTTTAGAAACACTTTCGCATTTGAAAAAGTGCCTACTTTCAAAGTACTTATCACCATCATGTAGAGAAAGATAGATTAAAGTGTTAATTGCTTACTGAAAGGCAGTTACACCTCAACCTGAAGTTACAAAAGTTTCTATGTCAAAGTCTAGCTTCCATGGATTGTGAAGGACCGGATAAGATCCTAGATTCTCTGGAGATCTCTTGTCCACCATGGGCAATGGCCATGGCTTGCACTGAGACCCTGTATTCCAAACTTCATACATGTATAAATTTCCTTTACAATGACATATGAGAGAGTCATCTTTTTCCTTACAACAGGATGTCTTTTGGTGGAGACACAACTTGAAACTATACCTGCCTTATATAAACCCCAAGTTAGCTCATTAGCTACCTCTGCAGCATGGGCAAAACATTTAACTATAAAAGGTAAACACAACCAAATCCCTGCTCCAAACTGGCCATAAATTAAAGGATTATAAAAAGAAGGAAAAAGTAAATCAGAACTGGAATCAATATAGTCTTTTTCTCCCTGGCAACTGCATTAAAAAAACAATTGGCTAGAAATCCCGTTATATTACCAGGCTAATCTACTACTAACTTCTGGAAACAGAACTTTGGTTGAAAAACATTCAGAAAATGAAATTCCCATTCTAAGGTTTTGGTAGAATTTCAAGAAGAAACCAACGTCCTCCATGAATTTAATGGATTCTGGACATCAAGAAATAGGTTTCTGGAAGATGAGGGGCATGTGTAAGGAAAATATTTTAGTATTGGGAAGATACTGGTTTCCACATAAAGAAAGAGGACAGCAGAGTTGACTAAAGTGTGTGAGGAACACCAGAACAATTTCTGAGGTTTAGGACAAAAAGGTACACGCTTAAGATGATTTCTGGAACAGCACTGGTGGAGACTGTGGCGTTGCAAAGTCCCTGTCAGACAAACAGGCTGCCTATATTGTCTGCTGGCTAAAAAAGAAGAGAGTACACTTAGGGGGATAAGGCTTTTACTCTGCACTATGCCAAGTGCTTTCTCAGGGAATAAGCCACTTCAAATTTCTACATCTTAGTTTCTTCATCTGTAATATGAATATAATAATCCACACCCAATTTTACAGAAGAGATTTGCAGTGCAAAACAATATGGCTAAAAATGTTTCTTTAGCAAGGCAGTACCTGACATTGTTCAGCGCATGACGTTTCTCTGACAGAGTCCTCCTACATATTCACTCTCCTTCCCCTGAGCCGTTAGCCAGCCCGTGTCAGATCTGACCATCTGCTGGCCACCACCCGGGCTGCTCCCGACCAGCAGCAGTGTGTGCTGGCTGCAGCCAGGAGCACAACGAGGGTTTTTTCGAGAGACAGCACAAGCAGTGGGGCACAGGGAAGGAGGATGTGGGATGAAGTCCCACCATGGCAGCTCCACAGTAGCTGGTGGGCCAGCAGGGAAATGTAGGCTTACTGCTGAAGGATGCCCTATAAAACAAACCTGTAGCAAATCAGGACTCGTGTTTCCACTGCCTTCCCTTTTTAATAGTGGAGAACGATACGAGCACTCACGGTGCTTGATAGCAACAGTACTACTGTTGGTGCTGCAGGAAAAGCTCCGCTGAGCCTCCCCAGTAGGTCTCTCTTTCATCCTCTCCCCCACAGCTGCCTTAACTGGAACAGCAATCAGCCTAATAGAGCTTGATAACCATCATCCCACCAAGGAAGGGAAAAAGGTACGGCGGCACTGGAAATATTCTCTGCCATTTGAGAAAGCCTTCCTGTCAGTTGCTGCTCTCTGCAGAAGTATATGTTTAAACACACTACCTAGAAGACTGCTATTTTTAGTACAGTGGTGCACTTCAAAGCATTTCCTGCTCAGAAAGTCACACCAAAAGTAAAAGGAGAAAACGTAATGGCTCTGCTGCCTCCCAACACCCCGATCCCCCTTGCAGAGGCCATCCCACTGCCGCTTCGCTGCAGTTTCCAGAGAAACTGCACACTCCAGTGACTAATTACTTAAAAATACAACATTCCTCAGGGACGAGAAGTTTTAAATAAACCTGTAAAATAGGTAACACAAGCACATGGCTAATTTTTACATACGGGAGGAAGAAGGGGGGGGAAGGACGCAGGAGGATGGAAGAATTTAGCACAAGAATCTGTGTTCTAGTCTTGTACTAAACAGTTCCAGCTTTGATCTAAATTTAGGCAATGAGCACTTCCTGTGGGAGACCGTCTTCCAAAGCTGAAGAGTTTTTGATGCTAAATATTTTCAGTGATTTTATAATTGGGGTAAAGTGGTTATTTGTTTAAAGGCCTGGCCTTCAGCTAGATAAATGCTTACATTATTTTATATTCCTCACCATTTCCTCTCCTACTCCATGTTGGACTTCTGTTTATTCAGCTCCAGGTTTCACTGCATTTTAAATAGGCTTTAAAACTCTATTTGCAACCAACGGGAGCAACAAAAGCCCTTCTGTCATTATCCAGCAGCCTTCCATCCCAGCTGCGGGACTGGCTTCCCCTTACCTTGGCGCTGAGGAAGCCCCAGGGCTTCAGCCCTTACCACTTTATCGTGACTCCTGCACTGCTTCGTGGTTTTCTGAACAGCCCCAACTCCTGGACCTTCCTGTACCTCYGCTTCCCTCTCTTGTGTGAGACAATCTCCATCTTCAAATTTTAAGAAAAGGCAATACATCCATAGTCCATACTCCAACCCCCTCAAATCCCTCCCCTGACCTCAGAAACACGAAGCCTAAAAATAAAAAATGAATAGACTATTCACTTTACAAAGTTCATAATATTGGGTACCTGATCTTCAAATGCTTGAGGTTGTCAATGCTTGTAGACACTGAAGTCTCTTTCTTTAAAGTCAGTCTTATAGTTACACATTTACATTTAGGGTGAGACGCAACTTGCCTATCTTTAGTCATGAAAAAGTAAGGCAGCTAGTTTAAACTAGCCATCCCAGTAGTCAATGGGAACATCACTAGAGAGCAGCTTACCTTCCCTATTTTAGACACACATTAGGAAAAGATTAAAAAAATCCTGGAGTGTTTTTCTATTTTTCCATCAACGATAAAAGGAGCTCATAGGACTACCTTGGACTGGACAACTAACTCCCAGAGGGGACAAAACCTGCTCTTTGCGAATGGCTTCACAAGCTAAGCTGTTTCTTGTCTACTCCACAAAGATCATGAAAGAGGAAATTTTAATTATTTTAGAAATTTAATTCTTGGGGAGTAAACCATCTGAAAGCCATGATTTTGATCTGCTTAGAAAGACATAACTTTTTTGGTGATTACCAAATTCTACGTTCTTGTCCATTATCAAATACTGAGGACTGAAGGATCTCTGCCTTTAATCCAGTATTAACTTCAATGTGTAGGATCTGAACTAAGAATTAAAATCTATTAGATATTTTTACAATAGTTTATTCTTGCCTGTTTAGCTGTGAATTTCTTGATATCTGTGTTTTTCTAGCCTAACAAAGCATAAGTTTTCACGAAGAATCTAAGCCCTTCCTCTACAGGCACTACAAAATAGTAGCTGTATTCAGAACTAAACTAACATCCAGGCTTGAGGATTAATCCCTGTAGAAATTAGTGTAATTTGGCTCAGTTTCCCCCTAAAGCATGGGAAGGATCGAAAAACCACAATTGCTTCTACATAATGGCAATAGCTGTCAAATTCTGTTGAAACACAAGAAGTGAAGTAACCTTAGGAGACGCTTGGATAACCGAGATTTTAACAATGCTGCGTCCACACTGTAGTGGCATGTTTGGCCTCTACGTTTTGTGGTTATAACCACTGTTGAAAGAACTGTCTGGTTAGAGACTGCCAAAAGGGCAAAGTGAAAAAAAAAATTCCAATGCTGTGACTTAGGGCTAAGAAAATGTTGTCTCTCCCTTCTCAGCCTCAAAATACAATATAGAAAATATAAAAAAGGATGTATTTATATGCACACAATAATAAAAATACAATAGATTCATAAAAATAAACCAGCTCAAACCCAGTCCACACATTAAAAATACACAGTATTTTAAAAGTGAAGGATATGGCTGTGAATGAGAGTCAGGAACATTTGCAGTGTATGATCTGATCATGATTTACAAACTAAGGCTTCATGCACAGGGCAGTGCCTAGGGATCAATGACCAGCTGGGAGAGTTGATAGTGTAGGACAAAGCTAAGGATCATTAACTCCAGCTAGTTATAAACTCCCCAGAAAATGCCTTATACTAAAATTGATATTGTAATTACCCATTTTATAAATAAAATAAACAGTAATATTGAAGCAGCAAATTGCTTTTGCTGCATCCTTTTTTCTTGCAAAGCTCTGAAAACTGGAGCGTTCTGGGTGATGAGAACCTGGTGCTTTTTGAAAGTGAATTCTGCATGAAGGCCAGTGAAATAACACTTTTTAGCATCGGTCCTAACAACATACAGTTTATCAGTATGTTGGGCAGCAGAGCAACAAGCAATCGTGCACAGAACACAAAGAAATTCTGAATGAAAAATTCAATGCAGATAACCTTGCACAGGGAGATATGATCTCTGTACTGAACAGTTAATCATCCACAGGAACTTGGGGTTGAATATAAAAACTTTTTAAGTAAAAAAAAAAAAAACAAAAAAAACAAAAAAAMCCCAAAAAAACCCAAAACACAAACCCGAACAAAAAAACCAACAAAACCCCCCTAATTGGCACAGAAATAAGGGAAGTCTATTTGCCTTGATTTGAATTTGAAGATCAAGTATAGCACAAAGACCAGTAATGCAAAGTTTGTATCAGTCCTTTTAAACAACTCCTGCCCTTCAGCATGAACCTGCTTTACATGGGAGAAGTGTAGTTGCTATGCTGGGCTAGGTCAAGAGCCCATCTAGCCCACAGCAGTTCAACAACAGCCTATGGGAAAAGCTCTCAGTAAGTTAGCATTAACCAACAGCTACAAGTATTTTCTCTTCATCTGACATCTTCCCCAGTATTCAGTCCCCATGTTATCCATCTCCTCCGAGGCAGAGCCTGTTCTTTTAGACAGAGTGATGATCACAACTTAGTAACATTGAAAACATGTAACATGGAAAACTGAGTGAACACTGGATTTCAAAAGACAAGTAACAGCCTCTTGAAGTGTCAAGAAATTGCTCCTAGAGGAAGTCTGGAAAAAATTAAGATGGCAGGAATGCAGGCCTAGAACATCTCATTCACACGTAATGCAAAGATTTGCTTACCTGTTCATTAGGCTCAAAGCTTATCTCTTCTTTTTCCGTCCTCATAGCTATTAACTTTGTGCTACCGGAAGGGTCTGTCTTACTGTCCAACCGCTCCAGTTTTGGGGGTATGTCTGGTAAACCAATATCTTTAGTATCATCTTTATCTAGCAAGTAGCGAAGTAGTGCATTATTATTCTTCTTAGGACTCGCTGGCTCCTGTTTAACAGTCACCTCTGAACCAGGAGCTGTGCTACTGGACTCCTGGTTCAGTTCTTTGCCTGTGGCCTCTGCTGTGAGCTTGGCCAAATCTACAGGAGAACTACTGTCCTGCAATAGTCTGTGCAAAATTTTATGCTTCTCCTTGAGCGAGGTTCCATGTGCTGAACCAGACCCAGGCAACCCTCCCGTGGAGTCCTTGCTAACGTCTCCCATGGTACTGGACAAAGGCGAAGGCTCTATCTGATCCGATTTGGTGGTCAGCAATTGTAAGAGCTTTGTCTGGCTTTTTCCATCGTGCAGTTTATTCTGTCCATCAGGTCTCTCGCCACTGACAACTGGTGGCATGTTGCTATCACTGTTATCTTTCTGTTCCCCTGAATGGCAGCTGCCCTCTGCTTGTCCAGTTGTACCTTCTGATTGCTCCCCGTATAGTCCAAAGCAGTCTTTAGAGTCCAGGCTTCCCATCTTGCTTAGCTGGGGAGGATTCATATTCACAGGGGAATTTTGTAAATTTCCCATTTTTAGGTCAGGTGAAGCCAACGACGATCCTAGAGAAACGCCGTGGCCCTCGCTGAGGGCCTGAAGTGCATTCAGGGAGCTGTTGGTGTAGTTATGGCTATTTCCTGTGCTGCTGCAGACTCCCACGGGTGAATGCAAGCTTCCTGCAGGGGAGAACTGGCTGGGTGGGATGCGAGGACTTCCTGCCACTCCAGGGCTCACACGATGCCTTGGGGAAAGCATAGAGTTTGGCTGCCCTGGGTTCATGCCGGGGCTGCTTTGTGAGGGGCTATTCATTTTTAGTGCATAGTTACTACCCTGAGGAGTGGATGCTTGTATGCTTGACACATGGTTCATTCCCCCTGAACCACCAAACCTGCCTGCTGGCATGCCCATTTGTTCCTTTGGGCCATTTATGGCAAAATTTATATTGCTACTGATGGTCATATCCTGACCTGGGTTCCCACTGCACATGGCCTGATGGGCAGGGCTGCTGGAGCTAATTGGGTTCAATATCTTCCCCATTCCTTGTCCAGTCAAATCCTGATTCATTCCACAGACGTTCTGCTCTCTATGTGGCAAGGGGAAGAAAAACAACCCATTAGCTAAAATGACAGTGGCCAACTTGCAATTACATTACAGAAAAAGAAGCAAAACCCCAAACCTCACTTTAAAATAACACAACAAACCTACAATTAAAAACAAATTGACAATTTGACAAAAGTGATACGTAACTCCCAACATGGCTGCACATTAACAGTATGGTTTTTCAGTACCTCATTAACAAATCAGTGGAAGAGAGGAAAAACAAAATTATACTTCATTTAAATGACAGTCATTAGAAATGCAGATAGGTTACAATTTCAGACTCTCTCCCTTTAATGTATATCTTTTCCCTACAATTCTGCAATCGCTAACTTCTAGAACTGAGAGAAATCTCATCTGAAACATATGACCCGAACAAATACATGTTTTACAAGACAGCTGTGGACAGCTGTTTGCTGGAGTTTTGAATTTCTATTAGTTAGCCCCACCACAAGCCCGGAGTAGGCTATTTGCCCACCAAGTTCATAAGTGAAAGGAAAGTTGAAAAAGTCACATTTCTACACTGCCAGAGTATTTCGATACTGCTCCAAAAACACATATGAGCCAAAAGAACTACTGGATGCTACTTCAGAATGGGAACAGTCTGTTAGCAATCCAGTCCTGCATTGGGCGTTTAGGAAACAAGAAGAAAGAAAAAACCTACACACATAGGAGCTGAAGCTCATATTGTAGAAATGTAGGCTATAAGACAGAGGAAACAGAAGACACACACACACACAGAGAAAAAGCCCTTGTGAGAGCACCTGGAGATAATTTCTTTTTTCCTCAGTAGATTTTMATTAGTTTATGGGAGGATGCAATATACTTTTTACTTCTGTGCTAAAACTTAAATCAGAAAAATCAGACATATTCCAAATGCTAAAAGCTATAAAAGAGACAGAGTCAAGTAGATTAGGAAGAAAAAAATTAGGTTCTGAGAAAAATCAAATCAACTCTGGACTTTCAAAAACAAATACTAATGGAACATTCCTAGTATATATTTTCGATGAGATGAAAACCATTCCTACTTGCACAGGGTAAGTGCACATAAATCTTCACATTTTGCTAAAGCATGAGAAGTGAAAGAACTGAAGCACACAGAGTAGTGAAGCTTGTTACTCTGTATTTGTTACCTTAGGTATAAAGGCAAAGGTGAACGACATTAACTATAAAAAGAGAGGTGGGTTTTTAAAACCTTATTACAAATACAATAGTACCAGTGTTCTGCTAAAATAAGGCAAGAATATTTGCAAGTACCATTTTTAACTTAATGGTGCTTTTTTAAATTTAAAATTTAGCACTTCATGAAATACCAAGTATATTCAGCAATCCAAAGAACACAAATTTCAGACAGCTTTTGGTCAGGTCAGTTTCCAAATCTACAATCTCTGTAAAATGGTTTCAGTTTTAATTACATTTAGAGCTGTTTTCTTCCTCTTAAAAAAGTGATACTGTGGATACAGGGAAACAGCATTGTAATTATAATCAGCAAATAAAACCTGAAACAAAATCTGACACAAGTATACCAGGACATGCAATGACTTAATTCAAATTTTATGTTGAAGTTCTGAGGTCAGTGATTACTTATCCTTGACTTCAACATATAATTGCCTGTGCCTTTTTTCTTAAAAACTAATAGTGGTGGCATTTCTCAGGATTGGACATATGAAAGCCACTACTCCAAGCACCAGAAAAGACAAGGAACGAAGGGAGACAAGGCGTTAAAGTATGCAGCTTGTCCAAAATGCAGTTCTAATAATCATAACATTTTCTTTAAAAAGACCCAGGCCCAACATATGACTGACTGTGAACTACAGGAATTCAATCCTTTAAAGTTTTCTAGATTTAATTACATTTGGAAAGTTTTTTTTGTCTACTATGCAAAATACAGGAAATTAAAATACTGAAATTAAGAACATGAGATTAAAGGAAAATTTGTATGTTTAATGGAAGATCTTGATGTGAAAATCCAGCATGCCATTTGTAAGTCCTGAAATAATCTTACAGTCTTTTCCTGCTGCAAGCATTGAATTCAAAAGCTTATTTTGTTTTCATGCTATCAGTTCTAGGTCAACTGAACGTCTATCAGCCTTAAACAACCTATTTGCTTTGGCAGCTTTTTACTTTCCCTGTCTCTCTGCAGAGTGTGGATGTAATAAACCGATGAGGATTACCTGTGAAGCATATGTAAAGAGATTACAAGCTGAGGTTCACTAGTCGTCTGAGAACGGATGAGCTTGCTCTTCGTTTGCGCAGAAACGATAGTGCCATCAGACAAGGAAAACCGATAAACAGGACTAAACGCTAGTCCCTGCCTCAGCACTGCAAGCAAGTAAAATAACAGAATTAAATTAATGAGTAACTATAGTACAGGTAGCTTAGTTGCTCAACATCTGATGTTCTAAATCCATCGGCACTGATACCACAGACACTGTGTTAATTTCTAAAACAGAAAAAAGAAAAATTTCTAAAACAGAAAAAAGAAAAATTTTGAAAATAAATAGAGGGGATGCATATAAAATAAAGGATCCCACATACTGTAGGGTGATCAGAAGAAAACCTATAAGGAGTGACAGCAATAACAGGACAGATACTATGAAATACAGAATATTTGAGGAGGGGACCAAGAAGTCCTCGATGTCCATTTCACTTTTTATCAAATATATGTCTAACTCCTTTTGTTCCTCATACATTTTTTCATCTGTATCATCTACATTACGATGATTAATATAAATGCCTTTAGTTTCTAGAACATCTGTTTCCATTAGGCTGTATCTTTTCCTCCTTACTGCCTGCTTAAATTATCTTGTAACAGTTACTCTCACTACTTCTTTAATTTAAAAAGTACATAAATCTCTTACATGGGAACAATTAGAACTAAGAAGGACTGGAACAAGAAATTATTACCTTTTAAAGAACAAATACAAAAATATACAGCTCAAACAAATTACAAATACAATTACCTAAACCAAAATTGGGGCTGTGCTATCCTTCCCCAGTGTTAGATATGACTGCATTTCAGGTTTGGGGTTTACTTCAATGCACGTATTCTGCAGCCCTTAAGTTATCAGTGTAAATCTGAACTTCAGCAAATTCAGTTCTCTAACTTCTGTGAACCCCTGTGACATTTCTTTAATTAAAAATGAAAATCATGTTATGGAAAAGTAAATCCTCAAACATTTATTCTACAGTTCACTCTTTGCCATCAATGAAACAAGTCTGATCATTTTCAATTCCTAGTCCAAAAGCTATGACATTAGGATTGCAGATATAGAGGAGAGAAATACTTAACTTCAGAATTTTCATGTAATTATTTAGGGAAAAAATAGGAATGAAGCACTACAAATACTTTTAATTTCCTATTTTTTCATACATACACATTTTCTGTGGCTTTCGTTCTCTTTCTTTTTTTTTAATTAATAATATCATCTGATCTTCATTTCATTGCTTGTCTTTTAATATTTCCTGTTGTAATGAAATGACACAGTTTTCCAAGTGTGGCTTTATTAAATAGTCTCCTCTACAGAGCTACCAGATTTTCAGCCTTGCAGGAATGGTTATGATTGCTTTCTTTCCCTGTCCCCCCCACTGTTATATATTGTTCTGCAAGGTTTTAAAGTATTATTTAGGCAGTGAGAAAACAGGAAGCACAATTTAAACAACCAGAAGGGTTTTTTCAGAGTAAAAATGTAAAGAAAAACAAAAACCTACAACTGTGAAACAATACAAAGCAAAATTTCACTGTTAGGTATGTCATTGTTTCAGTTTAACCTTTGGGCACCAGAAGGTCCAAAGCTCTTAGCTTTAGCATATACCACATCAGGAAATTCCAGTACTCAATGCCAACAGGATACAAGTGAAATCTCTACTTAAATCATTTTCCAAACTAATTCTTTAAGCAAACAAGAATGTTTCCGTATTCCTCTTGAGGAAATGCTATTTTTCTGACTGTGGCCAATAAAAACTTACCATATATTTTGCACTTTATATGGAGAGTTAATTTGAAAGCTTTGTGGTTTTTATTGTTTATCAAGCTAATGCTGATTTTTTTTTCACACGGTAACACTGAATTACATGTAGGAGACTGTTACTTTCTTTGCTTCTATTCTCAAACCATAATGACTTAAAAAATGCAAGGGATTCTTCCATCAAGTGCAAAGATGCTACTGCCCAAGATATGCCTTGTTTTTCTTCTTCGTGCTACAGGGCAGGAGAAGGAAACATTTCAGCCATTATTCCTCTCTAGTGCTGGATCCTTTGCAGCAAAGGAATTCCAGAGGTTTTTCCTCCTCTTCTTCTCACTCACTCTCTTCACTTCCACAAGAAGTAAAGAGCCCCCTCATTTAGACTAATTCTACAGTTTATATGATGATCCTAAGCCTCTGCTGCAGAATGATACAGTGTAAATGCCAAAACACGTATATTTTTATCACTTCACAGATAGGTTAGAGAGGACTCACTCAAACCTTGGCACTGGATGTAGGAGCTGCTAAGAAATCATTTGAAGAGGACTGAAGTAAGAAGTGGCTGGATGCCATAACAGAAACTCCTAAATCACCTTTGGCACAGACAGGTCCCTACCTGAAACTGCTCTCTAAACCCCTGCTATAACTTCAATTGCATACTACCTTCTTCAKCTCTGGCTGAAATCACAGCATAAGGCTGTGAACTTTTAGCACTCCTACTGTATATACCACAAAAGCTGTTATCTAAAAGATCACAGTATTTCTGTGTTCTCACATTCCCAACATGAAACCTGACGGTTTCAGGAAAGCAAAACATATTAAAAAATATTTAACTAATGTCGCATGACTAAAGCTTTTTTTTTGTGTGTGTGTATGTATTTGGTGGAATAATTTGAGATTCCAGTTACAATTTAGTTTCCAAGACACCATGCCAGTTGTTTAATGACCATGGCAACTATGTGTTACAGGCCAGCTGTAAACCCTGTTCTGCAAACATGAACCCAAAGAATGATGCTCCTGCACTGGAAATGTTCCAGTTATTCCCCATTCGTTTTGAAAGGACTTTCCTGTGGAATATAAAGGGTTATTTGTTTTTAGTAATTTGGATCTGTGTTACTAGAATTAGCAGTTATCAGGATTTTATGAAAAGAAAATTCCCCCACTCAGTCACTACCACAAAAACCTCACGGGCAGCCTTTCACAATGCAGAACTCTCCTACATCTTACCTACCATAATCTTGACTGAGTAGATGTGCTTGTGGTGTATCCTATACGTTTATCAGCTAGATACAGTACAACAGTGTAGGTTTCCAGATAGCACAAGTGCTGCATCTTTGATAATTCAAACTGAGTGTTTCTCACAGGAAATGTGACAGTAAAAGTCCATTTTTGTAGAGAAAAGGAATACAGGTCAATGAACTGCAACGTGTGAGCTGAGGTTCTGAAGAATAATGGGTAGTGAATGTTTTGATGGGCAACACGCAAGGGTCTTTCTTTCTTTCTAAAATAACTGTGACAATTTGAAGATTTAAAGCACCCTCCAATATGGCACAGTTACAGCAAGCAGGCTAAAACAAACAGGGAGAAAGGTGCAAAACCTCTCTAGASAGAGCTGTCAGTGTGTTAGGAAATCAGCTTGAAAAAGGGACTGTCAGTAGCCCTTGATTGTTCCATGTAAACATAACAAAGAGAACACAACCAAGAGATACAAATGACAAACAGTTTAAATATAGAAAGTGCTAAAAATATGAAACCTAACCTTCCTGGTGATGCCTCTTGGCAAAAGATACTTCTCCCTCGTGCTGTGAATGGAACCTCTGAATGCATCTTCTCACCAAATCCTCCCAGCCAGGCTTCATAGCTGCTCGCATGGTACTTGTGTCCAGTGAAGTTATTTTGCCTGATATTAGATAAAACATTTGTTACAGCAATTTCCCCTTGGCGTGGGGGGGGAGAGAGAAAAGAAAAACTCCTATTTCACAATACCTTGTAGATCCTGGCGAGTAGTAAAGCTCTCTGATGAAGGAAGAAGTGGTCTTTCCTTCATTGGAGCTCTTCTTGCAACACAAATCAAGCAAGACTGCAAATCTTAAAGAAAAATGTTACTTCAGTTATTTGTATAGAAGAGGAAGATTTTGTTTCCACAAAGAATTCAGAAGTATTTTTAAAAAGTAGTTAAATCTTTTTGGACCAAAAGAATTGATTTTGTACCAATAAAAGGACAGATAGAACTCAGTGGTTTTACATCTTCATTATTTCCTACAACATTAAACAACACAGGAGAGGTGGGTTTGTTTTCTTTTGTAGTAGAAAAATTATCAAGGACTCTACCACAGCCCATAATTATTGGCACATGTTTATGCATACACCTGTAGCAGCTCAACCACTCAGGAGATAAGTAATAAAAAAGGATATACTGCATGCACAGAGAGCACATTTCTTGAACACTCACCATTTTGTACTTTCTAAGCCACATTTCTTAAACATGCCCCATGTTTGCTGTCCCTGGGAAAGCAGCTTCATAATAAGCCATTTTTACTTATCTGAATACTTAAAATACAATCTGAGGAAATTTACCTGCTGAAGTAGTAAATGGTAAAGGAAATGGTGAACCACAATTGTCTTCAAATTCTAAGAACTCAAAAAATTGAAACTTTCCTCCCAGTCGGCTATATTCTTCTTACAATTGCAGTGATATAAAACTAGGATCTCTCTTTAATGTAAACAGAGTTACTCTCAATTTCAACTATATTTGTTTAACAAATAGGTGCACGCCAGTGTATACACTCATAATCCAAGATGCAAGTACACTTCTACAGTTAAATGAAAAGGAAAAAAACTTACAATTTTTCCATTTTTCAGGATTCAGAAGCCACCTTTATCAACTTTACCTCACTTTATCAACTGCACCGAAACTGCTGTCCCGCAACAGCATGGAAAGAGAAAACACTAGCACAAATTGAAAGCAGTAATTACCTTCACCGTCCTCCTTGAAGGAATTTGGTTGAGAAACAGCAAAGCACTGCATAGTTTCATATTTCTGATGTGCTTCCTGGTTATCATGGCCTTCTTCAGAATCAGCAAGAGGTTTTACCAGCATCCGACAATTAAAGGTATGGCTATTACGCCTAGGAGTGTCACCAGACCAAGATCCCCCGTTCACTGAGCAAAGCAAAGATCATATAGTGAGATAAATCTGGTAGCAGTCATTTCTGCTGCTTATCCACAGGAAATTAATCAAGGTGCTTTGCAAACTGGTCGGGAAACAAGCTTGTTTAACAACAACAGTCTATTTTTAATATTAGAGACCAAACCAGCACATAACAAGGTAATTTATAAAATTCTCGTATTTTGAGAGCACTGCTAATTTGTTCAGCTACCATGTTTTTTTCAAGTGACTCTAACGACATAGTAGAAAAGTAGGATAAAAGTCTAAATATTGGTGCGTGTAAAAGTTATACAGCACAGTGAAAAGCCTACTGGGTAGGTCAAGTTAATTTATATGCCTGGAAGAAATAAGGCAGTATGTAGGATCTGTCCATTGAATTTAAAAGTGATTAATACAAAAGAGGTGGCAGCATTGTATAAAAATCTGTGTCCAGATTAGAAATAGAAAGAAAAGAAATAGGTGTTTATAAAAACAGGAAGCAATGCAATTGGGAATTTATTGAAACACATAGTCTCAGCTACAATGGGAAAGACTGAAGGGATGACAATGACCTGCATGCAGTGATGGATAAAACTAAAGCCTAACACAGAGCTTAAGACAAGTAAAAAAGGAAACAAAATCCTGAGATGCACAAATATAGGTACTGGACATCAGTCAGAGCGAATTAATGTAACACCACATAAGGAAATAGCAGGGTCATATTTAAAATACTCTTCACTTGCCCTCTTCAGTCATAAAATGCAACAAAGGCAGTAATTTATGGGGTTTAGCCATTAAAAGTGTTACATTTTCGATTCTTCAAGGGTTTATAAAGTCATAAAATGCTAAAGTGAATTGCATAATAGTTTTTAAATGGCTGTGAGTAAATGAGGTGCCTAGTATTGACTTCCTCTTTCTTTTCACCTCCTCCAAAAACCAATGACATTAAAACCAATATTAATATAAATGCAAAAAATGGCTGCAACTAGCAAAAACAGTTTTTGAAAGACAAGGGTAAATATTGGTGAGACTAAAAACATTGAAATAAAAATTCTAGCATAAGGTGTTTTCTGATTTTTCTTTTATATTCCCCCTTTCTTGGGCCATTCTTAGAATAACCAGCCTAGACAGGGAACTAACAGAGAGTTCATATAGCTAATGCTGTCTTTTAGTGATTCACTCTGGAGATCCATTAAAAATATCAGTTAACATGAGTTACTAAGAGTAATTTTAACAAAGGAGAATCTGAAGAGAGTGGAGGATGCTTTTGAGAATAATATTAATCATTCATACAGACTATATATTCATTAAAAATAAATAGAGTGTATATGATGAAACTGTAAGTAGTGGAAAGACATTAACTTAAGTTACTGAAATGCTGATTCATGAAACTGAAGTTAAATAAGTAATGGTATGATATGAGGAAAAGGTATATACCTAAAGATTTTGGCAGCAGGATTTTGACAAATTCATTGTGGTCCCCTACGTGCAGGATGCTATATATGCTTGTGTTCATCAGCTCTTCCTGGTTGTACCTTAGGTACTGTGTCACATTCTCAGAAACAAACACAACATTACCTTCTGGGTTCACTACAAAGAAGAACCCATCTAGGGCCTAAAGGGAAAAAAAAAGCAGAGAGAGAGAGAAGGAGAAAGAGAGAGAAACACAATACCAAACAATCAGATTAATGAGATATCCAGAAAATAAGTATCTCCTTCAGAAGACATAGCTGAATCTTTCTTCACTATCCCAGTTCTTATATTCTTGTCTGTAATAGCAAATGACACATTTCAGATTGAACATCTAATCTTTCTTACACCAAACCAGTGTACCCCTTGCAAAATAATGAAACCCACACATGAAAACAAACCACCACCACCCCAGCCCATACAAACAAACAAACAAACATAATGGAAGAGGTTGCTACCTATCTGCCTGCCTCAGAAGTTGGAAACCTGGACCAGAAGCTGGTTCTGCTAAATCTAGACCCTGTTCACTCCTCTATGCAGCACAGGGAGACTGATCCCAGGAAAACATCATAAGATGTGCTGACATAAGGCAAGGAAAACACCAGCAGAAAGAACGAGAAAGGCTCTGTCCACATCCCCAGCAATGTATCTTCATGTGAGGCCCCATGCAGCCAGGATCGCGAGGGGTTAAAAGCAGAGAAGGGCAAAGGGAGCTGAGAGCAGGCAGTGAGCATCGAGGATGGTGCAGTTTTAGTCCCTACTCTCAGGACTGCCTTCTTTTTTTTTATTTGACGCCAGTTTAATTCAGTCCACACATGATCCAGGGAACAGGAACCAGACTTTCACCTCTTCAACTCAGCTCCATGGTATTCCAAAGGACTTAAAGTTTCCGCGAGGAAGTGTCTAAATTAGTCATTGCTGCTGATTGGTTTCCCCCTTATCTCTTGTGATGGTGACAACCTAGCTGAAGCATTCTTTCCAAGATATCTGCTGTATGTTATCTGAAGCCTAAGCCAAATACTACAACACTTCTACCTGATGAGGATAAAGTAAAAATGTGAGTATCAGTAAGAACTCATGCAAACTTTCTTTTCCTTAAGACGCAAGCATGACTGTGGATCCATATATGTGGATATAGAGAGAATACATCCCTCTAACTTTATGTCATATGAGCAGATAAAGGGGGACACATTTAAACTTAAAGCACCAAAGCTTTTGGTCTAAGCATTCAATTAACAATTAACCCATACAGACTTCTGCAGCCTTGCCTGATTTATTCACCTCTCTAAGGATTGGTGGGAAATCACTAGAACAGTTGTTATTGTATCTCCAGGGACAGAAACAAGTCAGAAAAACAGGCAACACATGATTCATTATGGGTTAATTAAAAGCGAGAGGATCCATACTAAACCTGAATTCAGCTCACTGCAAAACAGTCTAACAAGGAGGAGCTGCCCTAGCAAGTGTATACAGGCATGTGGCCTTTTTGATATGACCAAACTTGTATACTGTACAACTTGCGTGTTGGTCTTAGCAGGCAGTTCTCAAGTACACAGATTACAGATACATATTAAAAATATTGTACACTACTGAGCAGTTAGCAAATCCAGACAGTACAAAAGGCAAGGCTAAGGAGGGATCTTATTTCTGTCTTCAGCCACCTAGCAGAAGGCTAAAGACAAGGCAGAGCCAGACTCTATTCAGAGGTTCACAAGGGAAGGACGAGATGCAACAGGCACAGGTTGCAATCCAGGAAACTTCACGGAGATACAAGAAAAAAAAAAATTCACCAGGAAGGTGGCCAGATATGGGATGGGAAGAGGCTGCCCAAAGAGGCTGTGAAATCTCCTTCCCCAGAGATATTCAAACCTCAGCTGGCCTCAGACCTGAACCACCTGCTTTAGTTGGATCTGCTCGCAGTGGGAGGTGGGACTACACAAGCTCCAGAGGTCCTTTCCAAACTAAGTTAGTTAATGATTCTGCTAAAGGGGAGGGATAGTGAAAGCACAACGCACAAGCATGGCTGAGCTAATGGTTGCCAAATGCTTTGTTTGTTCTATTTTTAAATTACAAAATAATAAAATCCACAAATAAATGTACAAGTATATACATTTCCTGACTGCCTCTAAATTAAGATAAACTAGGTCTTTTTTTCTTCTGTTAATTGTCACAAATTCTAATCTGACTTTTATCATTGCTGCCTTTTTGTTTCTGATCATTCTTGGTTCCTCCTATTAGTTCATTTTCTTTGGAGTGCTCCCTGCTTTCCATRTGCTTTCATAACATTCATAGCATTTTCCTGCAGACTAGTATTTAGTTTAACAATGATTTACAAGATTTAATTAATTGAGGCTCTAATACAATTTTCCATCAGCATCTCTGCTATGGATTAGTGTCTTAGACTGCATTTCATCATTGCTTGAAGCCAATATAAGCATGACCTCTTTGGTTTAGTCCTCTCTACGACCATGACAGCTCCCTGTACTGTCTGAGGATATGAAGAGCTGGACCAGAGAACTGAGTTGGCTGAAACCTAATGCAAGGAAAAAAAAAAAAAAAAGATGCTAGCCACATCAGTCCCTTGAACTGGCCCACCATGAAACCACACGGCATTTAGAGCTGGCAGAAGGGTGTGGGTTTGGCTAACCATTCTGCCTGGCAGTGGTCCATGCTTACATCAATTCAAAGAGACTGCAAAACCAAAGCCATAGCAGATGTTTATCAGAGTCCTAAGGAGAAAACTTTCAAAGGCAGAGATGGCAAGCAAGAGGTTATGAGAGTTACTGGCATCCCACAATAATCTTCAGTTTTCCCTACTATTTTCCTACTACAGCAGCTTCTTTGGCAAGGAAGTGCTCTGGACTGTTTCATCACAGCTGCTTCTCGGGTTGACCACAGAAGTGGTCATCTGAGCCTAGAGTAACACAGGGCCTTATATGCCAGTCTCCCATTTCTTTCTACTCTATTAATAAAATAATTTTGCAGGTAAGCAGCAGCAGGCTTTTGAGCAAGTTAATGCACCAAGCCACTTAAATCTTTTAGAAGCTTCCACTTTTGCAATAATTTCTTAATTCTGTCCCCAGATGCATGCGACCACAATAAACAACTTTTCTTCAGAGCTATTGGTACAATGGGGGAACAAATAATGGACAACATGCTGGAAGAGAAAACAAGAGAACAGTTATTATTTTAGATGATATACTGGAATGGAAAATACATTTGTGTTCTTTGAGCTGTTGTCAGCTCTCTTTTGACTATTTTTGCACCGTCTCTTCCTATCTACTTTCTGCTTTAACCAAGAAATATGTTAAAATATTCCTCAGAGGCAGCTGCATGATGAATTTTACTCACTCTCTTCAGTTGGAAACACTTACTATTTTGAGGATTCTTCAGTTTTGTTCTTTAATAAAAACAGACAATTACATTTCTAAACCAAATCAACTAATAAACTGTTCATCAGCATTGCCATTTTTATTATTATCTGGCAATGGAAAAGGGTAGGTTTTTGAAGAGGTTGTATAAAGGGGTTCTATAAAAATGAAATAACTTAATTGCATTTCCTTAAGGAGATAAGGACACAATGAAAGTATTTATAGTCTTTTCACAGTAAACATATAACAACTTTCAGTCCTTTTAAGTTTTTTGGGGCAAAAGAACCACGGTTTATTAATTTAGTTTCACAATCTTTCATTGTTAATATGCAATGGTTTTACTGTGAAGGAAAACTAAATTAAATGGAATAACAGAACAGACGGGTGATTTTACATGTCATGTTTGCTGCAATAGCCAATCATGCAAGATAAGCCGGGGGGTGGGGTGGGGAGGGAATCTTATTTTCCCTATAATAAAAACAGGTCCTTACAATTAAATTAACAGGAAGTTAAATTTTAGCATAGCAATGTAAGACACGGATGTTTAACCTTGTTCGATAGCAAAACCAACAACATTCAATTCATTGAGCATGTATACTAAATATTAAATGAAATCAATTAATTTGTTACCCCCGCTTTTCAAAGAAGAATGTTTTCACTCCAACCTGTCTAATCTTCCCTATGTTTAGTACTGTGATTCTGGAGCCTTTATTTCGTACATAGTACAGAAAACTATGTTTTCATCTAACAAATCATGAAGAATAATGCAAATACTTAAAACTGTTATAACATGCATCTTGCTCCTGCAACATTCAGAAATGACAGAATAATTATGCTTCTGCCAAAGCTGGTTCCTTTAGCTTGATTCAGAGTTTGTGTTTTATCTAAAGTAACATTTATTCATCTGTACAGATAAAGCCTACAGTCAGAACAGGAATAAACAGTTTGCAAGTGAGCTTAAGCAGATAAAGCAGTAGTGCCAAAGGACAGTAGCATATGACATTGGGATCCCAGATAACATACCTAGCCAACATTACTATTAATACATTTAGTATCTAGGTTTTAACCATGCAGCCTTTTGGGATATCAAAATAACAGCTAAAATCAGACAGAAATCTTAACTAAACAAACTGACATACACAGCTTGAAAAGCTCTCCTAGATTACTTTCATATTCTAGAGGGAAGAGTCATGCTGTAAGTGCTGAAATGATAAACCATTAAAACAGTACAGCAATGACATGCAATTTTAGAGGAAGTATTATTCATGTGTATATTACTGTATATGTAAAGTCAATGTTTAGGTACAGCAGGTCTTCCAAATCTGTCATGGTTTAGAACAAATAAAAAATGCACATGCAGACACCCAAGACTTGCTACCAAGACTTGAAGCCCCTCAAGGTGTCTGCGTTACAAAGCAGCTGAATTATCTTTTTCTCTGCCTCTCCCCACGCCAAGTTAAAGAGAGTTTAATCACTGAATCCAATAGAAATATGCTGCCTGCTCTTAAATGACATAATCCTAAGCAGCCAGGATGGTTTGTCTCTCAACCATTCTTTTACAGTGACCTCTGACTGCACTTTTTCATTTCATTACACTGCTCTTCATCCTAAGGGGAGCAGAACTGGCTTAAATAAAGGAATTTTGTGCTCTTCACCTCAAGCATCATTGGTCCAAGTGCATCCTTGTCGATGACACTCTGACCCGTAGATGATACATCTGCTTTTTGCACTTCATCTTCATTAGCTGCTGCTGCTTTTTCTGCAATAAAGAAAACCAGTGTTAAATGACAGAGCAGTGCTCTTTAAGTGATACAGTAAGAGCCCACAGAGTATTGAGACCAGCTATGAAATGATTGCAGTGCAACAATACTGAAAATGAAATTAAATAGTCTCCCACAATGATTCAGCAAAAGCATAACTAGTATATTTGCTTCTCAGTTTTGAAGTTTTGTGACACAAATGAAGTAATTCCTGCTGTTTCTCTGCTAGACATTTTACTAAATTACAAAACTTAACACTGGGCAAAGACAAGGACTCCTCACGCAGGTGCAATGAGCAAAAGCCAGGATCAAGGTGTATTAAAAGACTGATCTAAAAGAGCATTGAAAGCTCACAGCTGCACAACTTTTTTTTTTTTTTTGCTGTATTTAGAAGGAAAAACCTAAGTCCACAATCTACTGTTTCAGTACTGAGAAACAGCAGTCTCATTTCTGTTCCCATGCCTCCACCTACATTTTTGCTATCACATAATTTTCATACTGCCTTATTTACCAGTATGTTATTAAAACTACATACAATTTCAAGTGCTGTGTTTGAAAATTACAAGCAAGCAAATAATGATTTAAGGTTTCTGGAGCGTAATGACACATATTACAATATGTTATATACAGTATCACAGAACATACCCAACTCCAAATGTAAGGGATATTCATACATACTGGAACTTTCAAACCAAGAGGGTTTATAATTCCTATCAAGTAATGGACTGTATTAATTTTTCTATTCCAAGAATTATATTGGTGTTTAAGGGAGAAGTAATAAAAGTAATAAAACCACTATACAAAATACATATTCTCCATTATAAGTTAATGAGACGAGTAATTTTTTTGTTGCTAGTTCTATACTCAAAACATTCTTTTATTATTTTCCAAGCAATTATGTAAAAGCTAGGGCTATACTGCAATCTAGAATATTAAAAATTATTAAAGATTTTTTAATATTATGCAATAGATTATTTTAATAAACACAAAAGCACACTGAAATTATGATAACAAGAATTTATGACATCTACAACAATAAATCAGAAGATTCATTGTAGGAATTACTGAAAATACCATGTGCGGATGGAACAAAGGGCTTTTGGAAAATCACCCTTAATGAAAATTAAAGCATCAGTCACATAAATTAATATGTATCCAAATGTACAGTATTTTCCACTATCTGTAGATCTGCAATACTGCAGCCAAAGCTCCTCTGAACTCTTTCCTTGGCAGAGGTTATAAGGTCAGTGTGAATAAACGCTACTTAGACATACAGTAAAGGGACTGCTTCTGAGAACCCCTGGGTGTTCTCCTGTCACGGATCACCCGCTGGCAATAAGGCTTTGGTCACTCGGGCTCTCTCATCCTAGATTTCTATGGTTTCTTGCTTTCATGAAAAAAGAGTCACGAAAATCTTAGCTGTCTTCTTAGGGTGTGTTCGTACACAATATAACACCATTGTGAATAATGATGAAACAAAATTGTTCTGAAGATGGACTCTTGCAACTAATGGAATAATTTTAAATCACTTTGATTAGCATAATCTGATAGAAATAAATACGCTAGAAATAACTATTAACCCTTCCTCTGCCACTTAAACTCATCAGGATACAAAATCAGTATTTCTGGTTTGGACTGAGGACTGTAGTGGGATTTTCTTTTTTTTCTTTTTCTTTTCTTTTGTCTTCTTTTGGCAAAAAGCAGAGATTAGGTGTAACAGAAAAAAAATTGAACAATCCTTCCCATACTACAATATAGCAGAGTTGGCACCATATGATGATACAATACTGAAAATATGTTCTAGAAATTGTGAAAGAATTCTAAGAGACTCTAAAAACAGGGTTGTGCTTTTAATAAAGTCAGCAATGATATCTGTTTCCCATCTGTTCCTGGTAGCATAAAGTGATCCCTGGTTTCACACAGCAAAATATTATAATGGATACGGATACCAGCTTCCTGCTTTCATCCCCTCACTGCTTCAGCCCTTGGTACCACCTTGAGTAGTGAAGAACAAGGGATTATACTCTATGCGCTAGAAATGAAGGGGCTGCAGATACGGCACAGCAACGGTGTGCAAGCACATTCACTACATGGTATTTCCTGGTTTCACCAATTTACAAAGGCTACTTTTACTGATTATTTTTTACATACTACAAAACATTTGCTGAACATTTTTTTCACTCTTACAACGAAGGAGTTCATACAAACCACCAATAACGTATCTATAAAAACAACTGTTCTCTTTTATGAACACAGGCAAGGTTTTATACAAAGAAAAAGGAGAAAGCTTTTAATTACTGTAATAGTAATCAACATAGAAGCTGAGATACCAGGTCAGACCAAGGATCTCTCAAGCCTCACATCCAGTCTCTGAAAGTGGCTGCTTTCCCCTCTGTGTATGAAAATGCTATTTAGACCTAAATGTTGCATACCTGCCTCTCCCAGTGATGATGACAACACACTACACTACTCATGACGTTTGGTTAGGCATTCTGAAAAGCATTATAAATCACAAGTGCTCCCAAATGATGGGGCTCATAATTGGATCTCTAACTTAATTGTGTAAGATGTTAAGTGGCCGGAGAGCTTAGAAGAGGCTACACATTCAGGCCACAGGTCCCTACACATTTATTTAAGTGGCACTGTATAGGAAACCATGGCCTCAGACAGCCTCTGAATAGGACCAGCAGTAACTCATGTCAATGTTACAAACTGCAGCTACTGATAATGTTAAGCTGTGCAGTAAATGATCCATTTTTGACTGAACTACAAAGCCCCTCCTGAAGACTCTATCAGCACCTACAGGAAAAGTAAGTGCAAACCCTGTCAGCAGTGCTGTCCTGACAGACAGGCATGGGGAACGTCTTGAAATGCAAATCTTTTCTTCAGCAATACAGCATGTGGGGCAAATTGAGAACAAAAATTTGTTGCAGGAAGGTTGGAAAAAAACAACAACCGATACATGAATTTCTAGTGCTGACAACACATGCATTTATCACAAGTCGGTATTTTTTGTTTTCCTTAACAGTTCCAGCTTCTGGCGTCAAGTAATGTGCAAAAAATGTAAAGTTTACTTTTCCTTTTTTTACTTCTCCTATCTTTTTTAGGTTCACTGGGGGCCCTACAAACAAATCAAAAGCACAGAGAGTTTATTATTTCTACACTAGATTAATGATTTTTGAATGTTAGGGGTTAGGAAAATAGCAGCAGAGGCTGAACCTTGCAAAGCCTCTCAGAAGCCTTTTTTCCAGCCCCATGGGAATTGCTGGTCTTACCCTGTGACTAACCACAGCCACTAGATTTTTTCACGGCAGCCACTAACACGGAGAGCGGGAGCTGGTTTCCTGACCTCACACCTTCCCGCGATGCTGCCTCCTAGAACAGCAATGCCCCTGTTCAAATGTAAAACGCCGGGAAGGCATTACCAGGCATCCTATGGGCACAGCGGCTAAAGCAGAGTGGAGGTTTAGTATGGAAAGAGAAATACAGCCTTGTGCCGGTGGAGGAAGCAAGCAGGGTGGAAGGGGGCTTCCCACGGCTTCACCTCCACACAGGGAATTCTCTGCTGGAGAGGGAGCGTTAAATTAGAAACTGGTCCCATCCTTACGAATATGGCTACTAGGGATCAAGCATATTTTATTCTAAATTACAGCAGAATAAACTTTACACACATGAAATAATTATTAGCTCTGCTCAATTAAGAGTTTAGCCTAGAGAGAGAAAAAAATTTAAATAAAATAGAAGTACTCCTGAGAGAGATACTACAAAGAATATATACATCCAATTAGCATTTTAGTGATGTGTGTAATTTAGATTTTAAACTGTGGATATGTTTACAATTGTATACGCAGTAATATACTAAAATACATATTAGTATTTTCAATTGGGCATCTTCCTAGTGATCGTAAACTGTATTTACTTTTCTACGTTAATGTACAGAAGAAAGAAGGAAAAAAAAGCCCTCTCAAATATTTTCTGACAAATTTACCAGTGGGAAAGCTTCAAGCTTTATTTGAAGCTCATTCCAGATTCTGAAAGCAAACCTTTGTGAAATCATATTAGTTCAACAGAAATTCTTAAGTCAGAGGAAGAGAAGCCAAAAGCAATAGTTTGAAGTCTCCTGCTATGTTTTAACTTAGGAAGCCTTCCTGGTTTTCCATCCTCCCAACTCAAGCTATGTCAGTTCTCTCTGGATTTCTGACAGCAGACTCAGAAGTGCTACTGATGGGCATTGCCTTCTCTTGGTTGTGTTTCAAACTCTACCTTCCTACAGGTGGGCAGGCTGAACCACCCGAAAAGCTCGCTCTGTCTGTGTTCAAGCTCTACTCCAACTTCCTTAATGAAACCGGCTACAGAAAGAGTTCCCCCTTGATGCTCTCTGCAAAACCAAAATGCATTTTCAAAGTAAAGAACAAAACTGTAGCCTCTGTAGGGATTGCAAAAAGATGAAGCATAATCTGACAGACAAGGTTTGCATCAACACACATTTAGTTTATTTTTCATAGGAGAAACACTTAAGGTTATTCATAAATAAGAAGAGCAAAAAAGAGACGCTGGCGAAAATGCTGGACAGGGCAGCACCCATGCTCTACAAACTCCTGAGGAAAAAGGTCAAGAGAAAAAAAAACCTGTAACAGGCAGAATCAAATTTATTATCCAATACTGTTTAAAACAGGTTTTCTCAGGTGCCCCATATAATTCCTGTTCTTCATAATTTTCTGAAATTGCCATTGAAATGTCACACCCATCTCAAATCACATACCCTCATTTATATAATAATAGGTAAAAAATACAAGCAAAGATATTTATTATAAGGGATACTAGAAAGTTCAACCCTGCACATTAGAAAAATCACATGAATCAAGGAAGATCCTTATAACGGTAACAGCAACATCACTTGAAAGTGATTGTTAATGCTCTATAGTGTTTAAACATGCAATTAAATGTTATACTACAACTGTCTTGAAAACAACTTATCTTCTCCATTTTTTGTATACATTAGTCAACTACTTTTGTCTTGCCTCATTCATATTTGTGAGTAAGTTTACCCTGTGTGGTCCTTCTGATCTCTCCTGAATTGCCGTGCAAAAATAAAATCCAAACAAACAATCGAGGAAACAGTAAAAGTAGGCAACTGGCCAAAGATAAGGGTAGATATAGTATTAAAAACTAATGTTAACATATAATAGAAAGTATACTTAGCAAATTGTTAAATTTTAGTTGACATTACAGTTTTAAATATTAGATTTAATAACATTTGAAATATTAGATTTAATAACATCTGTGTATGACTATTGCTAAGTAATGATATTGACTGTGGCCACGGACAGGAGGTTTTTAACATGAATTAGGGCTATACAAAAAGTACCTTCAAATGTATCAACTTGAAAAAAAAAACCCAAAACAACAGAAAAAAAACAACAAAAAAAGAAAGCTTTTATTTGGTAACGTGAGTAGGTTTGGATCACTACACATGATGAAGCAAAGCAGTGAAGAACATGTAAGTTATTTTGATGCTTGGTTAACCACAGGGAAAGCAGCTCTGCCTTGTAGCTGCATAATTTAAAGCACTATGATCCACGGCTCACATGGAACTTGATATCCACGTGCACGTTTCTTACCCACTTCCCATTGCCTCGACACAATTTTTTCTCCCTGAAAGCAAGTAATTTTTCAAAAGACCGGTGCCTAAGAAACAGCAACTATTTCAGCAATCGATTTTAAGACCAGCTTATCGCATCCCTGTGAATAAAGTTAGCTCCTATTTTAGGGAGGTGATTATGTAGTGAGGTTGCTCTTTCATCATACAGCATGCATCTGTCCAGAGCAAAGAAGCTATTAGACTGCTGAATACATTTTTTCCCCCCAGAAACTATAGATCAAATCTTACAGGAAAAACTATGCAACATCTCAGGAAGGTTTTAGGAGGTAAAACAAGGGAGAATTGTGCATCTGCACCGAACTAAAATTAGAAAAGCTGCCATATGGCTCTGTGAAGCCAGCAGCACGTTCTTATTCATTAGGAAGCATTCTGCTAACATAAAAACACAAGGCCTTCCTGTGCTCTCCAAATGTGTTTATCTTTTCAACATTAATGCACGATATATCATCAGGCTGCTGAAATCTCCTGCAGCGCATATTAAAAAAGCACAGCTGCACTTTTTCTCAGCACGTTTATTCACTGCGAGCAATCTAAGAGCACAGCTTTGCCCACCTCCCTGACACACAGCCCTCTTGTTAGCAGGGCTCGGCTCCCCTTCGCTTGGAAAGGGCCGCCCRCCCGCCCGGGCCAGCAGCCCCCCACACCTCCCCATGCCCCGCTCCGCTCATCACACCCACGTGTGTGATGTATTTAGCTTCATATTTAGTACTGCTGATGGAAGCACACCTAAATGGTAAATGACCCCAGGGCTTAAGCTAAAAGCCCTTGGAAAGCTGTAAGCTCAATTACTCGCTCAGGAGTAATAGCACTTACAACACCGCGACTTCTTCTTTGCAGTGTTTTCAACTTCTAATTGGCGCAGCTGCTCTCCTGTCCCGCACATACCCGCCCCACCTTCCCACTGTAAAGAAGCATCAGTAAGACGATAGCTCTATGAAAAGCTTTGCAATCTCACAAAAACACCAAATATAGGTAACCTTTCATCGAGCTTTTCAAGCTTTGAGTGATGTCTGCTCTTAGAAAGTTCAGTAACAGTAGCCAGTGTATAAAATTTTCATGGACACTGAAAGTAAAATAAGCATTGAAAAACCATGATGGATTTAGAAACAGCAACAAAAGGAAGTAATAATACATAAAATTAATACTAGTTTCATTTCTCTTAATAATTTTGACATTCCTCCATCGTTCTTTTTTTGTACAAGTCAGCATTTTTGTCACCCAATACAACTTCTGTAAGAAGTACTGCCTGAGAAATAATTGCCCCCAGCTCAGTTAAACTGGAACAAGGACAAAAATTATGAAATTCAACTCACCAAGAATAATATTTAACTGCTGGACAGAAAGAAGCCTAGTATCTCTATATGTATTTTTTGCTAAATACTTCAATATGCATTTTACTACCTTTTCCTTGGTTTCTTCTCTTCCCCATTCTCATTTTGCCTGTCTTTTCTGTCATCATATCTACGATCCCTTTTTTCTCTCATTATTACAAAACTCAATGGTCTACTTCTTGGAAGTGAGGAAGAGGACAGGCGGCAGTGGTGGAAGTGCCCCCTCCTTCCTCCTCTCGCCCCAGAAGCCGGTCAGCTCCAAGCCGCACGAGCTGGGATATCACAGTGCCATGGTCCCGGCACACGGCTCCATTCAGAGCACTGAGACTGAGTCTCACCCTCTATAAATACACTTAAATAGCTTCTCTAAAGATTGCTAACTCTTGGATTTAACAGCAGCAACTAAAAGTGCCAACGTTATGTACAGAAATAGCATTATTTGCAGAAATATGTACCTACTATTCCCAGATTTATCTACTTAATGCAGTGGCAGAGGTTATTCACACCTGAGATGACGTCAGAACATCACTAGTTTCTGGTAAGTTAAGGACTGAGGACTGAAGTAAAACGCAGAATTACAACCCACTTGCTGCTGCTTAACTGAAGAATAAAGCATCCTATCCGGGACCCCAAATCCGCAGCATGCGATGAAAATACAAAACAACACAGCAAGCAAAATAATTTCCCTGCTGAGATTATTTCCAGTATTTTTATTTATCAGTAAAGACATAGAAGGACAACTGTCACCCTACCATTTAAGTGAAATCTAAACTAAAACTAAAAGCAACCCTGGATCCAGAAACTATTTCTCACCCTGTGCTTCATTTTAAACTGTCAGGATACGTTGAACTATCACATTGTGAGTGGAAAGTTGTTTTACATGAAGATTCTTGAACGTGGAATTAAGCTTCCATCACAACCTTCACCTGTTGACCCCCTGGACATGCTGCAACATTGACCTTTTCCACTGAGTTTTCAAAAAAAGTGGAAAGAATATAACTGGACGTAGTTTTACACCTGCAGAATTTTTAGACAGGTCTTAGCTTATTAAAATATTTGAGTACGTTCAACATACACTTTTATATAAAATGAAGGGGTGTGCTTAACTTGAAAACTGATAAATCAAGTGTGTGTGTATATATTCCTATGTTTTTAAGTGATACTTTTTTTCTTTTCTCCAAAAAGACCACTAACACTCCAAAAAGACCACTGCCTGCCTAGGAGACCTCCCTATCAAAAGGCCAAAGTCCAGGATGGTGCTGAGAATGTATAGTTTTCAGTGGTTTAAAATGCCTTTTTTTAAATGCTGGGGTTTTGGGTGTTGTTGTGTTTTTGTTTTTGTTTTTGTTTTTTTTTTTTTGCATTTACACTTCCTAGGAACATGTAGTAACCGGTATAATCTCAAATCTCTGACTGGTTGTGGTGTAATTTATAATATTTTATAAGTGCCTAAAACACAGTACTTAGACAACAAAGGAGTACACATGGTAGGTCAAGTACATTGGCTACCAGTGCCTCACCCAAAAATACCCTCAATTTAATCAGTCACTTATTATTCTATTCTGGAATCAGATAAGCAAGATTCAAATATATGTATCTGTAGCTGTATACACAAACACTTACATATCCAGGAAATAGTTTTGCCTCTGTTGGTATATAGATAACTTCAAAACACTCATGTAAACTACTCAAGTGTACATGATAACGAATGTCACGCATCCATCAGCTTTGACTTAAAATCTGTTACATTAATATGGCTGAATTTCAAAAGAAAGAGCCAAGCTAACTGACCTCTGCACTCAAATATTAGATACAAATATTTGGCACCACTCAGTTTAACAAAGTAATTATTTTCTTTGGTATGTACTGAATTAGGACAGAAAATTTTACTGTCTTTTTTGGCATCTACAATTTTATAAGTGTTAGATATTTACTTAATGAGTAACCTCATCTTGTTTTGATAATTCATCTCTAAAAACAGCATTAATATGAATGTCTAAATGGTGAGAGCCCGATGTTCTTTAACATTTTGGCTGAGCTGATGTTTTCAAAGACAAGAAATATGGCAGGATCTGATAATTTCATTCAAAACAGGGCTCCATCACTGTCTGAGAAATAATATATTGCTTTCACAAAAGTTAACAGCTCTCCAGTTGGTTCTTTGACACGTAAAAACACAGGCAAGATTTTGAAAATAAAGATACAAGGGTTAACACTCTTTAGACTAGAATCTGCAGATGCAATTGCCAAGCTAATTAAACTTATAGGTTTCCAAAACTTAGGCCAAAATAACATACTGCAAAGGAACATTAATCTAGCCAGACTCCGTTTCTCGAAGCCTCACTCTTATGTACTCAACCAACTGTTAAAAGGAAACAGATGACTCCCTTTCTTCGAATGCCACATCGCCATGATTACAAAATATCTTCTTTATTTTAGGATGCTGATGATAAATCTTTCTGACACACCAGATCATTCACAACAACAGGCAAAGATCTTTTTGCTTTTATAAATTGCCATCGACAACTGCAAAAGTTTTCAAGACACCTAATATGGCGCACCAAAAAGAAATATGATGGATCATGGGCTCCCTATGAGCCCACGAAAGAAAAAATTTTCCATAATAAAGCATAGGCCAAAATGGAGCACAGATAACTGAAGACAGCTAAGGAAGAACAGAAACAAGTTTAATTTAATGTGTCCATGCTAACATGGATAACAGGGCTCCTACTGCTTCTAATAGTCCAGATTACAGTAGATAAATCTTTTACGAAAAAGCTCTAAATCATTAAGGATAAGTAAAGATTTCTTCCTATAATAGCCCAGTGTTCAGAAATAGAAGCTGGGGCCCCTCTTCTTGCTTGTCTAACCCACCATCACAGGCCTCAGCGAAACATTTAAGTCAATTTAGAAACAGAAATGTTCCTATTACTTTAAGGAAAGCAGAAGGAAAAAGAAAAGCTTCTTAAAAGAACCTTTTAACTTCTGCGCGTTAGTTACTTAAAGGAATTTTTTAACCCAAATATTTTATGAAACTGTGTTTAAGATTCGTTTCATATATTTCAACAGTTGCTACATTACTTCAGGTATGTTATGAATACAGCATGGCTGTTGGAAGGATGGTAATGACTATTAACACGTATCGTTTAAGATATTCTCTAAACTTAAAAGATCTTTTTTCAGTACGCTAGAGAGGTTTGGCTTATCTCATTGCTAAGATTTACATCCAGACAAAGTCATTTTTAATCTCAATTACATTAATTTGTTCTGTCACATTTTAAAATGTCTGATAATAGAACTGATAGGTACAAATGGGCTCCCTTCAACAGGCTGAACCATACTTACAACTGAATTAATTAGGCGTTATCGTTTCTTGTTCTCTATTTCAGAATCATGAAGCAGGGATCAGCACCTAGTCTTAAATAAGTCAGTAGAACCCAAACACAGAAAAATAATTAAACACAAACGGTATTGCTTTCTCTATTTTCTCAGTGAGCTTTATCAGTTCTCCTCTGAGAAGAAACTTTGCCCTGCCTTAAAAAAAGTTCCCTTAACCGCGGGCAACTAGCAGTTCAGTGGAAAGGATGCTCCGTGTCGTGGCGGTGGGCACTGCCGCAGCCAGCTCTGCGGCCTCGCTGCTCCTACCCAGCCCCAAGGTCCTGACACAGCGCAGGCTGGGAGGGAGGTGCCCCCGTCTGGCAATCATCTCATTGACTACGCTGAACAAATGTGGCTTTAACCAGGAAATGTTGAAGATTAAGGTCTAGCTCCAGTTATGTCCCTCTTTGGCACGAAGGCTGGTAATGCAGGTCTGCAGCCAAGCCCATGCATCAGATCAGAAGTGATAACCCAGAACCTTTTCCTCCCACTCGCTTGCAAAAAGGAACATGGGTGCCTGCTCCTCACTTCACCCATTAGAGCACCAACAGGTGAGACTTCTAAATAATAGTTGTTATCTCCACAGGATTATGGGTCCACCTCAGCCTAAACATTTAAGGATAGAGGGTTTTGAGCTAAGTATCTAAATTCTAAGCCATTTGTAGATCTAGGTCAAAGTCCTTATTAAAAAAAAACCCAAACCAAACAAACCAACCAAACAAAAAACCCAACAAAAGAAACCACCCCCCCACCCCGCTTTGGAAAGGGTTTATTTAGGTTGTTGAGATAAAGGATATATACTCCTTTTCTGAGCTTCACAGAAAGAAAAAATGACAACACCCACAACCATCACCGAGCTCAGGGAAAGGAAGAGTATTCTTACACAGTAACTCGCAACGACCCTGAGAAAGCCAATATCTTCCCTCTGTTATATTTAATAAAGGTTTTATGGACTGGCTTCTCTGCCTGTATCACTGATACAAAACCACAACAAACAAAAAGCTCACTGGGCATCTTTGCATTTTAGATTGCCAACTGCAAACACGTAATTATATTTTGAACATTAAGTACAATGGCCTGACAAGCTGTATTATAATGTCTAGTTAAAATTAGCATCTCTAGCAGTTAGACAGATGGTGACTCAACTTCCAAGCTTAATGGTAATCACAAAAATCCTTGATATTGATCAGTGTAACACTCAATGATTTATTAGTAAGTTTTGTCACATTCCCTAAAATGATTTGATGATTTCTTACTGCAGCACTAAGAGAAAAAATAGTATCAGAGAGACAACAGTGAATGGAATAAAACTGTCACAGGTTCCAAGACTATGGCTAAAGCTGCACTGAAGGCAAGAGAGCGTAACTGGGGAAGAAATGGAAAACAAAATGCAGGACAATTATTAAAAAGGAGAAGAAAGAAAACAACAAAGGCTGAAATACAAAGAAAATCCATTCTACAAAAAATATCACTTTTGACAGCTACTGACAGGGAGCATTCCGTTCAGAAAAGTCAAGGGGTATATTAAGAAATAACTAAAGATAGAAAAATAAACTCAAACATGCAAGTATTTCCTCCAAGCTAAGGAGGTAAAAGGTTTTGCAGAAAAGAAGGAAGACAGGATGAATTTTATGTTATTGGCACAAAATACCTTGATATCTTTCCACCCAACACCAAAACAAACAAACCAAGAAAAATCTAAATGAGGGCTCCTCTGAGTTTTCCAATCTATATTTAGAATTTACAACTTTGACATCTCTTCCTCCTCTTTTTTCCACTTCCAAGTGAATCAATTGTTATATTTAAGCACGCTTCCTCTTCAATGTTGAACACAGGCCCAGACCTAATTTGACATAGAATAACCTGTCTCTGGAAGACAATCCCCCTCAGAAGAATCATGGGAACTGCAGGTTGTTCCAAGTCTTTCTAGGAAATTGTACCTCAGAAGAAAAAGTACCAGTAAAAGGCTAGTGCTCTTCATGCTCACACATCGTAAGATGACAAGGGACCACTCTAACTGTCTAGCCGCATCTCTGTAACGCATTCCAAAATGTTTCACCAAGTGACTCCTGCATCATGCCAAGAACCTCCACTGAATTACAATATGTATTTTGAAGGACATTCAAATCTGTTTGAGAGAGCTGATAGAACCTACCAATTTCATCATTAAATTGCTTCAAATTTCAATTAACTTTCCACTAAGGATCTGTACCTTATGTATGAGTTGGATTTGGCCACAGATTCCAGGTGTCAGGCTGTATCCTGTCTTTGCCTGTTAGTGAGTCCTCTGCGGCAGGCACACTGCATAGCTCCATTTCGCTTCGCGTCGGTAAGCAAAGCAAGGTTTGCAGGGACATGCCTTTCTGATTCAGGATGAATACAGGCTCAGTGAACAGAAGTCCCACACTGCTGCTTCTTCTAAAGGGGCACGTGGATACTATTTCAGATAACATGGCGATATCTGGAGCATCTGCAGTTATGGAGTTTCTACTTTGAAAGTTTTCTGCTTTAGCAGAACTTAAATTTATGTACTTTTCTGTCTCCATCTCCTGACATTTGTTCTGATCTTGTGCAAGCTAAAGAAAAGTGGTTTGCTTTCAGAAGGAAGAGAGAGAGCGTGTGTGTGTGTAAATGTGTAGTATGCACACAAGAGTACCCATTGTCTTGTAAAATACATATAGATGTGCCAACACACTTTAATGATGAAAGGAAACAGAAGGCATATATGTCTTGGCTCTCTAACCATCTGTCTGAGGACATTCACTAGGAGCTCAGCAGTGTACATGACAGAGCAAGTAACTGATCATTTGCCACGTCATCCTTCAAACTTCAGTCTATGTTTTTTTCCCCAGTTGCATACTGTGGGTTTTCATAAAAGAAACTGAAAGCTGAAGTGGTAATTGTTTTTCATATCCTCAGTCGTTTCACATTCAAGCACCCCTATTTATCACTAACTGTGCAGTTGTCCATACGTAGAATCTTTTACAGAAATAACAAAATGCATGACTTAGATGCAATTATCTTGGTTCTAGTTTGAACACAGAGGAGCCTTTGATCAATACCTCTTTAATGTGCTGTGAATCCACAGGTTTTCAGGATTCAAACATGGTATGAAAAGCATTGCACCCTATTGTGAGTAAATATTATATTATCAGGCTGCAGTCTTTAAAAAGAAAAGATAAAAGCTGTGTAACAAAAGCTAGGTTCCTTATAATAGATTATCTTATTTTGACTGAAGTATCATCACTACTGTCAGTAAATTAATTTGCTATTCCATAAATTAAGCTCCACAGAGACAGTCAAGGTAACATGAAGTCTTCTTCATTTACTTGCTTTACATGCTGCTGTGATTAGTACGTCGCACTCACTCATCTAAAGCACACAGCATGCCCTGGTGTTCTACAGTCAACACCTTTTACGCTGCATACCCTCTAGCAATAAGAGACTACAAACACAAACATTAAGACTCAAATCAACAGCCCCCAATTCTTCTTCAGCACCTAGACTCAGTATTTCTTACTGACCAGACACCTCTGAAGACAGAGCAGCTGGTGAGAAACACTAGACTCAAGAGCTTAGTTCATATTGTGGAGGGCTGGATGTCAGCCTGTATTTCTGTATTTTATTTTTTTCCAAAATTTAAAATGCTAAATGCACTTATGATGTTTACAATTCATAAGAGATTACACAATAAATTGCAAAAGAAAAACTGTAAAGTTCTGAAGTTTAAAGTGCTCAGTTACAGTTTAAATGCAGCCTGAGAACAATACACTATCTGCAAGGAGGTAGCCTCCAAAATCCTAAATTTCAGGAAGAGATGTCTCCATCTTTCTTATACAAGACATTTTTACTACACTTCCAGAAGTAAAAAAAATACACAGACGATTCGATGATCATTAAATATTAAAGTAACAAAACCAAAACTGTAATGAAAATATTCCTGCAAAGAACAAAGAGGGAACACTTGAGAGATATCCCCCAAAGCGTGTTAAATATAGGAGAAGCAGCTCAATCCTTTATAGCATTCTCCAACATTGTATTATAGACCTCTTAGATTGCAACCATCTTTGCAGCTACAGAACATAAAATAAACAACCATCCTCCACTAGTTTGAATGATTTTCTCTGTTGGCCATTTAAAAGTTATGAAAGAAAACAAAATAAAGATCAAAGAAAAGCAAAATGCAAGTAGGATGCAAAACAAACAAGCAAGTTTTCCTGTAACACCTGCCAATAATTACTATTTCTACCTGAAAAAAACCACTATCTTAACAGTTATGAGTGAACATTTAGTTTCTCTTCAACTTTGAGCCAACTTGGAGTCAAAGCTTAGATTTCTGGTCTAAAACTTCAAGCAAATTATCTCTAGAACTGAAGTGATCCATCATCAACAAAAGTTGAAGCCCACAGACAAGAGACATGTCTTAAGTGACAGTCATCGCCTGACACCCTGCAATGCCCAACAGTGCCAAGACAGCTGTGGGCGTTAGCCCAGGGCTCAGTCATTGCTGGCATGCTTGGACCTGTGTTGGTCCCACCAAGGACCCGTGGGGAGATAGATCTTCTCCGGTCAAATCAAAAATACTGCTCAGGCTCATCACACACCTGCACAAATGCTACTGCCAGGGTAGGGGAGGGAATGGAAACTGCTGGCCAGAAGGAGGGCAGGGGTGGTGGAACCAGGGCTTTCAACAGCTGCCTCATTTTCCACAGGTTAGTCTGCAGCCTGCACATCAGCATCTTCAGGACCACTCTACTATTGCTCTGAGTCAAAATAAAGAAAAACAAAATTGACCTAAATCTCCTAATCAGATGGTGAATAAACAGGCTCATTAACTTTGGGCTATATTTATTCTAAAACAGCAGATAGGACTTCAACCATGATTAGAAAGCAAACAACAACAACATTCCACTAAATCCTATTAAGTGCGTAGATTTTACACTGGTTTCACAATTTTGATTACCAGTTTGATGATTATTTTTGTCTGTTTTCTTGAAGCAAGAGAATCACAGAATTACAGACTGGTTTGGGTTGGAAGGGAGTTTTAAAGATCATTTAGTCCACCCCACTGGCCATAGGCAGGGACATCTTTCACAAGATCAGGTTGCGCAAAGCCCCATCCAACCTGACCTTGAACACTTCCAACACTGGGCATCCACAGCTTCTCTGGGCAACGTGTTCCAGTGCCTCACCACCCTCAATGTAAAAATTCTTCCTTATGTCCAATCTTAATCTACCCTCTCTCAGTTTAAAACCATTGCCCCCTGTCCTGTCACTACAGGCCTCAGTAAAAAGTCTCTGTCTTTCTTGTAAGCCCCCTTTATATATTGAAAGGCTGCAATAAGGTCTTCCCAGAGCCTTCTCCTCTCCAGGCTGAACAATCCCAACTCTCTCAATAGTTTGAGCCCAGTGTAGACACAACTATATGTCATAAAGGCGTCTTCAGCTACTCCTCTCATAAGTCATATTAATTAAATTATAACGCTGCTTCCACAGAAAACTACTAGTATAATTAAAGTGTCATAATTTATGTGTAGACAAGGCCTAAGCCAACTAGTCCGCGTGATACGCAACTCCAGTAAAATAAGAAAACCCCAGGAAATTTTCCACTTGATGGGTCTGCTGGCTGATGACTACTTTTCATCAGAGCCAGAAATGGTCTGCATTACCTAAAACYGGTTTAAATTTCAGTAAACCAGTAGTTCTCTGGAGGCAGGCAAGTAGTAAAGTCAACATAACTTGATATTTAGCCAAAAAGCTTTACAATGTACAGAGGAAGATCAAAGCCATTTTCAGTGCATACTCTCAGCTGTAGGTAGAGGAGACAGCAAAGCAAATTCAGTAATAGATTTTTTTGCAAATGTTCTGCATGAATTGCTCGACTTCACAGCACAAATTCCTCTGACACTTAATTCAGTCTTAAAATCCTATCAGGCTGAAAGTACAGCACATATAAATAATAATAGTCATGCAGAACTCCTTCAAAAAAGATTCAAAAAATGGCATCGATTTTAAATCTTCTGCCATCTCAAATATGATTAACATTAAAAAAATATAATTACAGTAAAATTGACCAACTGAAATATTTGCAAAACAAAAACTAACAAAAAAACCCCAAGTCTGCGTACGCTTTCTTGTCTTAATATCCTGATTTGGTAAGATATTTATGCACATAACTTTAAACTCCTTTAAGGAGTTCCACTGACTTAACAAGGATTATGCATCTGCTTAAAGTTAGGCAATTGCTTAAATACCTTGTGAAATATGAATCTAAATTCAGATCTGATAAATTCAAAGTAGCAGCAGCCAAAGCAACACCTCATTACAGCTTTAAGACCATACTGTTTTCCTTTAGCAAGCGATTTTACTTGCATACTGGCGCTGGAGGCAACAATAGATCATCTGCTGGAGTGACCCTGTGATTACAAAATAGTACTGCTACAGGGAAGCAAAAACTGTTTTTGCTATCAAATGTGAAACCAGAAAAAAGAAGATATATATGATTAACAACAAGCCTTCTTTTTTAATTCATACAGGTTCCATAGCTCTTCATATCTCTCTTCACCAAGTACTTCTTCTCCCAACGTTGTTTAGCTTTCACATGGTGATTCATTCTGTCCAAGGTCTGTCTTGTAAGGCTATTCTTTGAACAAGATCTGACAACCCAAAAGTGTACATAAACAGATAGACTGATAATCGCCACCCTGATATCCCTTCCCTGTACTACTGAAAAGCAGATCTACAGAACACAAAACCTCTTCAGAAACTGGTGACACATGAAAGCTGGAGTCTGCAGGAAAATGGAACTGAGACATAAAATGGCATTTGGGGATACTTCGGCACAGTAGGTTATATCCCACTGTATGTGAATCTAAGTAAGACAGGTGGATGCCATCGTAAAAAAAGCCTAAAGAAAACAGAAAGGCATGGAGAGTACAAGGAGAAAAATAAAAGATGCAGACCTGGAGTTTAATAAAAGGTACTCAGGGGACTTGAGAAAAAAGAACCAAAACCACATCTTGTACTTGATGCCAGGACACGTTCTTCAGCACTGGTACTGAAGGGGTCAGAGGAGACTGCTTAGCTACAGAAACTGCTGAAGAAGCTTAAGGTGATCTTCAGTATTCTCTGTACCTACTGCATTGCTGATATCCAGCAAAGAGGGTAAAAGCACAACTATATAATGAAGAAAAGGAGGTTTCAAAGTCTGAACCAGGAGATGTTCAAGCAGCGAAATGTAACAAATAGTCTCTGCTTTAAAATGTGAGCTATTTACCTGCTGAGCCTGAGGTTAGCGTGATGAATAAAAAGAGCTTTAAACTAAGGGCAAAGGTTTAGTTTTGATATCCTGCTTAACACCTAGAAGGAAGGTGTTAGGTGTTATTAGCTAAAGGGGGACAGAGCAACCAAAAACAATAATGAGAAAGAAAAACGCTAACATAATGAGAGGAGTCGGGCAGATGACAAGATTCAAGGAAAAGGACTACTGTAGATATGAAATCAAATGAGATTGATGTGAAACAGGTCAACTGATTGTAAACTAAGGAAGAAAAGAATCCAGACTCCTTTTATTTGCTGTCAGAATTTTGTTGTCTTCAGATAGAAGAAAACATTTTCAGCAGTACTTATACAACTGAAATGAATCTGTCTTAAGTGCTGAAATCGTTTCTTAAAAATAAGGCAGGATCCTAAAATCAATCAGACACTATTTCACTAGATATATTTCTTAAGTACAATCAAATGGCTTTATAGTTTCTTGGCTGTCTGGCATATAAAGGAACAGTTATCCCCAGTGGTCTTTACACTTGCCTGAAACAAGCTTTTTTAATTAAGCACATGCAGATCAGAACTTACGGTGCTTGTACACATCTGTGAGCATTATGAACACATCTCCAACATACTCTTTCAAAGTAACTTAACACAGACTGCAAATAACAGGAGAGCTTACACTTTCATGACCATGTAAGACAACCATAAACCCACCGTTTCATATCATTCATATGTTATGAATAAAAAACTGAATGAATTTTTTCCCAAGTGCTTGAAACACAAGTCTCAAATCCCCAGCAGAAATATCCACTTAAGATTTACATGAATATAACTTCTGTTTCGTCTTCATACTAAAATCACAATTTTTCATCTCCTCTGGACATCCACAAATCTCTATCCAATCATTGTAAGACAATATGGTAAAAGTCCTCAGTAGAAAATTAAGCTTCTGTAAAGAAACTTGTCTTCATTTTCCTAAGTACTAAAAACATTTCAAAACCCAGATCAAAACTACATACAATGGTTACATCTTCCAAATATCTTTAATTCTTCTAATGAATTCAGTTACACACATATATTTATAACTTGCTTTCAAATTGTAATAAACCGAATCTCTAACATACCACAACTAAAGAACCTTTGAAGTATATACTGTGAGAAATGATATAAAGATAACAGAGATAGTATTGCAAATATATATTTGCATATAAAATAGATCAGGATAACATTATACTAAATTATATAGTATTACTACAGCAAAAAATCTATTATTTTTTTCAGCTACCAGCCCAGCAAGTTTGACATGGGAAACGAATATCAACCTGTATTTCTTCCTTCCTCGTTTTCATTCCTAGAACCAACCTAGAATAAAGTCTCCTTGTCAAATCTCAGGGGCAGCTATAAAACTTGTTGCTTTCAGTGGCTTTACAAGGTATTTATAACTGACTGCGCTTTTGTAAGTAATTAGACCTTAATGAGCAATTCTATTTATAGACGAAGGAGCAAATTTATGAAGAATTTTTAGTATTTATTTCAAAAATCCAACCTCTTTACTAAAACTTCTAAATAGTAAAACTGTAAAATAAGTTTTCACTAATTTAATCTAATCTGTCTTTGAAGAAATGCAGAGCAAACCCACTGTGCAAAAACTGAGCCATCTTAATTTGTCTGCGTTAGTGTGGAATCACTCAGGAATTTCAAGACGTTCATTTAGTTTTCTCCTACAGGTATTTAGCGTAACACTAAAAATCAACAAAACATCTTAACTGTAAGAAAATATGATTTTTAACCTAAGTCTCATTGCACTTTATGCAAGTACAGTATTATTTTCATTACTCTGTTTTAGAAATAAATATTGTTAAGATAATGCAAGTGTTTCACCATTGTAAAGGTCTTCTAACACATCTTGGCAGTGGAAAAGCAATCAGAAAGATTTGGAACAACCTAAAAGTTAATGCATTTAAATGATGAATATATATAAGCACAGGATTCCCAATGTGAGGTGATAAACCACCTAAAAAACATGAGACAGCAACAGTGATAGCTTCATTAGGTCTTCAATCTGTTTGCCTTGCTTAGGTCAGTTTTTTTGTGGCACTCAACAGAAGCATAGGTGTACTGTGCTGTTTGTGCAGTTCGAATGTTTACTATATGTGAGTGATACTTGTTAATGAAATGCCTGTTCCAAAACAATGTTGCATTTCAGAATATGCTGTCATTTGAATTTTTTCTAAAAGGAAAAGCCTTTTAAATTTGCTGTAACAAAAAAAGAGATGTAGCTTCTATGTAGAAATTGGTATCAAACTTTTTAATTAGTTTAAAGGAGTAATTTCAAATATTCTAATCTCTGTTTCTACATCCTGAGATGCTATTAATTACCACCTTGAAGGTCTCAGTGTTTTGCAATGCCCCTTAGAGAGGCTTTAAGTCTAGTCTGTACCAGCTATGAGTTTTATGTAAAGACCCAAATAGTTATCAGACAGTCTAATTGTTCTCAGCTGAAGAGCCTTGTGCAACAAATCAACATCATAAGGAGTAATTTAGTATCTTTATTGCTCAAGGGTTGCAAACTACTTCTACTTGTTGAAATCAAAAGTATTCACAGCATTTTAGTCTGTCTTTAGAATTGTATTTTCAGTTGTTTTTGCAATAAAACTTTATAAGCTTAGAAAATGAAGTGCACATTCAGCTCTGGTACAATTCTGGCCCTTGATGACTTAAATAATTTACATGTAACCTGGTCTGATGAGTGTGAACATTTTATAACAATATGAAAACTGGTTTTATGATATTGGTCCTGAACAACAAAACCTTGGATTTGCCAAAGTTGCCATTAGTTAGAGCCAGATTTTCAGACAAGATGTTGTAGAACTGCTGAGAGAATTACCAAGTGTACTAACAGATTTTTCTCTGTGCACCCACTTCCCAGGAAAACAATTTTTTTGTCCTTATCCCTTCTCAGGTAAGGCTAAGGAGAATGTGTCTCTTAGTAACAGCAAAACAAAAATCTGAAACTGAAAGTAAGAAAAGGAAGAAGAAAAGAAAATAAGGAAAAAAAAAAAAAATCTCAAAAGCCAGCAACGTGCAAAACAATGATGGACACTGTGTCAGGTTAAAAGGTATACTTCTAATATGGGGCATGGCAACTTCACTAGAATATCCATTTTAAAAATTATGGCAACCTAGTAGCAATAAAAAGAGAACAAGCTGAGAAATAGCAACGTTCACAAAGGTTAATCAGGTAGAGCCACTTTGGAGGCAACTGACACATAATTTGACACTTCCCACTTTCCATTTAGCTTGGAATAGTCTGATGTCTGAAACTACAGCTCTACTTACCTACTTGTTTTAGAAAGAAACCTGTATCTACATTATGCAACACAATCTCCACTTTTATAACTTTACACATACAGTACGGAATAGGAAGCATTATTTTCCCACAGAAATCACAGAATACTGAAAAAGTAAAAGATTTTAATTAAAGTGTTTGAAAACCAAAGGAATTGCTCTAAACAGTTTTATAAAGACATTGCAATCTTCTAAATTAGAAGAAAAACAATATGCACCGACTTTAAGAATTCGAATCTGACCCAAACACCTGCAGTGCTATTCATGCCTGTCCAGATAGACCTGTGCCACAAAACCCACTTCCAAAATTTTAAACTTTCTAAAAGTTTTTTTTTCTTTAAATAGGAAATATATCAAAAGAAAAGAAATACAAAACTAATCTTCTAGACAAAGAACAGGAAGAAAACTGTCACGTTCTCTGGTTTACATTTATAACAGGACCCTATCTAGAGATTAGAATAGTTTCAAATCTATTGTAGTTGAGGATATGATGTCATCATTTAAGGGACGCAGATAATTTAGTCCACAATATCTATTCATACCAACAAAAGAAAGCAAGAGGGGGGATGCAGAATACTTTCATGCCCCACTCTCCTGGATTATTCCTACTTTACATGGATTCATCATCCTTGTAAGAGTATATAAGTAGTCTTTCTATTTTTCCCCCAAAGCCATCTGCCACTTTAACTTTTGTAAAAGTACAACTGATTTCAACTCCATTAGATGCACATATCGAACTGACCAATTTTCACCGTCGGCAATTTCTGAATTTTCTATTTTTAAAATACTGACTATTTTTAAATCTATTTTTAAAATGCCATGACATTATGGCATTTTTCATCACTGATTAATGGGAATTTGCTGCAGAAAAGCTAAAGAGACTATCGGATTTGCCAAAAATAAAGTAATAATCGACACAGAAAATATTCTGTCAATTAATTAGTCTTCTTACCTTGTTCTTTTATCTGACGAATTTGTTTCACAGTTTCTTTCAAGATTGCACATTTGTCAGGTTTAAAGTTAAAGTTGTCAATATCATTAAAATTTGCAAAAATCAGCTCTGCAAGTTCTTCTATGTATTTATTCTCTTGCTCACGGTTGCGTTTCTCAGTGCTTCTTTTAGGGCTGAAAGAGGAGTTTATTTAATGTCAGTTTGCTTGCCTTCTGGCCAGCTCAAAGATTATTTCAAATGGTTTGAGAGTAGTTTAACAAAAACAGAGAGAACTGCCCTCTCTCACTACAAAAAATATAACTTACAGGTTTCTCAAGCAGAAAAGGAGCATTAAAAAAGACGTTACTTATTTTTTCCCAGTAGTCATGTTTTTGTTTCAAAACAGAGGATTAATTGGGGGGCTGGGATTTGAACATTTACAAGTATCCCCCCACATGGCGTGGAGAATCCAAGGAGTATCATATAGTGACAGTGTATAATAAAATAAAACAGCTTAAAAAGTTAAATCAAACAAACCATGCTCCCTGCCTTCTTGTGAAATTACAACAGTCAGTCATAAGAAAAAATGCTGAATGAGTGGTTATGCTTTAAAATTTATTTGTGTTGGTAATGCAAATGCTATAAAACTGAAAAATATTTTTCCAGTCCCTGATTATGACATACAAGAGAGGTGGTAAAAAAATCTTAGATTGCTAGATGAGTGACTGAAGACTCCTTGCAGTGATTAGCCAAAAAAGATTTTTACATAGCTCCTATATTGGCACTGAAATTCTGTATTTTGGCACTACACTGGATTCAAAACGAAGAAACAAATAATAATAAAAGACAATACCCCACACCCCTCATCCCAAACCCACAACAACACAGAATTACTGAATCAGAGTAGTTTGGTACTGACATCTCTTTGCGAGAATGGTAAGTTTGTCATTTTCTAACTGAAAAATATGTGCACATGTAACAGGTTTTTTTAAGTTTTTCACTGTCAGCGTCTTCAGGCATAAGTGGTCTAACCTGGGTCCAAGCTGATCGGGATCCTTGCGCTTTCTTGACTCTGCCCTGGATGGGTCAGAGGTATTTTCTCCCATCCCACTCATCTTGAACACATATCAGCAACTAAAAGGAAGAAAGTGCAAGAAAGGGTTATGGTGGAAAAGTCATGAGTTCATATTTTTAAGTTTCTTGTTCCATGCTCAATCGGTTTTTACTTGGCAAATCTATCATTTGAAATAGAGTTTGTTTGAAAGGTACCAATAAAAATAACATGTTTATGACCACACAAAACGCTATACAAAACTCCTTCAGAAGAAACTTTGTGGTGGGCAAGCAAAGTGTTATCATCTCTTTGATTGTTACCAGTTATGTAAGAACAGATAAGTACGTTTCGTGCCCGGGTTGCTGAATTTTCATGGCAATTTTGCAAGGTTGAATGAGGAAAGACAAAGGGAAAGCCATAGTGCCATATAACAAGAAAACCACAACAGAACTGAAATACATGAAATGAAACATGTATCCCAGCTACATGAAAAGGTAGCACATGCAGCTTTAGTTAAAAATCGGAAGATAATGCTTGCACAAGTACATTTACAATATCAGAGAAACTGAACACTAGAGATCACTGAGGAACTGATAAATATTTTGGACGTATAATCTAACTCATAAGAAAAATAACTTGCCAAGGTATCATGTGTTAAAACAACACTAGCTTATTATAATTTGTGCAATAAACAGCTCGTGAAAATCCTGCCCCGCTCCTAGCTGTCTGTTGTCCTATGCACCGTAGGAGGCCATGAAACTTGCCTGCCCCAGATTACATACCCCTCAATAAGTACAAATATTCTAGAGGCAGAACACACCATTACAAACGGCATAGGGAGATGATGTAAATGATCAAAAAGCTCGTGCAATACGGGGCAGTCCTAGCTCACCATCTGCCTAGTTGCTGCCGGTTTTGTAAGGATGATGGCAGAGAGACATTGCCAGACATTTCAGAGAGCTTCTGTATTGTTTGGGGTTAGCAGAAAAATAAACACAAGTGCCATGAAGGAGGTRAGGTCTCCAGGAGGTGATTCATACCATGCTAAAATGAGAGCTGGAGCCCGTAATTCCACAATCACTTCACACTGGCATGAAACAGAAATCTTGGTCTGGTGTTAAAACAAGGGGGTCCACCACCTTCTCCAAGCCCTTCATTTCTGCCCCAGCAGTTCCCTTCCGTCTGCTGGCCCAGTCAGCCAGGCACTGAACTCCATGAGGGAACTGCTGTGGGTTAAAACTGTGGCCCCTTTCTCATTTATTTTTATATTTTTGACACTGTGTAAAATCTAGTAGCCAGAGCTTGTGTAGGTAATAGCATGTTCACACTGGAAATCTTAGTCTTCCCAATGAACTGGCTGAATGAAGATATGGGCAGAAACAGCCTGGAGAATGAGATCTAAGCAGTTCTGCAGGGATGCTGAGAAAGGCTACTTATTGAAACTCGAGCAAGCAAACGAAGCCTTGGAGCTGTCTCAGATTCAGAACTGAACACCATCTAACATTTTTCTGAATATAAAAACCCCAAAACACCAGGAATAAAAATTCCTTTCTTTGTACTGAAAATATTTTCATTTTAACCAGTTTGAGGAGAAAATGGAGAAATTTCCTTTTTTGAGATACTGGTCAAGTTTCATGAAAAACACTAGATCATCCCTGAAATATATAGCTCCCAGCTGGTCTTTGACATGCATGGTATCAGATCCTATTTGAAAAATATCTGGATTATCTTTTTATCAATTATCTCTATACATGCATATGTATATCTACATGTACATATTGCCAACGTTTTGAGAACAACCCACTTCAAGCAGAGCAAGAAGGCCCTGGTTCTACAGCAGAGCAGAGCAGAGCTGAGCTCTCAAAAGGAAGAGGTACCATCACAAACTCCATCATTCTGTACTTGCTGGGGAACTCCCCGTGACGCCAGTCAGGGCATTCACAGTGCCACACCAAAGCCGACCTTACTGCAGAGCATGAAACATCTACTGCAGTCTCAAGTGTGGACCGTGACACTGGCTGTTCTTTAACAACTATGTATCTTTACTGATTTCTAGCCCCAGCAGTCATTCACGTCCTAATTTATCTAAATACAAAAGCAGGAATATACATTCGTCTAATTGGTCAGGAGCTAAGCACTTTCTTGAAAATATGCAATTTCACAAGTATCCCAAGTAGAGCTCAAAGGAAGGAGCAAGATACTATTAAGAAAACTGTGACAATAAATAAAGGGAAGTTGCGAGGAGACAGCAGGTCCACATCTCTTGTCAGTGGAGACCTGGACCTGTCCCTGGGGCTCTGTTCCAATGACTAGATTTTTCACTGACCAGGGTGAGAAAAAATCATCAGCATCATGAAAGCTGTACATTCCCGAGATCATCTGATCTCCAAGCCAGACTCAGATGGTGACCTAAAGTTCAGAAGAAAAACTAGGCTGGGGAATCCCTTCATTTTTTATGCTTCCCAAGTAACACCTGAGAAATGTAAATCTGTTAACTATTTTTCTTGAGAAATCAAGCACAACAATTCACGAAAACCTGTCAAACATTCAACACTCATCTTCTCCCCCAAGAGTGGTAAGAATTAAAGTCAGAGGTAAGCATTTAGGAGGAATGCTGCCCCTTCCTCCCCAAGAAAGCAAATAGGAACAGTTATTGACAGTTTTCCCACCTACCCTGTCAGGCTTACTTCAAAGGGAAGTTTATTTTTGCAGGAACCAAAGTTTCACCGGTAGCTCCACCAATACATAGCTCAATTGTTCTTGCATTCACACTGATGCTATCCTGCAGGAATTCCACTACGGTTATGGTATCAGCCTTCAGAGGACACATTAAAACTAACCTCCCACCATAAACATCTAAACTTCATCCTTCTGTATTTAAGGGAACAAAAGTAGTATCATTATTATGAAATTAGCACCTTCTTCTCTCCTTATTAAACATAGTAAATGGTTCTAAACAAATTATTTATTTGTTTGCTTTATTTTATTTTGTTTGCACTTACAGGCCATTATGTCTTTTTCTAAGCAGTATTATCAGTTTGGTCTTAGAATGAGTTACCCATTTCTTTTTATTAATCATAAAGTTTTTCTGGAAATTTACCACCTACTACCATGTTTGCTTTCTGCTCTCCCCTGTGTCTTCATTAAAAATCACAACCTCAAAGATCTGTATAGGCTCTGCAGCTCCTGTGTTGTCCGTGCCTGTGCTCCAGAGCAGAATGCAAAATGCAGAGTTAGGTGCCTTGGAAAGTGGAGATCTAGACAGATGATACTAAGGCAATCTAAAAAATCTCACAGGCTGAAATGAAAGTCACTCAGCAGTATCTAGTACACAGTACTAAAATCAAAAGGATGTGCCCCCAAACCCTATCTCCCTAGGGATTTAGGGTCTGATTGGGATAGGTAAAGTTCTGCTATTCTCTTGGGATTCAGAAACTAAAATCCTCTCCCGAGTTAGGAGAAATGAGGAGGAATCACCTTTTAGAAGCTGTGCACAGATAATCTGCTGCCCTGCTCTTCCATAATACTACGTACCAACTAAAACTGCCAGAAACAGGGCGATGGAGATTCAGTTCCCCCTTCACGGAGGGGCTTCAAGCCTGTATTTTTCATCATGCAGGACAGCCTCCTAGGTGGTTAGGCTATCTGCTTGCCAAAACTGGACGTTCATGAAGCAATGAGGGCAATGTTAATTAACTCTTGCAGTGCAGTAGGAATCTTTAGGTGTGTAGCCCATACCATTAAACTCAGGGGTAAGCAGTTCAAACACTGTTTTAAGACACAAGGACTGAGGTTTGAATCCCTTAGGCTGAGGAGAGTAGCAAACCTGTATCTCCCATTTCTCAGCAATGACTCTAACAAGTCAAGTAGAGTCAAAGAGGTAAGCACCCTCCCAGTTTCCTCATGTCTTTTAAAAGGAAAGCAGGTATTTCAAATTTTTTCCATGAGCTAATTCACATTCAAGATCTATGCATACTACTAGATTAAGATCTCTGGAGGGTCTTAGGTACCTCTATAAATTTAATGTGGCATAAACAAGGAACTAAAACCACATTTTTCAGAAGAAAGTACTTCTGGGCACATGTAGTACCAAAGAGCAGGCACCTAGGAAACCTTCAGGTGAGAAGGGGAAAACCTCATGAATTTAGATTGAATTGATAGATGAATTTTAGACATACAAACAAATATCTGTGGGTTAGGAGCAGCTAAACTGCGTCTAGTGATTTTAGGTTCTGCCCTAACTCCCTCCATACACATTAATTATCCATCTCAATTTTTCTTGGGTATTCATTGTTACTAATAGTTTTATAATACACAAACATTCATAACATTAAATAAGTTAATATTTTTAACAAGATAATTTAGGAACTTTTAAAGTTGTTCTAAATATTCTTAGGCTCCTGAACCACATGGATAGCTTCTCAGACCAGAAAATAAAACTCCCAAACTTGATGCCTGAATTTTTCCAGGAAACATGACAATTCAAAACTGAAGCCCCTGCAAGTAGAATGACAAGTCAGAAGCTAAAAGTTTTACTCCGATAAACCTCCCCTATAGGGAACTACCTTAGATTAGAAAGCAGCATTCATCCTGCTCCTCTGATCTTTTTATATGTCTCTATAGGAATTTCCAGAAAGAAGAAAGATAAAGAGATTGAAGAGTTCAGTTCACTTAGTGCTTTAGAAGAAATGGAAATGTAATATCAGCTCTACCATTTGTCTTCTGAAACAGAAATCAAGAAAAAGTGGGTAAGGCTCATTTAGCATGGTATAGACTAGGAAAAGGATTCACCAAATTGAGAATTAGTAAAAACAAAACCAGCAGTAATCACTGCATTGATGGGAGAGAGACGGAGACGTATGTTTGTTAATGAAAAAAATAGCATCATGATATGTCAGATGCTGAACTAAACCAATTTTATTTGAAAGAAAATGTCTTGCAAAGCTGAATTTGAATGCACGTCTTGCAGAATGAACTGTCATGCAAGACCAGGCACTCCCTTTTTTATTGTCTAAGTTGTTTGGGAGCTGAATGGCACTCCAAAATACAAACATAATATCCCACTGTGGGCTTAGTATTTTGCCTTCAGTGGTGGTAGCAGAGTTTTCTTCTCAATATATATTAAGTTTTTTTCCATTTGTCCTATGAAAAAACCTACAACAATAATTAAGAGCTGAACTTCTAATGCTGACTCAGATGCCCCTCAAGCTTCAATTCCACTGGGCATCAATGAGGAGCAACGGAGCAATGGAAAAATAAATACACTCACCGCAGCATTTTCATACAAGGAAGGAGATAATTAGAGAAGCGGAATTATTATTACTAAAAATACCTAAAGAACTAATTTTAGGCTCCAACAGATGACCTATACCAACAGGACATCTCAGATAAGTAAATACTTTCTTTATATTTACATTTAACACCACAAGTGTATTTTCCTGTTCTCTCCGTTTCACTACCACAGGCCTACATATCCAAAATACTTGTAGACAAAATCACTGTCTAATTTTTCCATTTGTTAAATGTAAATCACAAACACTGTAGAATTAAATTAATAAACTCTTGGATAGTATATGTTGGTAATTACAGTCATGGAGACCTAACCAGTTTCTACCAGATGTTGGGAGACTGAAATGACAGAGCCTGAAAGAGTCTTCAATTCATTTTTTCTTGTTATCAGTAACAAAACAATAGTTTCTGCTTTTGTCGTGACAGCACATCCTCCTCCACATCCTCCACCAGCAACTGCTCTAAGTTAGAGTACACAGAGAGACTTAACCTAATTATAAAGCAATAGTAAACATATTTTTACAAGACATTCATCTTTCAAAGGGAGAAAAATAAAACAATGTAAAACCAAAAATAAAACACATGAAAAAAAAAAAAAAAGAAAAACAGAGGCCCCGTGAAGGAGGAGACAGAAAAAAAGCTAGCACAAATGAGTTGCGTGAATTTGTAACATCTCCACTCCTCAAATGCCACGAAGGAACATGGCATGCAGAGTAAACCTTCCAGCACTGATCCTCAGCATCAGTGAATCCAGTTAATCATCCAGAGTCCATGTAGAAGAAGATAATGTGCATTTTATCTCTTATCAGGGCAGGCCATCTTCCAAACAAGGCCTGTTAAACTGTCAGATTTATTATAAGCCTAACAAATGCAGTTAAAGAATAAATGAGGATTACACCTTCAAAGCTGCTATTTCAATCTGAAAAGTAGCAAACAAAAGGTAAAGTACCATAGAGCAGACAATCAGGTAGCAGTGCTATGCTACCACCCTTCCAGCACACCAATACATGCATTTAGTGTAGATACAACTGATAAAAATAGAAGTAATTTATTAAAGCCACTCTTCTATTGAGTAACGAACAGCAAAAATACTGTTTACTGACCAAAAATACTACAAGTTAGTGAAAAGTTTGGCAAAAAATTTCTCTAACAGCCCAATTTAAAAATACAAACAGCTCATATTCCTGTGGTTAATTATAAACTCAAACATACATCCATTATAATTCATACTTCTTTCCTGTGAAGTTCTCATGACTAGAAGCTTTCAGTCTCGGTTTCAAAATTACTGCTGTGTAGCATTAATTGTGGTAGAAGCCAGAGGAAAGTTGGAAGTCACATGCAACTTCTGATTCTTCACATTTTTTCCTGCTTATGAACGCTTTTTTCACTGGCTCCATTTCTGAGTTGGAAAATATTTAATATTGATACGTACTCCATTCTTCAACCCTTTTGAAGAAGGCAATACTTGCTAGCCACTTTCCCAGGCCTCAAAAGGAAATCGCTGTCAGAGGCAGGATAAGATGCAAGAGGCAGGATAAGATACAAGGCAAGATCAGAGACTAGAGCCACTGGAGCCTCAGGCCAACCTTTCATTGGCGACCCACAGCAGTTCAGGAGGAAGGGTTGCTTTGACTCCCAGCACTTTTCATTGAGGCACCTGTCAGAATCCCAATCAGCTAATTGAGCCTGCCTGCCCCACGCACCGCGCTGCACTCAGAAAAGCTCAGCCTCTTCACGTGCAGACTTCCTCTTGCACAGGTATTTTGACAAACCCAGAGAGATAAGGATAAGGGTTTGGAAATGAGAAAAAAAATAAAGCTGAAAATCAAGGGAAATAAAAGGAGCGGGGGGGGGGAGGGGGGAGAAGACTGTATTGTCTGGTAAAATTAAATTAAAGCAAGAGATCCACTGCTAAAAAGTTTGACAGAAAAGGAAGTTAAAGATATATTAAACCATCCTCCTGCATCTCTGGTATACATAAGCCACATGTTCTACAACTAAATACTATACCCATCCTTCATCACCGAACACCTGGAATTCGGATATACCCCAAAGGAAACAATGCCAGCCTGCCAAAATAAGCAAGATGTCCAATACCTTGGTTGCTGATATGAGCCCATATTAAAAATACAAATTAACTTATTCAAGGGTATGTTTTTTTCCTGAAGTAGCACTACCACTTTCCCTATAGATGAAACTGCCTAAAACCTTTGCCATCCTACAACAGCCACGCGGTATAAAGCAAAAACAGAAAACAGAGTTTCTATGAGGAAGGTGGTAAAACTCTAGTCACCTTTAAAGGACTTGTACTAAAATCTGACATGCGCTCATAGCCTTTTCTATTTGAAAATAACACTCGTTACTTATAAGATACAATTTCATTTGAAAGAGAGCCTATTGCAGGTAACATTAAAACAAGATTTATGGTAATATTTACTAACTTCTACTTTATTCTTGAACTCCACAAACTAGAACTAAGAAAAGGAACATAATTTACTAGCAAATGCCATTGAGCCCGTGTATAAAAGAACAGAAAACTGGCTCCAACACCTACTACTCACATTTTTGCTCAGTCTACAAAAAGTCGTAACAGACTATAAACAAATATTCAAGCTGAAGGCTCCTTCCTCAACATCATCTTTTCCCTTACTCCTGTGTAATGGCTTTAGAGTGGTGTATTAGGCAGTAAGAAGAAGACATATTCCATTTGCAGCCTGAAAGCCAATAATGCTCATGAATTTTTTAGCTGAAAGACACTTCAAGATGCCACTGGGAAGACCGTCTAATAAACACATTAGGCTGCAAATGGGCGGCAGCAGCTCTTTAACACATGCTGTAACCATCAAATAAATGGCTAATATTAATGTTCAGTGTTACAGACTGGTATTTAATAGGACTTTCTTTAAAATCCACCTAAATCTTGAAGGAGAAAGGGGTTTTTCTCAGCTACTGAAAACCACAGGTTTGAGAAACCGCCAGTTCCGCTTGAGACTTTGCACAAACCCCTCCAGGCTGACCCCAGCACTGTAAGATGGCACCTACCTTCTGTATTCCCATAGGCTAAGGCTCTTAACAGAGCCACTCACTCAGCTGCTTACGGATTAGCCTACGTCAGCCACCTCTAATATGCCCAGGAATAGCAAAACTAGGCTTTAATGAGACAACAGAGAAAAAATATCAGAGGAAGAAAGTACCATTTTTTATATAACATACAAGAGGTTTGCTCCATTTCCACTTTTAAGGAGGAAAAGGTCTGTTTTCACCAAAACATTGTCAAAGAGGAGGCCGGTGGTACTACTGCAAAAAATTATTCAAGACTCTGTATCGTAATTTCAGGTTTGGGATTCTTCCTCTCTCTTGTTATCAAGAATTGTTTCTGATTCTTAATACTCATCGACAGAAGAAATGCAGTTTAACACCACTAAAGCTCCCCTTAAAACACCAGACTAAAACACAAAATACAATGCCAGAACATTACTTGTATATATGCCAGTCACTCTTGCATCCTTTTGTTTCTGGTGGGTAGCTAAGTCAAAAAAAAAAAAGAAAAAAGAAAAAAAGAAAAGAAAACAGAAGTCATTCTAAAACCATTCAACCTTCTAGGTTGCATTTGGTAAGTATCAAACCATGGCTGCAAAAAAATATTAAGCCTGCAAGCATTTTCACTGGAAAAGGAAGAGTCCAAATTCCCACATGTTTATTTAATCTAGAATTTTTCTTATAGTTCACAATTACTAACAACTTTACTTATGAGACTGATTTAGAAGCATAGTATTTCAAATCTACTGTATTTTAAAGTAAAACTTTGTGAATAGCATTGCTGAGAAATGAAGCAAATCTAACAACATAGAAAAGGATAATATAGGAAATTTTGTATTTAAATAGCTTTCATTTCCAGTTGATGGTACTTCTGGAACAGTGAGTTAAGCATATTTTAACTCCTACTGAATCCTCTTCTGTCAATCTCAGTTTCAAAACTGTTATTTGACCATTTAAATTACCATGCCAACTTCCCCCCCCCCCAAAAAAAAACCACCAAAGAGCAAGGGGAAAACCAGACCAGAGAGGGGGAAGAGTGAAACAATTGCTCTCACAAGTGTAAGGCACCATGGAAAAACTCAAATCCAGGAATATTTTCTAATCTCATAAATATAACTGATATAAATGTATACGTTACTTACAATACCAGTAAGCCTATACAGTTCAGTGTGATTTTCAAGATGCCTATCTTAGCAGTGAGAAAAATATACCGATCACAATAGACAAAGGCATTTACGCATCTCTGTGGCGTGGGCATGCCTACATTAGGATTTAACACCACTTAACTGCCTGTCTGTTTACTTTAGATAAAACATATTCCATTATTAAAAAGCTCAGGAAACTGGGTTCTGTAAGGGTAAAAAGTAAAAAGCAGAGGGCGAGCCAGAGAGCACAGTATCGTSTTTCCACATCAGTTGTATACAGTAAGTAATAAATAGTTATCGAACCTATGCACAGAGATAGCAAACCTATAATATTTGAATTTGAATTCCATCACTTATCAACCTCAGTTTCAATGACTTCATGCAGCTAGAGAGGTGTCGGTCCTCCTGGTCACTAGGATCAATTAGTATCTCTACACACTCAGGTGCTATGTGATGTGCAACCCAAGCTCGCACTGCAGCCTCAGCAAGAGATGCTTATGTTGCATGCCATCTTTCACAGCTCTAACCTGGTCATCAAAATAATGTTCCTTCTTTACTCTATCCCAGAGTAGATACTGTTACTGAAAACACAGGATCTTACTCAAATTTTTGCTGCAGTTCAGAAAGCCCAGCTCTATGTGTCTTCTCTGGTGCCTAATCAAAAATTGAACTCATGTTTCTGATTTTCACATAGCTGCAGCGCCAAGAGGGTTTGCTTTTCTCTTCTACCCAACCACCTATTACTAGGAAGCATGCTGAAACTTCAGGCCATTCTTTCGAATGCCAAGCACCGAATTAAAACTCTGATTTGCAGGAAGTGTACCTAAACGTTATCTAAAGCATTTCTACACATTTTGATATTGTTATTATGGTAAATGAATAACCTACTCCACAAATACCTACAAGATACACTTATATAATCCACACTTCCTTCTAAAACATTGAGATGCTCTCATAAGCATGCATTTAGTTTAAGTATATAACAATAAAGTTTCAATTTAAGAATCGAGAATTCAAGCTTCTTTGTTCCAGAAGGTTGCAAGTTAACAACAGACCAAAGTCAAACATACCTATATTCAAGTTATATGAATGCTAGTGAACAGCTCCACAAATGGCCACGGCCATAGTAATGTTAACAGCTGGCTATGAGGTGAATTTGACTTCACGTTGATGTCCTCTGTCAGTCAGGGACGTGGCTGGTGCTCATACGAGGTTCAGAACCCTGCACCACTTCTTGAAATTGTATACCCAAGTCATCCTCTTCAGTACAGTGCCTGGCTTACCCATCTGCTCTGCCTCTGAAATGCATTTAGAGCATCTCCCCTGGAAAACTCAGGTCCTCCTCAGCCTGTAAGGCGGCTTGCCTCAGCCCTGGTCCCAGAGGGTGCCCTGGTGACAAGGATGTGGTCCCAGGTGTTACAAGAGAGACCAGACGGGGTTTGGCCCCTATTCCTATCCTGTATTTTGCAGTTTGCCTCAGCAGGTGCTTCCTGCTGATACTGGTACCCATGCCAGTGTCATCCATTTATACTGGAGCAGCAGTGTAAGAGTTGGGAATAGAAAAAATTTTATTAGTCTTTTCTTATTAAAGTTTGAAGAACAGCCAATTTAATACATGCTTTTTGAGAGAATACAGCTATATGCGTAAAAGATTATACTTGTATCATCTCCCAACATGCAGAATTACAGTTTTGTACTTAATACAGACGTGCGTTAGATGTATGTTAAACTCTTGGCAAAGGCATTGAGGGTACTAACTACACATATTGTTACTAACCACAAAAATCAAAACTAATAGAATAAATTATGTCAGAGCCACACACAAGTGTCTTGAAAACACCTACAAAGTACGATTAACTTGATAAAAATTAAATGTCCATAGTAGCCTGTACACCCTAATGAAATATGTTCTTAATACCTCCATGAGTTTAAAAATTGATCTGTGAACATGAATAACAATTACTAATGACTTCAAATTTCATGTCGGTCTTCACTCATACTCTTCTATTTGCTTTAGTAAAATACTGCAACCAGCAATAACAAAAGAAGACGAAAGTTTAATTGTCATTTTAAAGCATTTAAAAGGAAAACACAACTCAAAAATCTTGTTGCTTTAGTTAGTCAACTGCCAAGGAATAAAACCTTGTGGGCACAAGCTTTGTACCCACAAGTATACACACACATATATATGAATACAGAGTATGACCAAATCAAACATACATAGGAATGGCTATATGAGTCAAATGAAAGAGATATTTAGTTAGTGACTAGTCTGTCATGGAAGCTAATAGCAGATGCCTCAGGAAAAAGTACAAGGCAGCTGCAGAATAAGCCTTCCCCCCGATATCTCCTCTCTCTGTCTCTGACAATCAGTGGTTCAAGCTTAGCTGTGGTGTCGCTGTCCCTCCTCCTCCCTCTGAACCTATCTTCAGTTGTGCCTAATTCCTTCTTAAATCCATATATACCTTTGGCCTACACAATGCTTACAGGGAACACCCTGTAAGCTTTATCACAGCTCCCTTAACAGCAGAAATAACATTCTGGAAAAAAATCGAAGAGTTCTAAGGGCATGTTATGACTCAACTGAAAAAAATCAGGATTTTATCACTGACTTCACTGAAGCTTGGATTTTCCTCCCAGTCTACTAGAGGAAGATGTATTTCTCTCTTTTGTAGGACATAAATCGCTCCGTGGGCCTGACACAACTATGCTTGTATCCTGCAGCCCAAGGAAAACAAAGTTACGCTACTATTAAAGTTGAATGTTCACTATCAGCCATTTTATTCTCTTCGTAAAAATAAATGGAAATTAATTTGTATTAATAATGAAACCAGTTATGGTAAAGAAGAATCACAAGTGCTAAGAAAGAATTAGTGTATATTCCAAGTATTTTTAATTTTGGAATAGAATGAAATATAATTACTAAAGAGGGGAAGAAACACCCACTACATTCATAGAAGGAGTTGACCAGAAGCCTGCAATACACTGCCCCAAAGTAAAAAATAACACACATTTAAAACTAGTTGGACTGAACACCTGGAAAAACGTCAAGAAAAGCAACAAAAATAATTTTATTACCATGCAGTTCTAACAGAAGTTTCTTCACAAAAATCTTGTGTTAGATGATTGCTCAATCACAACAGCCTATGCTATCAGGAATGGAAAATCAGAGCACTACAGTATCCTGATGAAGTTTGTTTGGGGACAATGCATAGGAGAAAATGAAATGCGAGGAGCAAAGAGGAGATTCAGGTACAACACACTGCAAATTAAGTTCATTTATCATAAACTTTTGGTTAGTTTCTTCTTGTAGGACTCCCATCAAATTCCTGCTGTCTTCCTTATGCTCTCTACCCTCACATCCCAGCCAGCCTTTCCCAATCCCTCACTGTACAACTCCAGCTATCAGGGAAACTCCCCAGAGGGTCAGCTACAGACTCCCCGCTACCGAGAGCAGCCTGTTTCTGAAAGACACAGGCTTTCAAATCTTAACCCTCACCTTCAGAGACTAAAGCTTTACCTGCTAATAATAATTTTTAGTCCAATTCAGGCGTCCTTCTAGGCCTGCCACAGCTGAACATGTGCAAGTAAGAAAAGCTAATGAAGAATGCAAGCAGTAAGATGACTCCATCAGGATTTCCTTGCAGGTATGATGATTATCAACTTACAAATGTTCTTCTCCTTCACTCAGCTCAGACAGCTTGGCTTGTAGACCCAGTCCTCAGCCTCAACTCAACTTTCTTATTACAATTATGGGGCTATTCTATAGCAGTGTGCTAACAAATTTATTCAGTTTATGAATGAAGTAGATCCTGAGAATCAAGATTGTTTTCACACTCTTCCACCTTTTTTCCCCTGCTACTAGTCTAAATAAATAAATAAAATGGTGCTGCAAAATCTAACCAGCCAGTTGAGCACCTGATGGCATTTGTTATTAAATGTTACACTTATAACTCTGGCCTGAAATGTAATTTTCAAAGTAGTCCTCTAGCTCAGACTTTCCAAGAAGCATTTTTTTCTTACAATACAGTATATTTTGCAATGCAGTCATGCCTTCCCTCCTTCCTTGCACAAGCAATTTACCTTACAGAGATGACAGAAAAGAAAAAAAAGAAAGAAAAAGAAAAGAAAAGAAAAAAAAAAGGAAAAAGAAAAAAAAAGTAAAAAAGAAAAAAAGGAAAAAAGAGCAACACCTTTTGAACATTACTAGTGTAACCTTGTTGACTACAGTTAGCAAAAAGGATTTTGAAGTGTGCGCAGACAAAACTACTCTGGTCAAAGATAATGCTTGAAGTTTTACATATGCTACATACCATACTTCTATAAGAAATTGCTTATGAAAGAAAACACCCCAATTTGAGTTTTGTGCAGACTCGGAGCCATTTGAAAAACACAGCCTACACAAAAGGTTGGTTTTGTTCAAGTTTCCCCCCTTAATACGTCCTAAAAGGCATCAGGCAAATCAAAATAACTGTACGAGCAACAAAAATCTATTTTTCTACAAAACATAGGTGCCAACACTTCAGTAAGCACTACTCGTCCCCCACTATCTTGTTAGATCTTCTGTAATGAAATAAAGGAAGAAAACACAAGAAGCAGAGAGGAAGTTTCATTGTTCTTGCGGCTTCAACATTTGGTGCCGCGAACGTGACGGGCTCTCTAGCCTCTACTCAACGGCACCGCCTGCCCCAGGCCTCTGTATCAAAATGTAGGTATACTGCAATTAAAATAATCAAACCAAGACAAAAGAGAACAAGCAAATAAATAGCACTAACTTGTTTGCGTTTCTGGCTCTGCCCTCACAGTATGAAATAAAGTCTCTTCAAACACATACTACATTAATTTGCAAAACAATAATATTTTCCTTCCCCCCTCCTATCTCAAAGTAGCACGAGTTTTTCAAAGTCCTAAATAAAATAAACTAAGGCATTTCCTGTATGTATTTAGTTAATTATTAAACGGATTCTAAGCATGATAGTCACCACCACAATTTCAATATGAATCCAGGAAAACACACTTTTAGCAAACTGCCAGTGCACTGCAGTAATGACCTGTTATACGCATCTTTGCAATCCTCCCTCCCCTTAACTTTGGAGACAAAATTCTAGAGAAGTGACAATCAGCACTCCCACGCAAATCCAAACACTTAATTTTATCTTTTTTTTTGTGGTCCAGGATTAGTATTACTTCTGTGAGGTAAAGAGCAATGCTGAGCTTAATGCTGTGTACGACAGGCAAATAACGCCCACAATCTTGCAAGAACTTCCCAATAGCATACTATCTTCACTTACTACAAGTAACCACCTAAAACCTTTTTCAGGGGATATTATTATTATTTAATTAGTCTGCAATATTAAATGTTGCCCTCCCAAGGTTAAAAGAAAGGTAAATACTGCCAAGATATTTAATGACATCAGCATGCATAACCATGAGATAAATACAAGGTCTGAAGATTAACTGAATGTCATTCTGTTTACAGGATCGCATACTTGTAAAAAAAACCTATTAAGATTAGAGAATAGAGAAAGTTATATAACAACTACAAATGTTTCAGTGTGTTTTGTCTACTTAAACTCTTGGTCAGAAAGAGAAAGCTTTATTGCAAAAATGTCTCAGTCTGACTTCCTCTGTACTTTTTCATGTGCATAGAAATTACTGAATGCTGAATAGTAATTACTGCAATGAAAAAGACACTCTCGGGCTCCACCTCCTCTTGACAGTGGGAAAAATATAGATGGGTTTGTGTATTATTCTGGATGCCAGAAAACTTGCTTACAAAAATATTTCCTGCACACTAAGATATATTTAGCCTTATAAACCCATAAAACTGTCACTGGCAACCACAAGTACACCTGTAGCCATTAAAAAGGGGGGAAAACTACAGAAACTGGARAATCAAATTTACATTATTTCTTTGTATTTGTTATTTAGAAATGTTATCTTTAAACTCTCCTGCTCAAAAAGAAATTAGCTCTTCCTCCCACTCCCCCAAACCAACACCCCTTTACCCCCCCCCTCCCCCCCCAACATCCAGACACCTACGATGCACACACAGGAGAACACGTACGTGCAAAAAGAGAGCGCTAACAATGAAGTCACGGCACTTCAGAAACACACCTTGTCGTCTTCCAGCCTTTGCAGTTGAAGGCAGATCTCACTAGTTTTTCTGTGTCTTCAGATCAAGATGTAGATACATTCCCCATCCATCACACTGGCTTTTTATTAAAAACCGGGGGGGGGGGGAATAAAGAAAAAAGGAGACAATTACCAGTAAATTCACAGCCTTAAAAATATCAGCTCTCCGTTATCCCAAACCAGTGTTATGTCTTGATGTAAACCAAAGCACATGCTGAGTGAGGACGTGCGCACACAGCAGCTTATCATCTCTGTCATCTGCTTCTAATGACAGCTGACAAACTGGCCACGCTAATCCTTCCCTAACTGCTGAGCAGAGAGATCCCCCTTTGACAATCCAGCATGGTGGAGTACTCGAAAATTCCTCCTGCTTCTGTTCTGTTGCTGCTCTAAAAAGCAGTTTCCTTTTCATTGAGATAATAGCCTTTTCTGCAGTCACGTGGCGCCCGGGCTACATTAGCAGAGCTTGATGATAATAGACAGAGTAACTCCCCTCCCTCCCTTCTGCTGATTTTAAGGGTACGACTCCAGGAAAAACCCAAACCCGGCACACTTGAAATCATTTTGCATCATCCTCTACCAAAAAGCAAATTGTGCTGTCGGTGGAGAAGAGGAATACATGCACTCTCTCCACTTCTTGCACCAAAACTAATTAACAAATACATTTTTAGGCAGTGCCTTCCTTGGGGCACACACGCTGGTCATAAACAGGTCATATGAGACTAAACTGAATATTAAGCACACTTAATACTGAATATTTGGCATGCTAGAATTACTCTTTTTCCCCTAGAGTACTTCAATTTTTTGCCTGTAATTTTTGTTCTGCTGCAATAAATACTCTTGTCTCAGGAACATCTTATGGTTCAACTCCTCCCAGCACCCAACTCTCCTGCAAATACAAAAAAGCACAAATAACAAATGTTTCACATTACAACCTCCAGTGTGAGTGCTTCCCTTTTTTTTTTTTTTTTTTTTTTTTTAAAGCAACATCATTTATCTTGCTTTAACTCAATACCCTGACAAACACCTTAAGCATTTTTTTAAATACACTGCCCAGTGGGGTAACCTACCTAAGCTTCAGCTTTAGAACTCCCATCCCTCCTGAGTGCCAAGCCCTTCAGAAGGTTTCCTGCTCGTAAAAGGCAAAGTATACATGCAACCATACTGCTCTGTCCTACCTTCACTGACGTATTTCACAGACCAAAAGCAGAACAAACCTTTCCTCTTCTGCACTGGCACACCTTTTCCCTGTTACCTTGGCACACAGCATGAAGACATCCAATTTACCCCCCCCCGGGTCTGTCCACCTCTGACAGCACTGGCAGTGCAGGAGGGCACGGACCAGCATAGCCTTTCACCTGACATTTCAGTGTTGGGGTTTGCAAACTGTCTCAGAAAGCTGTGGATGAAGCATCTTAAAGTAATTTTCAAGCCTGCAAAACAAATTTTGCAGCTTTGTACCTACTCTTTTCCAGTCTGATTAGGAAACAGAATTACCTCCTTTTCTCCTTCTACTTCCATCTTTTCCCATTACACCAGATCATTCTCCTTAAGGACAACATTGATCATAAACTTACAGTTTCTCCAGAAACCGAAAAGGTTAGTGTTAGAGACTGTGGTTGTACTTACAGGAAAATAAAGTGGGAATTGTGAGGAAATAGTGGCCATCCCATACACACCATCTTTGCCAACGTTGCCCTGTCACCTTTTCTATTTACTCCCCTCCCTAGGGACAGCCTTACTCAGGGAAGTGGCCCTGCCCAAGGCTCTGGGGGATCCCTGCTCCATCAAGGCACAACCTTTCTGCGGCAGAGGAGCTGGAAACAGAACGGGCCCCCTCCTGCAGGCAGCATGAATCCTTTTTTCTACTCTTCCCTTTTCCATGCTTTAGAGAGAATCTGTGAGAAAGATTCTAAGTCCAGGAGGAAATAATCTGGTTCCTTAAGGAGACTATATAATACACTATATTCAGCAGAAAAACATATAGACATATACACTGAATATTTTTTGCCAGTTTTCTAAGTATGTCCTTCCATCTCAAAGCGCCACACTATATAGGGTAAGCAAAATGAACATTATTCAGAGCTACATATAACTTTAAGCCCAATAGAATAAGAACTGCTTTGCGATCTTAACTTTCTTTTATTAAAACAAATTGCCACTTGAATTTTCCATATTAATTCCTTAGCTGAAGGAAGGTGCATCAAGCATACTGGTTAAATTGGAAAATGATACAAATGTGGGAAAAACTGTGAAGATTACAGAGCGCATCCCTGATATTCAAGAAAATATATTAATAGACAAGCACCAGAAGAAAAATGAGCTTTCACAAGAACACACACACACACAAGAAATACTTCACTTGTATTGTACACTTGAAGTACAAAATCTGAGGAAAACATAAAAAATGGGAGCATACCAGTCAGATACCATAGCTAGAACTGTACTGCTGATATTTACGGGAATTATAAGAAGAGAAATTCAAAGACAACACAATATGAGGTTCATAAACACAGTAATTACAGCGTTAGGGAAGGAATTATGTGTAAATAAAAAGGAGGTAACAGAAAAGGGTCATTGTAGCAATAAAATATGAATTGAAGACTGAAAGGAGTGAAAGTATACAGATGTTGTTAAAAAGATTGCTTAGTGAAGAACAGAGTACAGATAAAGCGAATGGAGGGAACATACCACTGCAGTGCACAGACTGATTCTAGACAAAAAGGGAAAGAAGAAACGAGTGAAAAAATATTCCTGTTGGAAAACATCAGTCTGAATATAAATAAGGAAATGTGTAACTGCAAAGGAGGAAAGGCTTTTTGGTTTTATCAGGCAGCAAATACATGCTTCTAATGGAAATGACAGAATTGTTTCTTCCTTTTAAATAAGAGTTTCACAGGAATCGTACACATAATTTGGGGATGAGCAGGTGACCTTTAAAACTAATTCTGGCACTACAGATTTTTTCATATTAGGATAAGACAAACATCTTACACAGCAGAAGAGGTTCATCTAAGTTTTCTCTAAGAAATATATTTCATTAATACTTAATTTTGCTTGCCCAGCCACAGGTGGCTTTGCAGTAGACACAGGGAAGCTGTACCTTCAACTAAAACATTTACAATTTATGTTTTAACATGATCAAATAATTGAAATTGATAAACAGAAAACTGCTTTCATTGCATGCATTTCACAGTTCTCTTGAGTTTGTGTTTTCTTTTTCTTCCTTTATTTTGTCTTAAGAAAGAGTGAATCGGGCAGAGATGAGGACATACCATGATGCAATCTGGTGGTCTGCCCTTCTTCTAACATACCCGCACCTGAGGCAAGGTCTGGTAAAGCAATCCCAAAACATCTTTTCAGTCTTTTTAGTCCCCAAACATGATTTTTTAGTCCTTTCTCTCACTCTCTATACCATATCCAGGAGGATCCAATTCCACCTTCATAATCCCTTCAGTCCTCTCAGTTCAGAGTACCCAAAGAGGTACCATAATTGCCAGCTATAGTGATGGCCCTTGTTTACCCTGCAGAATAGTAAGACACTTCAAAATGTGTTTGAAAGATTACAAAACTGACTCACTAGGCTTTATTCAACGCAAGAGGCCACTAACTTTTAGGAAAGCTGACTAGGCAGCATTCAGTCAGTACTGCTTGTGAGAAAGACTGGAAGAGCAAAGCCCCTCACCGGCACAGAGTACGACAAGCAGAAACTACTGGGACTGACTTCCAAGAAGCACAATAAGCATATTACTGCTCAGGTCAGGAACAAAGACAGTGCAATGATTTTTCATGTGTTACATTTCAATGAATGTAAAAGCAAGCATACAGCTTTCAAATATTAGGTCAATTTTTTAAATTCCTTCATCTGAACATTAACAAAAACGTTAGGGTTTTCAAGTCAAAACTGGAAACCTGTTGACTTACATGTCAATGACATTAACATCTTACCAGTTCAGGAACTCCTAATCCACCACTACTTGAAAACTAAACAGATTTTTCTTTTTCCTTTTACCAGCTGAGGAAAATTAAATAGGATACTGTAAATAAATCTAGTTTTTCTGACCTTTGCATCTCCTCTTGAGGGACACAAGAATTGTATCAAATGTACTTCCACTGGAATTTGGAGCACTTAGCACTTCTACAGTCAGTCTCTGTATTAGCATTACATACACCTACAGTGCTAAGTACCTTGAGACTTCTGTCCATACAAGGGCAACGAAAAGACACTCCCTCCTCTCTCAATCTCTGAGATATTACTGTTGACTTCTCTTCGTAGTATGAAAATGTCCGTGCTTCTTGAACACAGCTTACCAAGGCTCTCATAACTTCCTAAGTGTGCACCCAGCCACTCACTCTGAGTATTCTGTGTGCAAGTTTCTGCAATATCTAACTGGAGAATTCAACACTGTGGTGTGTGCCATATATAGCAATTAAGTTCTGTATGGGCATGTCCATTGACAATTGTGTGGATTTTTTTTAATACAAGTTTGATGACTTCTGTTTACTGAGATTTTTGAGTAATGGTTGGGATTTCTTCTCCCTCACCTTTTTTTTTTTTTAAATCTTTACTGCTTCACTCCCTTATTTTTAATTAAGAAGGCATATGAGAGAAGAAAAAGGGGTTCTTTCAGAGTGACCTGGAAATGGTCAGTTCCTGGCTTAGCTCCTTCTCCTCTTGCAAACTAAAAAAGGGTCAGATCCTTTGCTCAGGGTCTCTGCCTTGGGGTGCTTGTTGGTGCTCTCTACAGGTTTTACACAGCAAGGTGCTCTCTGGTGGAGATGACTCTCAGCCCACAAAGAGACAAATTCAAGACAGCGGGTTGCTTTCATCCGTGCTGGTGGCACACAAGAGGAACTCAGCACAGGAAGTTGAGCAAGCAGAGAAACCCAGAACCAGAATGGAAATACTACAGCATAGAAATAAATGTTGTATTAACACAATATGTTACATAAACGTATTAACATCTGGTGCTACTATCCATTTTTAACAGAATGTAGCTAAGTTATGAAGAGTCCAGGATTTTTTTTTTAAAGCAATTACTTTTAGCTCTACAGAATGTGCCTTTCAGTGAATACATTTCTAAAATCAGCTCACACTCTTTATTTCACCTCATCCCAGAACAGAAGTACTTACATGGGAAAAGACTTCTGATAATAAAAGGTTCCTGAAACCTGTGGACCAACAGCTGGCAAGATTCAATGGCTGAGATTTAAATTGGACAAAAGTTTAAGTTAGACAAAAGTCAGACTAGAAAATGTTTATTATTAATAGTGGAACAAAATCATACTAATTCATCCAAGGATAAGGTAGTGGTTTTTTCATGTAGTCTCAGCTAGAAACAAATATATTTCTAAATGACATCCTGTGGCTCAATCAAGGTAGAGGATTAAGGAAGAAATCAATTGGTGAAATTTCATGGTGTCTGATAACCAGGCAGGGCAGCACAGTGTAATGCTCCATCTGGCCATAACAGCAATGCTGTGTGAACTCAGCAAGATTTGATACATTGCCTGTGGTTTTCCTTGAAACAGAAAGTTGCTGTTGTGTTTAATGCAAGTGGGACCTCTACCTTTAGTTCAGGATACAGCAAATTACTCTACCATACCTGGTGATGAATATGTGGGGCTCTGCGCCTAGACCTCTCTCCGAAGAGAAAGTTAACATTACCCAGTAAGTCATAAAAGTCTCATGTCTTGTCTATGTTAAGTAGTTGTCTTCTAACTGCTAGTGGCTTGCAGACCTTGCTGTGCATTTGAAAAGCCAGTTCCCGTGAGCAGCAAGAAGGAAACACACAGAGACTGTACCTTGCAGACCCTGGAATTCTGGGCTTTCACATCCCTCCAAGAGACCTCACTGAAGAAAGGAGACATTTCTACCGATTACAACTAGCTTCACATGGGAGAAACTGGAACACAGGGACAGTTGCTCTTTACAAATATGAGAATAAATAATAAGCTAATTTGATGCTGCATCATCCACTCTAGCCAAACCTTACAAACATGTCAAACAGCACTAAGTCAGTGTAAATGCTGAACAGTAAACAGCGATGAACAGGAAATACTGAGGACTGAACTCTTGCCTTAACCGTTAGGAATTCAGTGCACAGTAAAGCAGGGTCATGCCCCAGATTTTGGTGTTAATAAACATCCAGAATATCAGTGGATGATACGAGGTACAGAAGAGAAACTAAAGAAAGTTAGCTTTTCTATTAAGAGTTTTAAAGTGTTCTGGTGATAATTTCTATCAGTATCAGACAGAATAATGAAAAAAACCCTGTTTAGCTTGAGCCCAAGCACTCCTGAAAACTACAAGGGCTGTCAGAGGTAACACTATTTGATGAGAAAACCAAAAGCCAGAGACTGCAACCTACCAAATAAAACAAAAGTGAAAGGAAAACTAGCAGCAGCTGGAATTAATTTGATTTACAATAAAATAATTAAATACTCTGATATGAAATAAAAATCAACTTTAGGACAATTGGTCTGTGCTCCTCTTTATAATGAGGTTGATGTGACGATAATTGAGATTTAACTGAAGTATTGTGAAAATTCAAGAACTTCACATTTTACTTGGTGAGGGTAAAAGACAAAAAAAATCCCCTAGTGCTAATACAGCAGTAATCACTGAATGTAGGGTATTAAGGAATATTTAAAACAATGAGAGTTATGTGTTCAACAGAAGCCAGACTTGTTCATTTCTTGTCTGACAAAACTGCAGGTTTGCTACTAGTGCCAGTTATAACAAATGGCAGCATTACAACATGGAAGACAAGACTCTTCTCATATAAATAAAGTAACAGCAAAATTTGGGTATGCAGGTAATTATCTGCAGTAGAAATGAGACGTAACATTCTAACAGAGACTTAAATCCTAGCAGAAATGCTACACAATCTCAAATAACCCCCACTGTGGTTAGCATTGAATATTTAAGTCTATGATAACAGAGGAAACATGTCAGGACTTGGGTCTATTGCTAACTCTTAAGAGAAGAGTTCAACACACYGAATTCCAAAACAGAAATCTATTTCTCAACTTCAGTTTGTTTTAAGTTTTCCCTAAAATTAACTGCAAAGTAAGTGCATATGTATGACTGAAGGGAAAGGCTCAGAAACAGCATATAGCTCAATCATTTTAATCTCAAATAATGAGAATATACAGCAAATCCTGTCCCATCCTGAGAACTCCTACACACACGTATCGATGTTATACTGTACATCAATATGAAAAGTTAAAGTCAGATGCAATCTTTGAAAATAGATGGCAGGCACACTACAACTGCTTCTAACTGCAAATAGCAGGGCTGACTCAATGTAAAATTAGTGGCCCCTACCATGTTTACACATTTTAAATTTTCCACAAAAGCAATCTCAAAAGCATTATCTTACTCTAACCTTACAAAAATATCAACAATATAGACTGCGTGTTTCAGTTTCTTAAAGACTGCACTTGAACATGTTGTACTGAAGCACAAGATGATACAAGGTCAGTTAAATGGGGAGAAAAGTCAACTTTGGAAGAATACACGGCTATTTCACTGCTTTGCTTTTGGCAAAGAGACTCCCATCTTTATCTTTCAGACACACGGTTGTCATGACGCTCTCATCTTGAACTGCAGTACTTCACAGTTCACAGGAGTATTTCTTAAAACCCTTAGCAAATCACCCTCAATATGAGATTTATAAGTTATTTAGATTTTTACAAATTGCCTGTCCCAGGTTCTTAAGAACCCACGTTTTCTAAGCTTCAAGTTAATAACGTAATAATAAATAACATTATATAAGCCATTTACCTTGAGTGAAGAGGGTATCCTTCTGAGAAGAGATCAGCCAAGTCCCTGAAATTAACTGTCCTTTCTCCTATGAAATTTCTTTCCCAAAACTACAGAGAAAATAGGCAGTGCATGCAACATATCAAGACAAAAAGGCCTCACAGAGAACATTTTTCTGGCAGTTTTAACAGCAGTATGGCAAAAGGAGACAGAGATGATATGTGAAATAATCTGGACGTAAAGTCATATATAGCTTTCAAAAGTCAGAAATTCAACCACAAGCCAAGAGACAACCAAAGCAACCGTGAGAAAACTGATGCGCTCTCTACTTCCAAACTACGCCTCCACCTGAGAAGGAAGATGCCCCACGGGGCCACCTTCAACACCAAGTGTATGGCCACTGCCGTTGTCCAAGGGCAATCCAGCCTGCCTCACTTGTTGAGCAACATTTCAAGACCATCTGGCGGTTTTGTTCTACGACGTGCATTTGTATCAACTGATTTACAGATGACACTGTGGTACTAATTTTGACTGATAAGGCCATGTAGGGTCCTGGACATTGGAAGGTTGATTTTCTCGTTATTGCATATGATGGGAGTCGTGGGTTTGGGATGCTGTTGTTTTGGAACATCTACACAGACACCCTGATAGCCACTCAGATTTTGGAAATTGCTTCTAACTTAGCACAGCAGAGCCAAGGTTCAGGGACAATCACTTGTTCTCCCAGACAACAGCCTAACAGGGGTGGATACAATGTAATTTAAGTGAACTAAGGCCATTAATTAATATTAAAGGGAGTTTTGCTCTTAAGCTGGAGTGATTCTCTTGATAAGCATGTTTGACACTGACTGTGTTTGCTGATGTTACTGTTCAATGAAAGTTAAGGTATTAGGGGGCAGCTGAAGGATTTTTTTTTTTTTCTTGAAAGGCCTTTGAAAAAAGAACTTTTTCATTTTTTTACTCTTACATGGGAGTGGGTGCAACACACAGTGATGACTGTCCAGAAATGTAAGTCCTTACAGATCAGTAGGCAAAGATATCTAAAGTAAAAGAAATTTTAAAATACACAGAAAGAAGCCAGTAAAGAATGGCAAATCTATGCCCCTATTAGCCAAGAGAGATGCAATTTCTTAAATTACCTGCTGTCTGGAGACTTTGAATTTAACACAATTCTGAATATGCTAGCTGTCCATACTATATATAGGCATGTACTAGTTGGCACTGAGGAAGAGTATACGTGAGAACACTTTTTGAGAGGAGCAAAAAGGGAGAGCCCCCAGTGGAAATAATGACTGATGTGCTGGGAATTAAGTAACAGGGACAATTAAAATGCCTCAATTTTAGAAAACCAGGCAATATGAAATTACAGCTCCTGGCTGCAATGTTGTTGTTCTCTAATAAAGCAGGGTTTTTAAAAAACTTCTGTGGTGGCAATATTATTTTATGAGTTGAAATATTTCATAATACAAGGGGAAAAAACAGCAAAGGGAATATTGAGCCGGGTATACCCCTACATAACACTGACACTAATATTTGTATTTGCAATGGAGATTACCGAGAAGGATGAAGAGAAAGAAGAGGAAGTGATAAAGTACCCATTTAGATTTTAGGTACTTAGGAAGCTTCCATGACACAGGATCCCTGCAATCTTTAATACATCACACTCACTTAACATCTATGTTATATGTAAATTTATATAGATGAATTACCTTTATTAATATATAGCCTGCAGTACCTCAGCCACTCTCAGAGTCAGAGCAGTGGGCAGATAAGAAAAATCAGACTAACAAAGTCCTCAGACTCTACAGCTGTGAAGAGGGCTAGATGAAAGCATCAAATAAATACAAAGAACAAGCAAAACGATGCCTGAAGCATAATGGAAGAGAACCAAGATGGAAGGCAACATGAAGGGAAACATTTCTGAGCAGATGGCTCCTTTTAACCAGACAATTTACTATGGCCTAAAAGTACAGTCTTCTAAACCAACTGTATTAAAACATGTAGAAGTAATTTTTCTTTGAACAATTTTCTCAAAAATCTCTTACTTGGGCAAAGCACTGCTTCCCTTCTCCATCACAATTTTATTTCTAGTAACATCTCCCCAGTCTTTCCAACTGGACATGACTTCAGCTGTAAAACTTCACTTCATCCAATAGTGCAGTAGGGAACCAAAGTTATCCAGGAGTCTCTTAACCCCAGGGAAGTTTTAAAATCTGTGCAAGAACCCTCTTGCCTGTATTGTCAGTATTAGAAAGTCTGGGCCTATCCCAAATAGTTAAAGGCTCTTTTGGATTTAGCTGGATACAATTCTGACCTAATATTTGGACTTGGATTAAAGGCCAAGCACTTTAAGTTTATGCTAATGTCATGGATCTCAATGCTAGATAATTTAAGTGTGCTCTGTTGAAGACCATGCCTTAAACTCTTTCAGAGGCTAAAACTGATATAGAGAAACCCAATTAGTAAAGTAGCATATCTCAGCAGGAACTTGTATACCAGTTCTTCAAAATCTGTGCTAGTTGCCTGCTGATTTCCAAGCACAGTTGAAGATGTTCACATTGAAGTGTAAAGCTCTAACTGGCTTGCAACATGCCTATTCTTGCTTTCCGTATGTTTTATATCTATATCTACCTATATATAGATAGATATATAGCTTATCTTGAATGACACATGCCTAAATTCATAAAATAAATAATATAAATAGTAAGCAGAGAACACAACTTTCTTCCCCTTCTATACTTTGATGACAAGCAGGGCCTATAACAAACCCTAGGAAACACACTAAAAGAAAAATCAGTTTCTTTCAGAGCATAGTGCCGGCATTTCAAAATATTAGGAAATGGATAATGGGTATGAGTATTAGTAATTACCTGGAAGTCATATAATCTGTTACCCTGTAGTAACCCTACCACAATTTTGATGCCATGAAATTCTAATTCCTTTACTTCAAAACCCAATTTTTTCCCCATCTCTGACTACTCTTTCTAATCTTCCCATAATCATTCTTCATTTTTAAAATGTTTATTATTTCGAAAACTGCGTTTGCATTTGCAGAGGAAGCTGGGTATTACGACTTAAAACTAATTCCTTGGAGACACCAAAGTTTCAATATTATCACATACTCATACACATAAAGATTATATTAGATTTCATACAACAAATACTTCTTCTCTAAGTAGAGCTCTGAAGGTATGACTTCTATTCTCACGGGAAAAAGGAACAGACAGGATTTCTATAACCCTACAGTCCGCATGCTGTGCATGTCATGTAGCAATAAATAATTCATATTTTGACCTTATGGGATACCTTTTACTCATGGATTTCAAAGAGCCTTTGCAAAGGTGGATATATGTTTTATTATCTGCAGTTTATAAATCTCAGGATGAACAGAGAAATAAAATGATCTATTCAAGGTCATTCAGTAAGCCAGGTGTATTTAAGTGGGTAATACCGGGCATGCTGCCTTTTTACGCAGGTTGCAACTTACAGTGACACTATGAAAACAGTGAGATACCGCCTTGAACTTCAACGATACTCACAAGAAAGCATGATGGATGTTAGCTCTTATAGTCTAAATATATTCATGGGGGAAAAGGAGAAAAAATTACTGACTCTAGGAATGTAGTACCAGGACGGTACAGAAAATGCTCCAGAATCGCCTTGTGCAAACACCCTGGAAAGGGCACTGGCTCCACGGGCAGAGCTGTCAGGATCTGCTGAACAGGGATGAACAAAGCTGTCCTCTTCCACACTGAGAATTTCTTGGAGACTATATCAGATACCAGACTGAACTTGAAGAAAGCAGTCGTAGTTTCAGTATACTATTATGTGAATTGTACAGAGACGTATTTTATCAGATTATTTTCTGACACCTTGTGAACAGTCCAGTCAGAAAATAATTCATTTTAGAAAGACTGATCCTACTTCAGCAACAGTACCAGAAGAAGGTACACTACCAGGATTTAAGTTATGTAAAACAGAACTGAGGCACATTTAAAATTCTAGGAAATCTAAGATGCTCTTTTATGTTTTCATGAGCTAAAAAGTGGTGTTTTGCCTGGTGTTAATGTTTCACTTTAACTTCTGAAAAATTCTTTAAATAAAAAAAAATAAACATGCAAAAAGCTTTGTATAGAAAACTGTTTAACTGCAACCACTGTGGAAAGACAGTTTATTTGTTAGTTAACACCACAGTTAAGTATTATTTGGATTAAATACTTAATCTTGCAATTCTCTGAACTGTCTTACCTAATGTTAAGTCCAAGGCTCCATTCATGTCCTTAACTGTAAAGATTATGTGTAAATGCTTTCTTGGAGTAAGATCAGAATGTTCTTTAGTTTTCAGGCTGGAGTCCTTATGTTGTCTCAGACTGCTGAGGACTTAAAAGCATGTAACATGCACAAATTATCTGTTCAGCTGCCCTCTGAAGTACACCAGTAGTAGGACCCAAGGTCCTTATGTGTTAGCCAAGAAAGATAACAAAGAAACAAGCCTTGGGTTGTTTCTTTGTTTTGCTTGTGTTTGTTTCATTTTCTTTTCCCCCAAAGAAAGAACATAAAATAAGCTGACACAGAGGGAGCTTACTCTGTTCAAATTACATGATGTTTAAACAAACCAAAGATTTATATTTTACAGGGGAAAAAATATCACCCCTGTTATCACCACTGGCATACAACAATTGGTAGTAAAACACTATTTCATAAAAGGTCAGCACTTCRAAGACAGATTTAACTAATGCCGCCACTGGAATGTTTCCTTTACAGAAAACAAGGTTTTAAAAAGAAAAAAAAAAAAAATAATCACAAACCACACACACTCCTTATTCTGCATGTGCTAAAATGAGGTAAACCCAAAACCTGGCTATTGACAAACCAAAGTATCATTGAAAAAAAAAAAAACCCCAACATCCTGATTTTTGTCTATGCGATCTGAATAAAATGGAGTTAAAAGACATACAGCATGCACTAAGATAAGACAGATTTGCCAGAATTTTCCTGGGATTAATTAAAGGGAAATAATTTTAAATCCCTCTCTTCTTCCCAAGCCTCTCCAAGCTGAATTTACTCCATTTAGGTAGCAAATGCAAAGGGAGGGAGGTATGTGCTATTTTCCATCAAGTCATCCACAGCAAAGCAACGTGGCTTAGAGAAGAGAAATTTTTAAGCTTTCAAAATATAAAATCATTCAGAAGACCAAATGAAATATATTCCTCTGTGCAAATGGAGTCCTTCAGACAGTAAACCAAAATGTGCATATCATAGAATCATAGAATCTTTTAGGTTGGAAAAGACCCTAAAGATCATTGAGTCCAACCGTTAACCTAGCACTGCCAAGTCCACCACTAAACCATGTCCCTAAGTGCCACGTCTACACGTTTTTTGAACACCTCCAGGGGTGGTGACTCCACCACTTCCCTGGGCAGCCTGTTCCAATGTTTGATTACCCTTTCAGTGAAGAAATTTTTCCTAATATCCAATCTAAACCTCCCCTGGTGCAACTTGAGGCCATTTCCTCTTGTCCTATCGCTAGTTTCTTGGGAGAAGAGACCAACACCCACCTTGCTACAACCTCCTTTCACGTAGTGGTAGAGCACGATAAGGTCTCCCCTCAGTCTCCTCTTCTCCAGGCTAAACAACCCCAGYTCCCTCAGCCGCTCCTCATAAGACCTGTTCTCCAGACCCTTCACACCAGCTTCGTCGCCCTTCTCCGGACATGTTCCAGCACCTCAATGTCCTTCTTGTAATGAAGGGCCCAAAACTGCACACAGTATTCGAGGTGTGGCCTCACCAGTGCCGAGTACAGGGGCACGATCACCTCCCTCTGCCTACTGGCCACACTCTTCCTGATACAGGCCAGGATGCTGTTGGCCTTCTTGGCCACCCGGGCACACTGCCAGCTCATGTTCAGCCGGCCGTCAACCAGCACCTCCAGGTCCTTTTCCGCCGGGCAGCTTTCCAGCCACTCTTCCCCAAGCCTGTAGCGTTGCTTGGCGTTGTTGTGACCCAAGTGCAGGACCCGGCACTTGGCCTTGTTGAACCTTATACAATTGGCCTCGGCCCATCGATCCAGCCTGTCCAGATCCCTCTGCAGAGCCTTCCTACCCTCAAGCAGATCAACACGCCCACCCAACTTGGTGTCATCTGCAAACTTACTGAGGGTGCACTCGATCCCCTCGTCCAAATCATTGATAAAGATATTAAACAGAACTGGCCCTAATACTGAGCCCTAGGGAACACCACTGGATTTAACTCCATTCACCACAACTTTTTGGGCCCAGCCATCCACCCAGTTTTTTATCCAGTGAAGAATATGCTTCTCCAAGCCATGAGCAGCCAGTTTCTCCAGAAGAATGCTGTGGGAAATGGTGTCAAAGGCTTTACTAAAGTCCAGGTAGACAGTCTACTGACTAAAGTCCACAGCCTTTCCCTCATCCACTAAGTGGGTCACCTTGTCCTAGAAGGAGATCAGGTTAGTCAAGCAGGACCTGCCTTTCATGAACCCATGCTGACGGGGCCTGATCACCTGGGTGTCCCGTACATGCCGCGTGATGGCACTCAAGATGATCTGCTCCATAAACTTCCTTTATGGAAGCATACAGTGAATTTATTAAGTAGAAGTAATTGTTGGAGATATTTCAGTTACTGCAGTACAAAACTAGTTAGTCTATTATTTACAAAATAGCTGTGAAAAGTACAGGTCCTTCAGTTAGATTTCTATTTTAATCAGTGAAACTATAGGAATAATCCCATAATAGTTCAATAATGTTTCAATAATAACATTTCAGTCATAACCTTTCAATACCTTTTTGTACTTCAAAAAGAACATGAAAGAACATAACTAGATAAAATTGCTTCCTTTCTCAAGTATGAAACCCATTTTTTAAATTCATTTTCCTTTCTACTCCATATATTAAGAACATTTTTTCTCTACCAAGTTGCTTTTGGTTTTTGCATCTCCCAAGTAAAATAAATCCAGCATACCTCTAAAAAGTTACTACTTACGAGGCAGAAAGCTGGCAATAATTGTCCCCGTTTTCAGGAGGAATAGCTGCCATGCAAACAGCTCTAATTCATAAGTCATTAACACAACAGAGACAACCACCTCACACTGAAGAATTACGCTACTTTAGATCAAGATTACACAGTTACATTTTAACAAGGTTGATAACTTTGCCAACCCACTATCTCTGGCAGAGGCCGGCTGTAACCCCCGCAGCCCAGCCTCGGCAGGGAGCACGGGGCAGCACCGTGGCTCATGAGCCTCCTCGGAAGAGCCGAGGCTTCAACAGGCCCAGGCAAATTTCCAGTGCAGCTCAAACCTGGATATCTGAAGGCTGCTCATCAGTAAAAGAGGGGAATGCATGGGTGGTGTTTTTAAATGACTTAAAGTTTGTTTTGGTGGTGGAGGTTTTTTTTGGTGTGAGGGGGGGTTAGGAAACTGTAGAAGGAATTAGTCTATGACAGTGTGTGCTGTTTGGCATTTGAGAAGAGTAGTTTTCACTTCACCGTATTTGAACAACGAAGAAAGTTTCAAAATCTTGTGGGACCAGATCAAACTCATGTGGTAGCAGTCACTGAGCCGTTTAAGTGCCTTAAAGCTTCCATCAGCAGGTCTTTGCTGCAGGTACAGGCATGGCTAAAATGAATACAATTTGTCTCCAAAAATAAATGGAATTAAACCCAGCAGTCTATGTACAGTGCAAGCTTCAGCATGATTTAAGAAGGAAAAAACCCAACCAACCACTCTTTATTTTATCAGTATTTGAAAATTCTCCCTTCCTCCAAAAAGCATTTTTCAGTATCTTATTTAGCTTATTACCATATGCTTGCAATTTCTACTCTCCGTAGAAGTAATTCTGGAAAACCAAAGGAAAATTTTTGTGAACCACAGATATAATAAAATAACCCCCTCCATGAAATGGTCTAAAAGCTTGGATTGCTTCTGCTCCACCTCCCCACATCTGGCACACGCATCAGATTACAGGCCAGAAGGCAAAGCGAAGAGACAGAAAGAGAGATAGTGGCTGGATCACAACTAGAAGGAAGCAATCCTCTATAATTCAAACTTTTTTCCCAAATGCCAATAGGTCAAAGCATGATAAATAAAACCAAACACAGGAGAACTCCACACACGTGCACGCACAGACACACAAACGTCCCCCTCCCACTTCAGTCAGTTCCCCAAAAGGCAGTGAATTACACAAAATATGCTTGGACGACTTCAGAACTATCACTCTGTGCCAAAAGTGCAACCGGGCTTCTGATTTTGTTAACTGACAAGTTCACAGGAAAACGGCAATCATTCGTCTCTAATTCACAAGACTCTTTCACTTTTTCTAATTTGTGAAGTATTTCGTAGGTACAAACAAAACCGAAAGCCACTGAATTGTCTAAATGCCACAATATTGTCAAATAAACAGAGTTTATCAAGTCGTCTTTTTGCTGTTTAAATTTTGCAAACTTAAAACTCAACCAGGAAGATCTACACAAGGATGTAAGGAGCTGGTTTGGGAATGCTGTTTCCCAGACCTCTCTCTGAAGCCACATTCTCCTTGTCCCTTCAACCCCACATCAGCAGCACAACGGCATAAAACTTTCACCAAGTCTTTCAAGCTTAGCAATAAATCTGCTACAGTCTGAATTATCAAAATTATTCAGACCGTTCAAATGATTTTTTTGTTCCAAATGGACTTGGCACGCTGGTCAGGAACTCGTCGAGTCAAACACAAGTAACAAAAGTGGAATTCTTCTTGCTAAGCTAATTGATGGTCCTACAAAAACGAAACATGCAACTGCATATTCAAAACTTTCAAAGACGCACTGTATTACAGTTACAGAGTGCCTTCCCCTCTGTGCCTGGTGTAATATGATCGTAATTGCTGTGAAAGGGTGAGAGACCGACTATATGTTAAATCCTGCCATCTGTAGGTGCTTTACACAGTTCCATTTGCTGCTGCCGGGTCAAAAGTTTACCCTATTTTCGCTTGTTCATAACCAATCACACAAGTCTCTGCTATGTGTAATCTTTGACCCACTCTCAAAGCAATTTTTGTATTATACAGTCATATGACTACACTGAAAAACCCCACACGTTTTATTAAGAATACACTTCTTGTTGGTTAGCTTAATAATTATTATTATTTCCATATTCAGCAAGCGTACTGTACCGACCTTGTTCTTCCCAGTTAACTCCCTTGGAGCACAACCATAGTGCCATGAATTCTCCCCACAAAATGCTCAAGCATTTCTGGCTAGTTGCAATCCAGAACCGCATGCAGAACAGGGCTGGAAAGCATTCACGGTACCTGTCGTTTTGAAAGCAGGGGGAAGTAACTGCTCAGTTTGTACTAATAGGGGGAGAGATGATCTGTAAACATTTAAATTAATGTTCACAGTGAAAATTAGGATTGTAATAAGAATATCCCTATATATTTACCTTAAAAATTAAATATGCAAAAATATATTGCATGGAAACATTTATGCTACTGATATTATTATTATTATTATTTAAATATCTAAGGAACAAGCAGTCCCACAAACAACAGAATTAATTAAGCCTCATCTCCCACAGATTTGCACCTCCTGGTTGGTTGACTTTGGTGTCTAGAAAGGTGGAAGCTTTGAACAAAGCTTTTCCCACAGCTGGGATATTTGTTTAAAGTCTCTCTTTTCCCATCACTAGGATTCCCAGGCAACTAATATGATTATTTCATGCTGTAACCTTTTCCTCTGTCAGGGCACCTTAGGTGCTTCCACCTATACTCAGCTACTTATTTTCACAAAACTTGTGGGATCTGAATTTTGAGACCTCCACTGTGTCAAAAAATGTGATCAAAATCACCAATAGGTTCAAAAGCTACTGAGGGGAGATGTGTGTGCATGTACGCAAGTGCACAGTGTAACCTCATGAGCCTTGTTTCCATAGGAAATGAGGCTAAAAATAAAGGAGAATATTTGACCTTATAATTTCACAGAAAGCTAATGTAGATGGACCAAACTAAACAGCTGTCTATACTAACAGATCACCTAAAAGTAGTGTCACAATATTTAAATCCATCTCGTAGATTTTACTAGACAGTTTTCAAAGGAAAACAGACACACAGACGCCATTTATCTTCTAATAGGAGATAAAAAGAGATACTTTTCCATAGACATGTATTTTACTCTAATCTATGAATTGTGATAGTTCTGCGATCCTTTAATTTTTTTTTAATCTAGCATTTATGCAAGTGTGTTCTGTCTCCAAGGATATAAACACAAGTCAGCACGCACATGAATAGTTGCATTGCTCCATTTCGCATTTGACTCTTGGATGCTAAACCCTTCGTAAATGTAACAGAGAACAAAAGCAAACCCATGCCACTGAGAAGATCGGTTAAGTAATATATACCAGAGAATAATCAAACAAATAACAGCATTAAACCGTTTCTAAGCAGGTCATAAAATATGTTCACACACAAAATTCAAATAGTTATGAAATCCCGATCATTTACTAAAAGACACAATAAAAATTACCCAAAATAAATAAATCTAAATATAATTCTAAGGCCAAAACAGTCCATCATCTCACCTCTTGCACAACAAAGACCATAGGATTTTACTTAGCAGCTCCTAAAGCAAGTCTGATACTCTGGCTTGCGCCAGTGAAGTTTATTGCATTTATGCGTTGTTACCAACAACCTACCCATTTCAGACCTGACCATGTCTGGACATATATATATGTATGTCGACATGCCTGAGGGACGGGATGCCATCCAGAGGGACCTGGACAAGCTCGAGAAGTGGGCCCATGTGAACCTCATGAGGTTCAACAAGGCCAAGTGCAAAGTCCTGCACCTGGGTCAGGGCAACCCCCAGTATCAATACAGGGTGGGGGATGGAGGGATTGAGAGCAGCCCTGCTGAGAAGGACTTGGAGGTACTGGTGGATGACAAGCTGGACATGAGCCGACAATGTGAGCTCACAGCCCAGAAGGCCAGCCGTACCCTGGGCTGCATCAAAAGCAGCGTGGCCAGCAGGTCGAGGGAGGTGATTCTGCCCCTCTACTCTGCTCTGGTGAGACCCCACCTGCAGTGCTGCGTCCAGCTCTGGGGTCCTCAGCACAGGAAAGACATGGACCTGTTGGAGCGGGTCCAGAGAAGGGCCACAAAAATGATCAGAGGGATGGAACACCTCTCCTATGAGGAAAGGCTGAGAGAGTTGGGGTTGTTCAGCCTGGAGAAGGGAAGGCTCCAGGGAGACCTTACTGTGGCCTTTCAGTACTTAAAGGGGGCCTATAAGAAATATGGGGGCGGACTTTTTAGCAGGGCCTGTTGCAACAGGACAAGGGGTAATGGTTTTAAACTAAAAGAGGGTAGATTTAGACTAGATATAAGGAAGACATTTTTTACAATGAGGGTGGTGAAACACTGGCACAGGTTGCCCAGAGAGGTGGTAGATGCCCCATCCCTGGAAACGTTCAAGGTCAGGTTGGACAAGGCTCTGAGCAACCTGATCTAGTTGAAGATGTCCCTGCCCACGGCAGGGGGGTTGGACTAGATGACCTTTAAAGGTCCCTTGCAATTCAAAGTATTCTATGATGCTATGATTCTAAATTGTCAAAAGCAGAAAAACCAAAATATGCACTTCTAAACCGTCATCTGTGCTTCGAGATACTTCCATGGCTCTGTTCTGCAAATACAGTTACAAAAAAGTTGTTCCATTCTCAAAGAACCATCATTCATGTCTAAAAGCTTCAACAAACTTCCAGACAAGGCAGACCTTTGATCTATATGCCTACCTAATACTTGAATAATTCTCCACGTGCCCGTAAAGATGCTGAATTTTTTCTCATTTTTGTGTCCCTTATTAACAACAGTGGCGGAAGATTAATTTTAAATCCTGCAGAAACAAACAGAATTTTAAAGTGTCACAACTTTCCTGAACCCTGGAATTTTTCTTGCTGTGGGAAAATGTAAGAATTCTATCTGAAATGAAAACCAGATTTGAAAGAACAAGCAACAAACAAAAGCTGGGAGAAGCCCTGGGACCACCTTTGAATTATTAAAGGTAAGAACTGGAACCTTAGAGTAAAAACATACAGAAATCTTCTAAATGAGAATACTGCTAGGTAGGAGTCCCACCAGAATAAAAATACACAGGAACTGAACCCAAGCTGTTACACACTCTTTAAGGAGGCACATCTCTTTAGAATGCTATCCATCAAGTCATATACTACTTCCATCATATACTGCTTCCATAAACTGATCAGTCTCAGTCAATGCCTGATCTTTGGAAAACAGGAAAAGCTACCAGTAATGTTGTATTTCTCCTAAACAAAACAAAAAACACACCAAAAAAACCCCAAAACCTACAACAACAACAAAAAATAGAAGACAACATTTTAAAGCAATGAAACAGATTTATCTAGCTGGAAAACATGTTGGCAGATGTTATTTTTTATATATAATATAAAAATAAAAAATAATGAATTAAAAAATGATTAATACTAACAATCATATACCAGACATTAGCTATTAGATACTATACAAAATTACATACATAGATGTTTATTTTATATATTATATACATAAATATAAAAAATAAATAAAATGTGTGCACATACACACATCATATTCAGACATCTCCTAACAGGACTGGTGTCGCCTATGATCCAGGCTAGGAACAAGTGAATAATCTTTTGTCCAGGAGAAAGCAAGATGGATGATGATCAGAGGAAACCCACTCCACTCAGCTTATCCGCAGCAGAATGGGCAAAGAATAGTGGAAAAAGCCTGGTATAAAAGAAGAAACAACGAAAACAAAGTAACAGAACTGACTCTTAAGAACACAAATGGGAAGGCTGAAGGTACCCAAAGGTATCTACATGTCTGAACACAGGGAAATTTTTCACCTTGGCAGAAAAGTTTGATCAAGAGCAGAGCTCAAACAACTGCAAGAGACGACAAGGCTGAAGGAGTGAAGCTGAGGACTCAGGAAACCTGACTCAAACCCCAACGTGATCCGGTAGTATGGAAACGCTATAAAGCCATTTGCTATTTTGTCTAAGTCTGTGCATCTCTTCTCATTTTTCTACAATGCAAAAAGTGATTTTAGAAAGTTTGCAACTGAGCATGAATTGAGAATATTTATATTACTGGGGCTATGTGGAGAGTTCCACACTGATCTTAGCGATTTGGTTAGCTGACTCATGAGGGCCCCATTCCTGATAAGGAGAAACAATCTGTCCCTAGCAAACTGATCTTTCATGCCAGAGCTAGAAACCTTACAGGAGTCTGATGAGGCTCAGGGGAATTTACAAGCACCTGGATTTCATGTAGGTCCATGGAGCAATGACACAAGGGAACTGCGATGCAGGCGAATTGCTTTCATTCAGTTTTATTTAAGAACAATTCTGCCATACATACTAGAGGCCAGGCTAATTGCAATGACTCTTTACAACAATGCATATATTTCCTCTATTTGACTGTATCTGAATTAAGTAATCCAGATTATTTGTATAAATACACATACACAAAAGTAACAAAGTTTTTTCTACCATCAGCTGAAAGAGAGAAATATAGTAAGTTGAGGTCTTAAAGCTAGTAACCTCTTTGTACATGATTTTTCTATTATTTCATTTTCACCTGAACCATCTTCATTATTACAAGATCTTAATGCTTTAAGTGTGTAAATTCTTAGAACAGGGAATCTGAAAAAATGCAAAAGTTAAAAAATATAAATCATATAAAAATCTAAATCTTCACTTCGTATTTAACCTTATGATGATCAAAATACACAACCAAGTGTGGAGATAATTTATAGAGGCATTTGTTTTGGATGACCTGCACAGATTAAAAAGGTATTCAGTGCTCTCATGTAATGGGTACATGTATTATCTCAGGATAATAAAAACTTTATAAACCATCATTGCATGCCAATGAAGAGTACACGTACAATTTTTTTTATTTATTTTTGTTTTATATATATACAGAGCTTTCCAGCTCCCCATGCTCTTTTCCAGTCTCAAATTAATTTCTAAATTCTCCTAAAAGGCAATATAAAACTATAATATCAAAATCCACTCAAAAATTACTATTTGACTTCTCAAATGGCAATTAGAAGTTTGAACTGCAATTACTTCATATGCAAATAAGATGCCTTTTATATGTCATGGTAGCTTGTAATTGATAAGGGCATTTTTAATGAACTGTTTCAAAGGATGTGGTTTTCTGTTAGAAGAGGATGCTTATTACAAGGGGTTTGCAATTATATTTTGGTGGTTAGATGCAGATCCTCCCACCAGCTAATTCTCAACAGACCTCACTTCCTAGTCCTCAGGGTAGTCACCAACCTGACCAGCCTGCGCATGCCGCAAGTAGCTATCCTGGAAATATTGTCAAGATGTCATCATGGAAATAAGACACGGACCACGAGAGAAGGGAGGCTCTTCTACCTGGTCCCTTCCACTCCACCTTCGTCCACTCCCCCTCTAAACTGCACTGTGGTAAGCCTCCAACTATGCAGTCGCTGGGCAGCATTTGCTGCTGCAAAGCTACTCTCCATCTCCTTTGGTAAAAAGCAGAGCAGATGGAAATTTCCTGTAGGCTGGTCTTGGCCCACAGACTGCTGTTTGGACCATACTCCTCTACGAATAAGAGCAGTCTATTCATTGCATCGAACTGACTGGCCCTACTGTCCTCTTTTACAACACAACTCCATCCAGTCCCTTAACTCAGTGATAAAACACAGCGCAATGTGAGCACATTTCATCGCCTGTGCTTGGGCTAGGAACTAAGCCATGAAGGAAAATATGGCCATGTCATGCTAAGCAAAGAAACACATGAGTAACTCTGGCAAGCATCTAAGATAAGGCTCTTCTGAATGACTGACGGTAATGTTATACTGATGTTATAATAAATTATTACCTACAGACACAGAGTAAGCAGAAGCAGCAGCAGAAGCTGTGCAAAGATCATCTTCAGAGCGACAGCTGCATGTTCTCCTAAAACATCGGAAGACAAGAATAGGAAGCAATCCTATACATTTTAATACACAATTAAAAATGTTATAAACCTTGTTGTGTCCTGAAAGTTTCCAAATTTTATTTAGAATGAAAGAAATGCCTCAATATATCTAATAATCATGTTTTTTCACAGGACATAAAGGATTTCTCACTTTCATTGGTCTTCCCTTGACTCCCCTGCTAAATTACAGCTAAAAACACTAGGGAGCTTAAAGCAGAACTCTGCCCTGATTTCTGTTCCCTTCACTGTCGGATGTATCTTGGTTTTTACATGGAGGTTGTTAAGACTTGCTTTTAAAACATCTTTCAGAAAGATGAGTCAAAGTTCTGGTCATCGATGTAGCTCTTCTCGTTGTTCCAGTGACAACAAAACAGGTTAGCCAGCCTTTCCTGAAGAAGGGAAAGCCTTGGGTAGCACAGGATGAAATCGTCCTTTTAAGGACTATTAGCTTTCTTGCACAAAGTCAAGAGATGGTCACGATGCATGTATGATACTTCATAAGGTCTTGAGAAAGTATTCTTCACTAGTCATCTGACAGTTGAAGAGGAAAGCTAGGAAAGGGAAGGGAAATGTTTCGTATTAGGTTTAGGACAGAGTAATGTTTGTTGAGCTCTGCCTAAAGGTTTCTTACAAGGCTTTGCAAAATGCAGTGCTACCTCTCACATGAAGAAAAACTTCTCTCCAAGAATCTGTCACAAGAAGAAGAGGTCCACTGTTGATTCCCATATGCAGCAAGTGCTGCAGCTTCAGCAACCAAGCAGAGCTTCCCTGGAGAAACCCTTCTGGGAGAGCTCCTTTTCCCTGGAAAGGCTCCTTGCCGGCTCTTCCCAGCAAGCAGAGTACGTGGGGAATATTCAGTAGGTATTTGCTGCTCAAGTGCCTGATATCAGCAGAGATAGAGAGAAGTGATGACAAGCCCTTTCTGGGTGAAAAGTTAGGGCTCTCCTCAAAGGCCCCAAGCAGCCTAAAACATATTTGAACCAACCTGAGAGGGTGCAGGAGCAGAAGAGGAGCTCTGTCTTATCCTTTTGTACTCATGCTTTTCTGCCATACTAAGTGCATGAGCAGAGTCAAAGGCAGGATGGATGAATTAACTCAGAAAAAAGCTGTCCAAAAAAGCTGAGCAATCAGTCCTCAAAAAATTAATGATAAAAGACTTTGAATAAAGCCAATTTGTAATGGAATGTAAGAAGGGAAGTCCCTAAAGAGAAAAACTGTCTACCAGCTCTGCGGCAGGTTTTGCTGGCCCATGCAGTTTACCATGGCAAGCAGCCAACTTGGCAAAGCTTGCTCTTCTCCAAGGAGCCTGGCAGCACGCCAGCCACACTCACAGGTCTCATTGCTGCTGCCAAGCTCGAGGGGCAATCGAAGATCCTGTTTTGTGAATCTGCAGACCTGGTTATGACCAAGAATATTTATGTTTTAAAATGTTCTTAAGCAAGTCAAGTTCCCTCTGTTTATACAGCAACTGAACAGGCGAAACAGAATACTTAACCCAGCTAGAGAAAATGAGCCACAGATTGTTAATTATATGGCTATTTGCACTTTGACTGGAAGAGGAAGTAAGCTGGTTATAACTACTTTGGGTTTTACTCCTGCAACTGCATTGAAACCACATTTATGACAGCTGAAACTATGCAATTTTATATAAATGTGGGCACTTCCTGTTTTTGAAGCAAGTCCTCGGCTGCTCGCCCTTTACCTCATGGTAACATTGCTGGAACCAGAATGTATTAAATGTGCTCAGTTTTGAAGACCACTCTTAAGATCTTATTTTACTAACTATTTTTAAATGGGTAGATAAAATACATATATTGGACTACTGCTGTCAAGCGTCTCTATTTCTAGGACCTAACCGTACTCCTTAGGCGTTAGGAAACACATATGTTTTCCACGTGTGAGACTGAAACGCCCAGCTGTCACCCGGGGCGTGCTCAGTCCCCAGTGACGTGGTCACGGTCACTCTCGGACGGGGAGGCGGGTGCGTCGCGTTCCCCCGAGCAGGCAGGCTGCGCTCTGAATTACACACGCCGGCAGATCTATCTTTTTCTACTCAGTATGCAGTATTTCAAGTAATTTGTAATAGCAGCTTTGTTATTTTGCACAGTACAGTATTAATTCTTCATTGTGGCAAGTATATGTTCAATTTTATCGACACTGAGTATGGGGAGTAACATAAATCGAAGAAAATCATTATTTGACTAGAAGATAATTTTGAAAATATCATTTAACAACCTTAATAAGCAGCAGTATGTTTCCTGTGCCTTTTCTCTTACTTTGCTTATTTATGTTAATTGGATCTCACAAACCAAACTTCTGCAATGAGTACAGTTACATAAATCAGCACTCTGCTTTTCCATTGACAGTCATTTTCCTAAGAGATTACAGCAGGAAGACTGATCATATTGTTCAACTGAAAAGCAAATGCATATCCAGTAACTCCTGATGATAAAATGTGGTAATTCTTACTCACAAAAAAAACCCCACCTACCTTTAATTTACAATGTATTCCTCCAGATTTAGTTCATGACATAGTGCTTGAGAGTCAAGTACCCCCTATAAATGCAAGATAATTACAGTCAAGATCACCAAAATCCTTAACACAGAGAAGTGTCAGCATTTCTGCTACCTTTGTTTTGCTCTCCAAGACCACAACTTCTTATTTCTGACCATTAGATCCCACCCTTTAACTATGAGAACTTGCCAGCTTTGCTGTGCTAACAGAGAGTGAACAATTACAGACCTCTTAGTCTCAAACCGGAAGAAGATTAAATAAAGATTCAGTTTAAAAGTCCTTATGCAAAAATCTCCATCTAAAAGAAAAACTAAAGCTAAAATTGCAAATTCAATTACACCTGATTTATTGATTTCTCTTCACTTAACTTTCAAAGTAAACATGGTATACAGTCTAACTTACGCACTACTTTAAAAACACTTCCCTTGATTGCCTTCTTCCTGCCTCAAGTCAAGGCACGGTTTTGAAGTGTCAGACAAGCTGATCTGCAACTAGAAGAGGCTGGTCCTGCCACCCCTCTTCCAGGTAATCTTCAGAGCGGACATCTGTCCAGCTCTGCAGTTAGCAATTTTGAAGAGTTAAAGAGCCAACCAAGGTACCCAACCAAAAACGCGGGTAGCTGACCACTGGCTTGGCTCCCTCAGTCAACTCACCCCAGAGTCGCAGCGGCAGCAGTGCTGGCACGAGGGAGACGGGGTAATACCTCAGCAGGGAGGGTGCAAGCCATGCTTCTGGAAACCGTTAGACCAAGGTTAGCTGCAATGACGCTGCATTTGTGACATCTCCACAAAAACTGGCGCCATGTTCAACCCCTATCCTCCAAACAAGGGATGACATAGAAAAATCCAATTCATGGGGTGCAGTCTAAAGCTGCCCGACTACCTTAAGAGCCTCACTGAGCTACAGACTCAAACTCAAAGTCTTTTTTTTTGGGGTGAAGCCTACTGTTTCTACACAGAAGCACTCAAGTCCAGATATTTGCAAACTTATTCCCAAAAGTAATGCAAGCATTTCTTATAAGGAAAAGAAAAAAAGACTTAATGAAGGCAACCCGGATTAGCTAAACGATACATCACAGCGGAACAATTATGTTGTTAAAGATCATGCAGATGTTACGATGGAGGCAAAGAAAGCCTTTCTTTAGCTACAGCACAGCTGCTGCACACAACTTCAAAAAGACTTGGCACAGGACTTCAGCCACAAAACTTCCCCTTCATTTCATGCACGTCATCTGAAGCTTCAGTGAGCTGCACCAAGGACATAACTGACACAAGGGTTTTTTGGAACATCTTATCAACAGTGGGGCAGCTCCCTGCGCCGCCAATGCTCACATGCACCTTCACAAAACTCGACTATACATCTCCATTCCTCTTCAACCTCACAATCCCTCAAAAGCAATGATATCCCACACTGCTGTCTCTCTTACTTATACTTGCATTATCTTCTACTTTAAAGAAGACAACTGAATTACCACATAATTAACATATATTAAAACTTCAAAAATAGCCATAATAAAAAGTAGAGGAAATTATCTGTTAAGTAACATTAGAAAGTATTATCAACTTCCGTTCACATCCTTTATAACCTATACACTGAGCTACTTTGAACAGTCAGACACTCTGGCCATGAAGCTGAAAATGCCGTAACTTACAATCACACCAGATGTACATGCCTAATGCCAGTCTAGTATTTTCCACATCATATATGCACTACAAAGAAAATACACATTCGTTGTCTAAATTCAAAGTTCAGCTTTTCCCTTTAAATCTGTCAAAGTATTACAGCTGGTTACACATAGTACACAAGAAGAACTTGCATTGATTTTATATATGTAACAGTCAAGCACACAGAACTTAATTTGATCTGCATACTAACACTACACTTACTCGTGATTTCCCTTCAGTGATGATATTGATAGGAGATGTACCTGAGAAACCTAAACTGCTTTAAGATGCATGTATGTGCATGAGATTAAATTAGAGCATTCCTGACGCATAGGAACAGAATCTTAGAAACTGTTTTTAATTTCTCCCTTTTTCTTCTTTTATTAATTCATATGACATCAGCTTGTTGACTCTTACAACATTCTTAGCTTCCACCATGCGAAGCCATAAACCGATTTGTCACCCACAATATTCTTCCCACAACTGTGAAATTACAGACAAAGAATAATTAGTCCAAATGAGAAAACAGCAGTAGGAGCAACTAAAATTCTGCTAACATTCAAACTTCATAAGTAAAACAGAGTAGAAAAAACTGCAGAAACAAGGAAATACAAACAGAAATGCACCGAAAGAGGTTTTTTAAAAAAATTACTCCATTACTTCATTACTAAGAACTCTAAGAACTTGATAAAAAGCTGGAAACGCACAACTTGAAAGAATATTAGTAATGTTGATTAAAAACAGTGAAGAAAACTCATTAAAGCAAAGGTAAAGCCTGCAATACTAGAAATATTAGCTACAGTATTACTGTATTCATGAAAACATAACACTTCAAAATGACCTACTTTAATAACTGTAAAAAAAATGAAAGAATATGAGCACTAACTCCCCGACTCTACTGGTTTTATAAAACACCATCTACTTCTCAGAATTAGTAACAGACTCATGAAACTGAACCAATTTGTTCAACAGATGTTTCAGTTAACCCAAAGGAATTTTACTTTTGTATTGTAGAAATAGAGCACACAGAATAAAATTCCACTATTATTAGCAGCTTTCAAAATATATTAGATCAAAACTAGCTTCCATTTCCATTCTTTCTTTCTTTCACATAACAGAAAACATTTTCCATGCCGGGTTAGACATGTCACCGAAATAAAGTAGGCACACTGGTAAAACAAGTCGCCCTCCTCCTCCTCCCCTCGCCCCCTGTTTTATGGGATACGCAGGAACTGCAGAGTTTTTATTTTTCTTGGCGTTCCTCTCTCCACATTAGCCGATAATCTTCCCCGCACAGCTCTGCCAGCGCGCTGCCCCGCAGACCCACAACACCCCTGCTGTTCCAGTCCCCTGCTTTTCTCCAGCGGGCTCTGCGAATTGTGCGGGCCCTTCGTAATGCGCGCTATTGCATCAATCTAATTGCAACATAATTTTCAATACTCTAGGTAAAGCAAATAATTTCATTTTTAACTTCTGCTCATAAAATACAGATTGCTTCCCCTGCCTTTTTTGTTTATGTTTAAAGATTTAAAGAATGACTTGCACTGCACAGCAGTAGTCAAACAAAAATACCTCAGGTTTTCTTAGAAAGCAGCACTTCAAAATATTGCTCGGTGCCTAAGGCATTACTGCAGCCTTTCACAGAGCCATATGTAGCAGATCCCCCATGAGGAGGCCGGAAGGGGAACGCGCATTCTTACTCTGTGTATTTAATATAATATTTAGTCATTATCAAAGCTTCATAGCTTTTACTGTGTCTCTCTCTCTCTCTCCTGCAATAGAGAGTAACAGCTTATCTGGCAAACACACTCACTATGTTTCTAGGCACTCGCAAAGACACGCTGTTGGTTAATTCACAAAATCTGATCTAATGTTAGGTATTTTGCATTCAGGTTAGCTAAGCTAAAACAATATTTAGCTTAACCATGCCTTGGCCAAAAAATTCTTTGTTATCTACTGATTACAGCAGCATTGTCGCTAGCTACGGACATCGCACTGGGGAAATACAAATCCTGAGCCTGAAGAAATGCAGATGAAATTCTGACCTCAAGCCATTCTGATAGTGGGCATTACAAACACTGTCTACTTTGTATCTGATACAATAACCAGGCACAAGAGGCATGTGCCTGCGATGAATGTTGAATTTACGTGTCATTTTGGTTTTATGTACATATATTATCTGAGTTGACAGCATCAAAAAACGCTGTGCTTCTTGCACCCCAAATCATATTACGTGATACAAACATCTAGACCAAAACCAATCTGCAGAGGCAAGAACTCACAGGAGGAAATATCAGAAGTAAGTTTTAGAGAAAACTAAACTTTGCCTTTATTTGCTTCTGCGGCATGGTATACACGGCAGTTATGTCATACCATTTCCACAGCACCTCTGCTTCATTCAACATACAGAATTACCACTAATCAAAACAGTAATCTGTTTTACTCTTGGTATTTGGTGTATGGTCTGATACCTTATTTGCTGCATGCTACTCAAATTTTTTTTGGAAGACAGAACAAGTAATTTCTTTGTGAATTCAATGGTGCAGCTGAGCGCTTCATCAACATAATGGTTAGTCCTACCGTTACTCTGTTACTCGTAACTTAGAATAACTGTTATTCCTAACTTCCTAACTAAAGCAGTGACAGCTTTAAGGTCGAAATGATTCTCCAATTCTGAAGACAACTTTGTCTACAGTTTGGCATAACTCAGACCTAATTTTTTCACAGCACTTAGCATTACATTGTGCTTTATATAGCACTTTCAAACCACAACCCCCACTGCTTCAATCGCAGTTATCAGTGCTCAGCACTTTTCCAAATCAGATCCAAAGATCTCAAGTCATCCGCAAGAAAGCAAGACACATACAGTCAGCAAAGACATGAGAAAAGCCAGGACTGAGCAACGTACCTAGCATCGCCTAGGAAGCCTGCAGCACAGCCAGGAAGAGAGTCCCGTTCGCCAGGGCAGCATGCAGCTGCGCAGAGCACCAGAACGGCTTCTGCCTCCTGCGATCCCCTGCCTCGCCCGCCGCGCACGTCCTGACTTCTGCTGGAAGTGAGGCAGGGGTACTACAGACAACAGCCTTCTCCACCGCATCAACCAGATTCATTCCCGGAGCAAGTCCATCCTGTGCATGGAATGAAGCCGGGGTCCTGCGGAAAAAAACAGCACGTCAGCGCAGGGTTAAATACCATTAAATGGTAAGGCTTCCTCATGAGGGGCCAAGCGAAAGAGCTTTGCAAAGACAAGCTCAGTTTTGACGTTCCTTGACTTGGACACTGCCACACTGCAAAAATGTTTGCATTCGCCACTTCTAGAAAAAAGAAATTGAGACATCAGACCTTGTACGACGGCGTCACACTGACACCTGCAAAAAACAGCAGTGGGGTTGAAATCTATAGCTATACCGTGCAGCTCTTGTGGCAAAGGAGTAAACCGGTTGCAAATGCAAAACAATTCTCTGCATGGGGACTAGCCATAGGTGATGGTTAAAACATATTCTCAAGGAGCTTCTACTGAAATCAAAGACTGTTTATTTATATTCAAAGATCTCTGCAGAAAAGGATCTTCCAGAACAAACTCCTCTGCCTCTTTTCCTCAAGCCATATCCTCTGGCCTATGTTGATTCAAGTCCTGGTCCTTCTTCATTGCTACCTTCAGCAGCCTTGCCACCCCCACTCCCCAAGGCTTTTCATCTCTCCTGGCTCAGTCACTTCCAGGCTTGGCTGGCAGTGCCACACTCTCCCCTTGACTCCTTCTTCGTCCCTCAATATGCTGTCATATTAACTCTCACTCTCATCCGGGTCTGCCTCCCCTGTTCACAGCCTACGGTATTTTGGGGCTGGGACCACGCCAGGGCCCCGTGCGTGCCAGTGCCTCATGGGTCTGCTTCTGGCCCTCAGGCAGTGGGATACAAAGCATCAGTTTCATCCCCCAGCTCAGCCTCCCTCTCCCCTTCCAGGCCATGCAGCTCTCACACGCTTAAGACAGCATGTGAGAACTGTGATTTCTTTAAAAGGTTACAGTTTGGTTAAATCTGAGATTTTCGCAGTGCTGACAAAAGCAAAGCCATGACTCATAAGCCGCTCTTCTTCCCCAGTGCCTATCACCAGCGCTTCCCACACTGCCATCTAACTCCCAGTCTCTGCTTCAAAAGGAGGGACACGGAGCATTTCCAAAAAAAGGTTCTTTTTAAATAATAAAAAAAAAAATCTACAATGAGAAATAACTTCTTCCACACATTCTTACAGATAATTTTGGCAGAAAAAAAAATTAAGCTAGAGGCAACTGCCAAAGGCTAATGTTTTACGAAGTTATAAAAAACTCCAACCAGCATCCTATACTGGGAAGCATCAGGCAGCCTTCCTTACTGCAATTCCTGGCACTCCCCTTTCAGCCTTTAATAGCCTAAGTCATTCAGCTCGCTGAAACGAGAACTGTGCAAGTATTAACACCTGAGACCAGTGGTCAAGCTGACAAACAGCGGCTGAGGGTGGACAGTGACGAAGTGAACGCCACGCAAGCCGCCTTTGTCTTCACACCACTTTTGTTGCATGCCTACGAGCAATGTTCAAACAGCACCATCAGATGACAGCACACAGTCCAGCTAGCGTTTCTTCGGATGCCACTGTTTTCATCCTAGAGGTACCAATGCTTGCCTGAAAAGCTGCAGCTGATCACAAAATACTTCTAAGCCACGAAAACCTGAAGTAAAATAGGTTAGCTTCATTCCCGATGAAGGTCACACACAGCTAACAGAGGTAATTTAAGCAAATCCATTTTACTTCATGTTTGCACTAAATTAGGGGCAGTCGTGTATCAGTTACAAAGAGGAAGGGTAACTTCGTACAATACTATTGCTCGTGATCATCTGCCCCTGCCTGGAGGGGAAATAACCTTTTATGAAAACCTGGGAAACTTTTTCTTTCCTTTTCTCTATTTAGCAGTTATTTATCTCAGCATGAAAAACAAATGCAGCACACTGTCAAGTAATATACAGAAAGAGGAAAACCTCGCAAAACAGACAACACATTCTTTTAGAGCAAAATCCGATGTACAGATTTTTTTACTGAGCTCTTAATAGCAAACAAGACAACAATTTATCAATGGCTTTTGTAAATACTTCTGTACAAACATGGTTCAGAAGAGCAGACCAAGAAAAGAGAAAAACAGTGTCACATGCTCACAGGTGGATGCGGATTATAGTATGGATTAAATGCATTATGACATTTATTTTTCAATAAGAAATAATTATTTCCAAGGAATGACTAACTATACCTGTGAGATCGTATTTAGTCTAGAGACATCTGATGTACCTAATTTTCAAAAAGCACTTCTTAGCTATGGCAAAAAAAGTACGTGACCCACATGCACACTCCATGTTTATTCTTATGAAAATAAACTGAGAAGCTTCAACATCAGTGTGTAAAACATAATGAAGCATTAAAAGCACATTTCCATTTTCAAAAATTACTAACAAATAATTCTATTATATCTTGAATTCAATTTAAACAATGAAACTGGCTATCAAGCATCTATAATAGCTAGATTTTTTTTTTAAGGCCAGGATAATTATCTGATCACTGGTTACAGTTAAGATGAAAAATATAATTGGGTTGAATGAAACTTCAGTACTTCAATGCACAATCATGGAAACTACACGAAACTTCTTCCTTAAAAAAGAGAGCAGAATTTCATGCACTATTTCATTTGGCAGAGTATAAGATATTTGCTGTCAGCAAAGGACTTTTTTCAATGAAGAAATAGGAAAAGAGTATTTCCATTCATACAGCATTGCCCAACTGATTAGAAGTATCAGGCACTGGTAGTTGCCTCTCAACTACAAGCAACTGTAATAGATTTAGTTCCTACAGACCACTATATAGTGTTCCTAAAAACTCATCTGAAATCCAGCAGACCTCCAAAAAACGCTGTTTGTTTAACATAGACTAACCTAATTATTTTGTCATCGAAATTGGTATTTATGGGCTACAACACTACATCAAGGAGGAAAGCTTTAATGTAAAACAAATCATAAAACACTGATAATGGAAATGCTTGAAAAGGCTCTAGGACTGCATGTATTTATATAAGATTTGTGAATATATAAACACTCGGTTGTATACATCAAGAAAAAGGTGAGGCTCAGTGCAGTGATCTAATCATCAAAAAGACTTATCTTCCTTAGGACAAGTGTATTCTTACAAGGACTTAAGCCAGCTGGCTGAAGTGTATCGAACATCTTACCCAATAGCAAAGATTCATCCAAGACCATTAATTCATTGTAAGGTAAGATGCCTTTTTTTTTTTTTTTTTTTTAAAGTAGTTTCCAGCATTTTTGAAGTACAAGTTATTGCCTGAAAACCTTCAGCAGCTTTTTCTTACTAATACATTTATCACAAAAGCCACACTACAATGCAAATAGCGTATTTGCTATGATCAATGTACTGGCATCATTTGATGAGGGATTCTTCTCTCTGTGGTAAAATTAATTCTGTTATTAAGTTTGTTTAGGGAAGCTGTTCTTTAAATCATCATAAGAAACATGATTTCGTACAATACTAGAACTTTCAATCATCAAAAATCCCCAAATCATGCTTCCCTTTTTAATTTCAAGAAATATCTCAAATTGTAATATCCTGTATAACTACTGCTACACTAGCATCAACACAAAAAACTAATTCATGCATTGATCAACACGTATGGTGTAGTTTACTCTTTTATTTCAATATGTTCAAATAACATGACACAATGAGCTCAGTATAAAACATTATGGTTCTTATGCAAATAAAAAGACTCCCATATTAAGGTTACTGCTCCACAATATATTGCACACAGCTGCTCGCAGCTTGTCCTCACACTCAAAAGTAGATGAAAATGGAATAGCAACCTTGTAACTGTATTCCATTGATTTTATTGACTTAGGGCATACCCTAAAAAAAAAATTAAAATAAAAGAAATCTGACTTACCAATACTGACAACAGCACCTACAACTTCCCACTGCTGTGGCACAGCATCCTTAATTTTGTGGCTCACTGTCATATGAAAAGAAGCCTGTGTCTTGGAAGCCAAGTCTGACACAAGAAGCACCCACAACACCAACCCTCTATTGCTAACCCCATCCCCAGCACCATCAATGAGTTCAAGGGAATTTAGCTTCATCTGAGTATTTTTAAGGTCAAATGTCTTTTCCATTCTTTACCAAGCATCTAGGGAAACACTGAGTACAAAGCCAGTCAAAGTATCATAGCTTTATGGACATCAATTCACGTTCCCCATTGACTTTCTTAGGATCTACAGCAACTTCCAGCACCTCAAGCACTGTTCTGGCTGACTAAAGGTTTTAGTTGGTCATTTCACAAGCACTTATTTTAGACCAATATTTAAGCTCACCTCACCTCATGTACTTTACAAGAGAATTTGTTTTTCTTAGTCTATGAATGACAGTGCTAAAAATAGCTACAGAGCAAATAGTAAAGGGTATATAGTAGTATGCTATCCATATGGTATCAATTAAAATAAATCTACTTATAGTCTGTTAAGTTTTCAAAATAATGCACTTGAGTCTCAGACTTGTGAAAATTGGAAGTTATATACTTATGTGTGATTTTACTTTTTTTTTTTTTTTTACTAAATCAGAGTTATAAAAGCAAAATTGAGTAACAGCACAGATATAAGGATATCTTGCATAGAAAGCTAACAGAAAGTCCTTAGAATAAATGCAAATACACCCGTAGTATTCTCTGGCCACTGAACTGGCTCTTAGGACATATCTCAGAGTGAAGATGACTCCTGGCACACATTCGGCAGTACTGTACCAAAGCAAACCTTTTAAAGTTATCCCCCTCTTATTATCGTGGCTTAGAACAGGAATATACTGTGACCATTTATTTCTGTGAGCAAAAACTCCTTTTTGCTACAGGGTTTTGTGACTATTTTTAAACTATGCTTTAGTTTTCACCTAGGTAACTTTCAGAAATTCAAAAATACATGATAAAATCCATACATTTGCCAAAGACACAAGAAAGTTCCCCATAGAGCAGAGAATAAAAATAGGAGAATTGAGAAATTTTATTGCTCCTAAACATGCAAAAATGCATGTCATGCACAGGTTGCTTAATAAAACAATGGTCATTAAACTTTATTATACTGTTTGTGCCTAATTTGTGAGATTACTTGAATAAAATGTCCCTTTTTACACCATCTTGCTACTCCAGTAGTGTGCTTAGCTCCAGAAACTGTAGGTTTTGAGCCTGAAACCCATGATGAGAAGGAGCAGAGAATATTTTCTAACAGATACTCTGTGAGCAAATGTGGTTTTGGTGCCTCAAAGCTTGACAGCTCTGATCTAATATGCTGATTTCTCCTCTACCCCCTGGGTTACATTTGTAAAACTTAATAATCTCCTTTTCAAGATCTCTTATTTGAATCCACAAATCCTTCCTCTCATGGAAATACCCCAAACACCACCCCATTATTCTGGACAGAAATGTTCAAAGTGTGCTGTTACATCAGGGTGCTGAGCCAACCTAACAGCTAACTGCTGTTAAAAAGTTCTTGTGCTCCTTTCCTTTTCCTTGCATTCATCCGATCCTTTAGTAAACTTGTTCAGCTCACTAATCTGGCATAAAACTATTCACTTTTTTTGTGTTGATTAGCAAACTGAATCAGTTCATCAAGGGCTGAGAGAAGTTTTACAGCCAGTAAGACAGGAGGACAACATGACAACCTGGCCAAGACTGTGGGGAAGACAACGGGGAAAAGGACTTTCATTTCCAGTTTTTTGCCCTTACCACATTAGCTCAACTTATCCTGCCACACCAAACCTTCTCACTCACCTGTTGATGCCTCTCCGCTTTACATAGATAGATTAACACTTGCTAGCCCAAAGACTAGAAATTAGGCATGTTTGCTGTCAGATGAGTGCATTTCTCTAAGCTAGATAATCCCTCTGAACTGTGTACCTCCGCCTCTGCAGCCCGATGACTATCGCCATCTCCCGTCTCTCTCCTACTGAGGGTGAAGAATCTCTGAAGACCCCAAACAGCAGTTTCCAAACTGTAATCCCTGGTCAATAGCCATGGTAAGTGGTCTATAGCTAGTCTGGCAGAACTGTATTATACACCATAATTATAAATGCCTAAATTTCACAGGGTTATAGCAGTAGCCAGTGAGAAAATTTAGTAACAGGGGGGAACACCCTCAAAAACTTAGGGAAGCACCTAGTGATAAAGCTTCCCTGGCCTGGATCCTTGTGCAAGAACAGAAGAAAGCCCCCAGTACAGTCGATGGCCAGAGCAAGCTTCATTCTTAATCTATGGTCTCAGTGGTACTTCCCTCATCTTCAGCCAGTGTGGCTGGACACCATGAACACCACACACTTGATACACTTCAAACTGGACAGTGCAGCAGTTATGGAAGTTGTTGTAAGTCTTTCAGTAAAGAGGAAAAAAAACAACAACACTAACTTCAGTATTTTGGTTCAAATTGAGCTCCCTGGTTTCTATTATTTTTGGATTTCTTGCCAAGCGTCCTTTTTTTTTTTTTTCCTTTAAGCCAACTCACCAGCAACTCACTATGGAACCCGGATGAAGAAACAGCTTCTTTATCACAATCTCCCCAAATGTGAAATGGTTTTAATACTTACCTCCAGTGGTAGTTACAACACAGAAACAAAGAATTATTATATATTAATCCCACCCATTTCTGAGTCAAGAATGTATAGCATTTAAATACAAGTTTAAAATGAGATAATTCTACTCAATTTACAAAAAAATCAGGTAGCACATACTATGCATATGTATTTATATAGATATACATATATGTATATATAAAACTATAAAACATATATAACATATAATTTCTAATGCTAGCTAAAAAAAAATGCCCCAGAAATGCTACTCAGTTCTTCTAAAAATTGAAACAGCTCCAATTTTATGACTAAATTTGATGACTCATTTTCTTTTTTGGTTCCAGGATCTTTCTGCAGACACCCCCAAAAATGAGGAAACTGCTTTTGTTCCTGCTGAACACAAATGGAATAAGTTGCACCTCTCACAAGAGAGAAAATATTTTAATTGTTTCAAGTGTTCCTGAAGTGCAAGTGGAAGCAAATGGAAAAGCTGCCGTATCTACAGCTCAGTGCAACTGCAGCCCGCAGCTTTCACCAAGTTAAAGTAACGCTCTCATGCAAGGTAGGGTGCAAAGAAATTCTGACTTAATATAAATTAAAGGAGGTAAGGAGAGCATCACACTTTGCTATGACCGTCGGTCACGCTCATCGCACCTCTTCAGAGTGCCCTGAACACCCCCATGCCACGTTTCCCTTCTCCTCTATTTCACAGACTGTTGACCCACCTCATCCATTCCTTGAGTCACATGAGCACTACTCCTCCCTTCAGCCACTTTTTGGGAAGCTAAGGGCCTTTTATATGATTGCTACCAGACTGGTTTCTAACCAGGCAGGCCAGTTTTATGGCTGTCTTAATGACTGTAAATGAGACAACTGAATTTTCCAGTTTTCTGAGTAGCCACTCCACCAGGGGATGTGTGGAAACGCCAGTGCACACGCCTGGCCACGGCCCTGCAGACTCCCAGCTCTTGCACCACATCTGTGCTGTACCCTTGCGTGGCTGGTAGCACTGCACACACGCAGAGCATCTGAGCATGCAAACCAATCATCTTTAGATGCATTTTTTTTTAATCACTGGCCAGCTGGCATGCCTTACTCTCTATTTTTCCTCCCCTCGCATGTGAGCAGGACGGTCAGCCTCCCATTCCTATCAATAGCCTTCAAAAGGTTTTGTAAATCATCCTTTGGTAACACCAGGGCTTCTCACCTCACGTTTCTTCTACCTCCTCTTTCACCCAACTTCCCATGTATCCCAAATCCTCATTCCCATCTATCTTCCTTCTGTTCAGGAGATAGGTCTTTCAAAGTGCCAAATTTTGAGCCCCACTAGGAGGATGGGCAGAGAGAGAGCTGGGGATATTATGCTGGAAGGTGTTAACGGCCACCATCAAATGGTTCTTTGATCTCCAGACAATTACAGAGCTGGGCCTGCTAACCAGATGCAAGGGGCTCCCTCTTTCCCCTGTTTCTTCCTTCTGCATCCCAGACGGACAGAAATGCCATCAACTTGAGTGCAAGGCCCTATAAACCAATTATAGGTTTATTCTGAATTTAAAAGGAAGAAAAGGACTATTTTGCTTTCATAGGAGGAGATGTCAGAAAGAGTTTGCAAACCAACAGCTTAACTCTGAAAGGGACTCTTGTAACAACCCCTGTCTGCTTAAGAGCTGTCTGAAAATACGGAATTTGATTGCTGAAGTTTAAACAGCACTTAAAGTTCTCAAAAGTTCTTATCACAATCATACATAAAAAGTTTTTTTAAAGTTTCAAATACTAGATGGAAAGCATATGAGATTGTTTTAGTGCTTTCTACTAATTAGTACTGCTTTTATTATACAGAGCAAGAAAATGACAATTTTTTTCCTAAACTGGCAGTGAACAGCCAATTCACTAAGCTGCGTTTTTGTTTTCTGTGACAGGGCAGTGGAAAAATCTCTTTCATTTATTAGATCTACAGAGACCAAAACTGGCCGGGTGTCAAACCTGCTTTGTAAAAGCCCAGATCCATTCAGCCGTGTATAGATTCCATAATTCTTTACAACCTGTTATCAGTATCAACTTCACAAAAGACAAACCTTTGGTGTCTTCTAACGAGTGTTACTGCAACCCTTTATAAAAGGGAGCAAAAATCCGAACTGACAGTTCAACACAGAAAGAAAAAAATCTAATGGCAGTGCCAAATTAAATTCTTATTAAAATCTAAGATCTCTTTTTTTTTTTTTTTGCTAGATGAGCTTTGCATAAAGATATAAACCGAGATCTCCTACAATGGCGGATAAGCAAGCTGGATAACTATGTAAATTTTAATAACTGATTGCTCCAAGCCCCACTGCATGCACCTATGCTACTTAAAGTGCCAGTTTCATCACCTCACTCGTGATTGCAGGGTAGTCAGAACTTGCCATGGGGACAGACAGGGCAAGGCCTTAAGCTGAAAGGGTGCTGATGGCAACCTGAGATAGAAAAATGAACTTTTCTTTAGAAGGATGGGGCTTTCAGGAAGGAAGAAAACTACCAGGGTGGAGTGATTGACTTGCTTTTAACTACAGCAAGGATAGATTCCTAGATGGCTTTGATGAACTGATTAAAATGTGCTGCCTTGTTAAAAAGGTACTTCTCACATTGAATCAGGTGCACACTATATTACATCCAGGGAAAAATATTAAACTTCAATTTTCAGTAAACACACCCAACATCACATTCTTACATTTTCTCTAGCAGAAGTTTATGAATAACAGCACCCGCAACACTTTTTAATCTCAGACTTTAAAGCTGAAAGAACTGATTAATCATTTTATTCAGCTGAAATATTCTTGCTATGCTAAGACTGCTCTGTATCTGTCTATACTGACAGCATTTGCTTGACTTGTTCCTTTTTTTTAAGCAATGGATTCTATTGCATTCTTTAAGATAAAAAGAACTGCAAAATAACTCACAAATGTTTCCTACGTTATTAAGTACTGTAAATAATTATATTACCTTTAAAAAAAGTTATTTTTGTGAAACATTAGGTACACTTCACATAAGCTAAAAGTCTAGTGTCCTCATTCAGTACTAGGTTTGCAATGCTGCAAGCTTGCATGTGACGCAAATGTGAACATTAGCAGTCTCAACAACAGCCTTCTGTGCAAGTTACACATATTTATCAATGCAGATAAACATGCAAACATGCACGTGATTTTCTTCAAAGTTTAATAAAATCTGCAGAGTCTTTAGGTCTCCTGAAAGTACGTGTGATTTTTATCACCATCACATAAACAGTCCTCTTTAATATTCCTCTCCTCACTATGCAGTCTGCAGATCACAGGAGCGCAGAGACTCTGAACTTAGTTTTATTTGCACAAGAGCACAGGGAATGTTACACAGCACCATTTCTCATATGGAGAAGGAGCCAATCTGTACTCACACACAGATTTGCCACAATTCAAACTTCAGCCATAATTTGCTGATAGCTCGAGGGTAAGGAGTAAAAATTTTAGAAGTAAACAAACCCAGCATTCATGAACACAACATAGAAACAATTTAGCACCGTTTTAGGAGTACAACGTACAAACATGGCTCATCTACTTTTTAGAAATCTGCTGCAAAAGATTAAAACTCTCCTAATCTTTGTCCCTCGCTTGATGCAAAACAGCTTTGTGTTGCCTCTAAAAATAGGTAGGGAGTAGTGGGGGATGGGAAGGGGAGAGAATAAGAAGATAAGTGGGAGTGAGAACTGATACACCATACTGGCATTAATTTATAAAAAGACCAGTGAATCATATTCTTAGACTATGGCTTTCCTAACAAAGTCAGGCACATTCTCAATTATCAAATAAAAAAGGTCATCCTGTACTTTTTATTTCGTACATGCACATGCAAAGGAAAAAAGGAAAAGTTTTGTTTCATCTGTTACCAAAACCATCATTCTGCAGTCAACACTTTTAATGAAATACAGGCCAAAGGATTAGTCAGAGCAGATTCATGGAAAAACAAAGGAAATCTGTATGCAAATACAAGCCTACCACATAACTAAACCCAAGAATGAATCCTGCTCGAGTACCTCCGAATACTGTCCTACAAGGCTCCTTGCAATGGCTTCCACTCACCCCAGCTCCACAACAATTAGCAGCAACTTTAGTAGCCACTGCCCTGAAGAAGACAATTGATACTAACATCATCATTGAAACACTAACTTAAGTATTCTAAATAACAAATGTGTCAGAAATATAGTCCATATGTGTTAAAAGTCTTAAGAAGATTCTCTTCATTTTTTTAGGGAAGGAGCAGACAGGGACCTGGCACAGAAGGCTGTAGGGGAAGCTATTGGGCTATAGGGAAGGCTGCTGCAGAGCTATTGTCCAGCTGGGAAGACAAGTTATTTCCAAGCTATGGTGTTACAAACAAGCAAAGAAAGTCGACCAGTCGTGCTTGGCAGGAAAACTCAGCTGTCATGATGAGCTAGAGGCTGGCTGATGGACAGGCATGAGCACGGAGCATCATCAACGCAGCATCGCAGGCCTGGCCCCGGAGAGGTGGAAGCAGCAACCCAACACTTTCCATGGCTTAACAGGAGGCCAATCTCAGCTGGGGCTTTGAGCGAGTAAATATGACTCTAGGAGTTTTTCTGAGAGGGTTATTTTTAAATACCTGACCATATGAGCTTCTTTGGAATAGGAAAAAAGGGGAGGCAAAACTAAACAGTCATTACATATATGTTTAAATATAACATTAAAAAACCCACAAGATATTTAAACTGACTAGAAATGTTCACTTTCGTTTTAATTTTAAAGTTGGCAATGGACCTGGACCAAAAAAAGGTTATATTTTGACAGAGATGCAGCAGCATGGAGTTTCTAAAACCAGTCTTTAAAACACTTCAGAAGAGGGGGGGGGGAACCAAAACCCTTGCTCAAAATCTCTCACTTAGAAAAGTAGCAATTTGGGTTTGAGTCCTTACTCAGAGATGTGCTACAGTCACTCAGAGCTAGAAGAGAAAGTTCAAGTAGGAAAGGCAACAGTAATAAGCACACAACAGGAATATGTGGCTGTACAGAGTTCAGTTAACAGCAGCAACATCAGCAAATGAGGTCGCGAGGTTTGTCCCTGAGTTTTCTCAATACTACTTTCCCTGCAAGAGGCATCTTCACTAATGCCAAAAAGGCACTTGTAAGTCTTTATCTACTTCTGTTTCAAAATATAGACATAAACACATCTAGGTCTATGTAAAACATCTCAAAAGATGCATGGGATGCTTAGAGAACACATGGTCACAAGCTTGAAGCATTATCAACAGAAAAGGCTGAGACCTAGAAAGAAAACACATCTAATGGCACATTTTGGGAATACTGATACTGTTTGACTGCCAGGAATCTAACAACTGTATTTTTCCAGCAGTACCTGTTAATATATTTAGAATCAAATTCTATAACACTACCTAAAATTACAAAGCAAGCAACTGCTTGAAAACATGCTTTCAGTATCTAAGAACCATATTTTCGTTTATAGAGAAAAGTATCTGTATATCAATTAATCTCAAATCAACTGTCCCTTTCTGTTTACTTGGGATTTTTTTGGCTGTCACTATCAATAATGCATGTGAAAATTTGCATAGCTCTGCCATAGTGCTGGTTAATTATCCATATCCTGAAGTCGTGCTGAGCAAAATTATTTTATTTGTCAAATGAAATTGTCTTTTCAATAGAGTGTTTTGACAATGGAGTACTAAAATTTGACAATGGAACAGCAAAATTTAAATATTAAAATTACATTATATGATCTCAGTCTATGACAGTATTAGCTATCGAAAGAATGGCACTTCTTCCAGTGTGCACATTACCTTTCATGGTTACTATAACTGCTTACTCCCTCATCTTCTCTTGGCTTTCTAACCTTGGATTTTTATATCATTAGAAGAAACTGGTTTTTTTGGTTTTAAGAAAAATACACTCTTACAAGTAATAACCCCCTAAAAAAAAACCAAAAAACAAACCCAAACCAACTCACCCTTCYCTCAAACCCATCAACAGAAGAAAAACACCAGAAAGACCCAACCCCAGGTGATACTGGTTAATACAGGTTTACTCATTTTACTGTTTGGATATTCAATACATTTTAATTTACCATGCATACATCTGGATTTCTGGAACTGCAGAACTTCCCTTCACATGGCAGAGAACAAAAAATATTCTGTGTTCTCTGTCCCAGACTGGTTTCCTTTCTGCTACATACACACCATGTATTTGAGATGATCTGATAACTCACTTCTGGTTGTGCACAAGTACTGCAGATAATGTTGGTTTTGGTTGTTTATTAGAGGGGGAAGGAAGAGGTACGTCAACTTTTAACCAAACTCTGTGACGCTGTACAAATCTTTCCTACAGTGGCCATTCTTAAATGTTCATTTCAGTTCCAAATCAGCAATTTTCTTTCTGAGCTTATAGGATTTCTCCAAAAGTACACAATTAANAACAAAAAAAACCAAACAAAAAAACCCCCAAAAAACACCACCAAAAAAAAAAAAACAAAACACAAAAAAGAGCATGAGCATTCACACCAAATGTACCATGTGTGCACTAATGATCCACAGAGACAGAATAAACCCCTCTATTACACACACTTTTGAGTATCAGCAAGGTCTGTACTTACTTGTATTTGCAATACCCCTTCAGGTCCTAGTTGTGTCCCAGAACCCTTCATCTCAGGCAATGCATTTTGGGTTCCCTCACCCTAAAGAGCTGACAAAAGGCTGAAGGCAATGAACTGAGACTGACAGGGGAATGAAACGAAACATTTAATATTTACAAGAGAAGATATGGAGTTCCAACCATAAATTAGCTTTCTTCAGAGTTGTTTTATCCCTTGGTATTTATAACCAGTTACAAAATAATAGTTAATTTGGTGTGAGTGCAACTGAGTATCTGCAGGAGACTGAAGCCATTAAAACAATCTGCAGACAGCAAGTGGAAGTAAGTGATGCTAGGGCTACTTCCTTCAGCTATTACCTTTGTATCTTGAAGAGACACTGCTTCCTTTCCATCCATATAAAACTTTTCAGCGTTAAGTTATAAAACCATGAGAGGAAAAAGCACGAAAAAACTCTCACAAAATCCCTTAGCACCATCAAAAACAGGTTTCACATGACAATAAGGGTTATCATCTCATTCACTTTGTTTCTGTGTTAATGTACCCAAAAAACCCCCAAACAAATAGAGCACAGGAACAGAAAATTAAGCTCTTGAGTTAGGACCTTGCCTGAGCAAATCAGTCTCCTCACATGGATGAATTATAATGCATTTAACCACACACGTGCCCTTTTCCAGCTGTGCTGCTCTCTGTACTTCACTACAATATTCACTATATTCAACATTTGTCTTACTTTCATTGCCCAGCGCATGACTGCACCAACCATTTATTGCGATATTCAGAAGTGTTCAGTGTCGAGTATTATTTTCATAAGAGAATTTTTTATGAAGTTCATCAGTAAGTTGACCTGTTTCACTTACAGCATCATTTGCATTTAGGATCAGCATTATACGTGCTTCCAGCATGAGCAACAGGCAGAATATAAATGTAGGTGGTTATTATGGAAACTCAGGCCCTTATTATCCAAAGTACTTAGGAATTATATTTATTTAAATATTGAAAGCACATCATCTCCTGACTCTTCTTGAGAAGACTGAGAGCTCAGCATTTTTGCAAATCAGCCCAAAGCTGAGCACATGCAAGCAAGACGCACAGTTAGTGCTGACCTCCTAAAAAGCTGAGTGACATGCGAGCATCACACGGGAAGCGGGTGGCAGAGCCCAGCGCAGAATTCAGTTCTTTACAGCTGCCTTGGTCAGGAGACTATTTTCTGACTGCGAACCTTGCCCGGTTCCATTCTCACCGTCCATTTTCTCCTACCAGTAAGACAGCAATCCAATAGCACCCCTATGAAGAATGGGACTACTGTATGGGCTAAATAAAACAGGGGTCCGGTAGTAAAATTGTATGCAGTGGCAAAGCCGAAGCCTGTGGCATGATGCATACGCAGCCAGGGAACTGAGCTACGCTTGGACAAATAACCTGAATTTTGGCATTTCTAACTTCTGCATCATAGCTTTTGCACCTTTAGTATTCTTTCACTATTTTTGGTACATCATTTATTGTGTGTTGGAAAAAGCAACAGCAATAATAACAAACCATCACTTGACATCATGACTGCAAGCATGATGAAGACAGGGTGAGCAAATACCTCGCAGTCCCAGAACAGATCTCCAGCGCCAGAAGCTCACAGGGCAATCAAAATCAAAAGCCACCTTCTAATATGGGTTCATTTCACAGATATTATGAAGAGCAGAAAGACGGTAAGTCTCTAATCTTTGTTTTCATTCCTAAATAAGACTGTTTTCTGAAACTGTATGCCCCCTGCCTCCTCCAGCACAGCACGCAGTACCAGCATGGTCTGCTGGGCAGAATGCCTCTCCAGCTGCTCAACCCAACGTGGCTCTCCCTCCCTTCTCAGCCCCAGCCCCACCCGCCAGCCTCCTGGCCAAGCACCACATCCCCATCTGGAATAAGAAATGTAAAGAAAAGAGGGCAAAGCTAGTCCATGCAGATAATGCATTTATTTTGCAAAAGACACTGAGCAAAGCTCAAGTATACTTGTTAAGGACAACATCTTCTGATGTTTCATCTACTGACATCAGAGTATCTTAGTATCTTAAAGCTTAGTCCCTGGCCAGGTTTGCTTGTTTTTTCACTGAGACAGAAAAAAAATGCACTATGAAATGTTGGGGTCTTTTTCTAAAAAACAAAACAAACAAAAAAAAACCCGACCAAAAAAAAAAACCACACAAAAAAATCTCCACTCCAAAGCATACAGTTTACGGAACTGTTAAAAAAGGACACCATACAGTTTTAACCAGTCTCATTCACAAAAACAGCTAGAAATTTTCCACTGAAAAATACAGAACAAGTATTTATTAATTCAGCTTTAGGTAGACACCTACCACAAAACCTTGGTAAAGATGGAAGCAAATGAAAATTAGATTTCATATTCATATTGAGATCTGTCAGCATAAATTATAGATATTATGCTAACAGTTTCGCTTAAAATACTACCTTCTCCAACTCTTTGCCCCTTTTATGTGGGTTGTCAGCTTTACAGGCCACAATTTTTTATGCATTGCGTTTTATTTTTATATATATATGTATAAGCATATATAAACATGTTTCTACATGTTTATATATCTTATATATAAATAGGTTTCTATGTTTTTTATATATATATAAAAGACTTCAGCCAAAATTTTATCTAAATAGTACTAAATCAGACTTTGGGGAGGGAGGGTAGGGAAGACAATGTTTTATAATTTAAGTAAATGAAGTGTGAAAGAATAAAGCATCCATTTTAGAAAAATGCGCATTTGATGAAAAACTTCTCAACTACAGGTGAAATACATTAAAAATATACTGCAAAGGCAACTCTGGTTCTTTGGCATCGTATTTGTTGCTGAACTGTTCATTTATGGACTACTAGCACAAGTTTGAATACAAATGTAATGTGTAAATTACACAGGCCCAATTCAAGACGTCTGTGAACTAAAAATAATAAACTAATTCAAGTCTCATATGAAAAGCCAGATGTTTATCATGCTGGGGAACTGGGGATTTCATATGATGACGTTTTCCACCTTCCCTTTTGGGTTCCCTTAGAAGGAGACTCACGCAATTAATGTGTGCAGTAAGCAAACTCCTGATCACATTACAGAGCACAGATTAGTAAACCAGAAGATCTATTGTGATCTGACAATCTTACCACAGGCAATAAAACTAAATTAATTTTTGAATTAATCTTTGAAGTAGTGCTTTTCTTCATAGAAAAACATCTGATCTTGATTAAAAATTTCTGTGATATCCATTCCCGTATATGGCAGTGTAATGTTCTGCTGTTGTTATCTTTCCTATAGAAAACTTGCACCTTTAGTTTTGAATTACATTTATCTAGCCTTCCTGCCCCTGGATCTGCTTATAGATTTGTTTGCTTAACTTATGGGCCTGCTATCGCAGAACTGTTCGTTGTGTAGGAACACAGAGGCAGGCGAAGGTCACCTCTTCCAATGTTAGCCTTATCTTTTTGAAGGGAAGCACACCCAGGTTCTCAGCTCTTTCAGCTCTTTTCTGATTCTTTAGTCAAAAGATCTGACTTGAATCAGTTCCAATTTATGAACCCAACTTGTGGGTGCCAGCAAACTAAATGACTGCTGTAGCTTAATACAGAAATTATACAGCATCCTGACTACTGCAATACATCTTTCCTCTGCTTTATGCTTTCTGTTTACACAACTACATTTGCATTAGTCCTTTTCACCAGGATTATTTGGGAACTCCTGGATTCAGCTGATGATTCACCATCACCCTTCCAACAGCGACCTTTGTTATTTTGTTTCTGGATGTAGGACTCCATATTTGACTGTATTCAAATGCACATTTTGTTAGCTTGCTACCACTTGTCAAGTGATCMATATGGCTCTGTAATAGTTGCTTGTTCTCTTCACTGTTCATAATTTCAAACACTTCTGTATCATTTGCAGACTTCTTTCGTATACAAAGTTGTATTTCATATCACAAATATCAAAGGTCATATGACCAAATAAGTCACTCTGTTTCCTGCTAAACTAGTTGCTCAATGATTCCCCATTCAAAACATATTAATTAGCTAGTGTTAATGTAGCAGGTTTGTATCAATTTGAGTTTGCCTTGTTCTCATTTCATAAAATTCTGTGCAACACCAACTGAAACTGTATGATCTACAGGGCCATCTAAAAATTTATCCAGAATGAATGGCAGTCATGGTTCTCATTATACCTTGAATCCCTGCAGTATCCAAATCCTCACCATTTGGTCTCTCTATATATGTATTTCACTGTGCAGAATGACTGGAAGAAACATGGGCAAAATGTGATAGCAAATGCGATTTTCTTTTTTTTTTAGACTAGAGGTAGGGAGCTCTTTTAAGGAGAAGAAAGTCCTGATTCCTGCTCTTTGTTCCCAGGTCTGTTTCTATTTTGTTTTTCAATGGCTCTGGATTAAGAGAACAAAACAGAAGATATTTTTTAAAATGCATAAGGGAACATTGTACTGTCCTTGCACAGGGAGAGGAAGGAGCTGGACAGCAACCTCTGCACTTAGTCACCTACAGTTTATCTGAGTTCTGTTTCTGGAACATATTGTATCTTAGCATATTACATGAAAACTACCAATTGTTCCTCCAGATAAAATCAGAGATGATCTTGTCAAATAAACTATATTGGCTAGCATTAATTATATTGCTCTGTTTTAATTCCTGGTTAATCAAGCCCTTGGTCAGCCTTTTTGAGATTTTATCTAAGGTTGGAGTCAAGCTGTTAAGTCTAGAATAAGCAGCCCATCCTGCCCAAGACAATATTAAATTTCTTCCAAGTATAGCTAAATTTTCCACGTGACAAGTTCGAGGAGGGGGAGGGAGGTGTGGAATAAAAAAGAAAAATCAACATTATCAGTACAGATAGCTCTGCAGATAATCCCATTAAGTTATGGACAGAACTTGGCAAACTAACCCAGTATGCCTAACCACTCTGCTGTTTCATAGCCTGCTGAGCCAGTACAGGAAAGGCAAGTGTTTCATCATCAGCTCATGATATCAAAACATAGTATATATGTTTTTTTTAAAACAAAAATACAAGAGAAATAAATTCTTAATTTTCTGTATTGTTAATTGCTAAGCTAGTTTTCTCCTTAGGTTGCTTTGCTTTTTCTTTTGTTACTTTCTACAATCACAAGCTTCTGATTTAGATCCATCTTCTCTCCCCCCCACCACTTTGATTTGTTACACACCATTCCCAAACTGCCTTAATTCTCTTCATAATATTGAAGGTTTTTAAACCATAATTTTTCATATGCAGAGTGTTGGTTTGTTGTTGTGTTTTTTTAAAGCAATTCTTTTTCAAATCATGTGGCTTATCATTTATGTATTTCACACTTTCTGCAGTGTAAAATACACAAATATACACAAATTTATGTGCACATAGCTTTAGATATGTACTTCCYCCCTACCCCCCAACTGGTTCAGACTTGAAACTTGCAGCACTTTTTTTCAGTTGTGTGTTCAATCTTTCTTTATTTCACACAATGGGATGTAATGCCTTTTTTGCAGAGTAGGGTGCAAAAGGTCTTCCCATAAGGAAGTTGCCATCTCTATATTTAGAATGCCCAAAGTTATGGTACTACCAGAGGGAGGCTTAGTATGCACTCCTCAGCTTGAAATCTCACATGATATCCCCCTCTCTTCTCCTTTTCCTCATCTCTTGAAGGGTCAGCCATTCTCATCTGTAGCGTGACTTTAGCAGAACTTCATCCTATGCTCTGTCATAAACATTTAAAATAATTTCCCTCTGGGTTGTCTGAAAAAATCACAGATAATTAATAACACCATTTCTGACAAAGTCAGATGTCCTCAATACGCTTAGGTCGGTTTCAGTTTTCCAATCATAAATCTGCATGTGAGGTGGGTGGTGTTTTGGGGTTTCTGTCGTTTTGTTTGTTTTTCAAAGATTTCGTTATGGAAGGCAAATGTTCCTCAGAGTAGATTTTTGGGTCAAACATTATTGTATTTTCGCTTGCATTTTTCACACAAAAATATTCACCGAATTTGCAGTACTGCTTTTCCTTAGCACACTACCTTCCAATTTCCTTACACCAAGAGGTGAGCCCTAAGTGTCTCCTTTCACCAAGGAACTGAAAAGAATGAGACAAAATCTCTAACTGTCATGTTTTTTCTAACTACCATAGCTTCCCCACCTAAAAGAGTATCAGTCAATACTCGTATCAAAAAAAAAAAAAAAAAAAAAAAAAAAAAAAAAAAAGACGACCTAAAGAAAAAGCCCCAAAACAATCTCAGCAAGTGCTTTCTGGTCTTTGGATTTTTTGTGTTATATAAATTGATCACTTTTCTAACACAGTAAAAAACCTTATCAGTGTTTATATACATACTTTTTTTCTTCTTTGCTATATATTTATAACTTGGATCAGATGTCCATACACTGGAAACAGCACTCTAAAAAGTCCACAATGATTTCCCAAGAGATGCCTTATCTTGATCCTTGGCTCATTTCCATCTAGCTGCCCTTTGGGGGAGAAAGTTCACTCCCTTCACCACCATCTTCATTTTATTGGAATGGAAAGTGAACCAAATGGAAACAGGAAGATTCCAACCACAACACAAAGGAAAAAAAAAAATCTTCAAATTAGAAGCAGAAAGTGGCAAAACGGGACTACTTCAGTTTTTTGCAGCACAAGTTAATCACAGCTGTACTCAAATTAACGCAGCTACAGAACTGCCATCTGCATACCAGCACGCACGGCACGAGAACTCCATCACTTTGCTCAAATTAAAGGCCAGCATCGCTAAAGCTCTCCAAAATAATTTCACTTTGTTTTCGAAGATACATTAAATCCCTAAATTTTGTCAACATTCTCTGTGGAATGTGGTCATAATTCCATAAAAATGTGGCTGGTTTGGTTTGCTGATGGCATCAGTCAGGAGTAAAAGCGCTTTGGCTTGGAATGGCTGGCACCCTGCATCTCTACTCACTGACCTCAGTGTATCTTACCCACCCCATTCTGTTTCTATCATTACTCCTCATGTGCATAAAGATCTGTCATGCATAAAAAGGGCATTATTAAATTAGTATCATAATCTGTCTCTGACTCACATAACAAAAAAAACCAAAACAACAACAACAACAAAAAAAAAACCACAAACCCCCAACTTTATTTTCTTTATTAATAAAGTGAATAAAACAGCAAAGCAGGACAATGAAATAATCTCAGTCTACAGAGTTATAAACAACAGGAGCCATACTGATCCCTTTCATTAATTAAGCAGAGAGGAAAAGCAAGGAAAAATGAAGCTATGCTTTCAAAGTAGGAAAAGACTAATCTAAAAAAGATGTCTTAGAACTGCTGTAATAAAACATTTTGTACAGTTTTAGCTTTATTAAAATTTTAACAAAATTGTAACTAAAAGCAATAAAAATCAGTTTATCACTTTTCCATTTCTGACTGACATAAGAAATGCTTTGAATTAAAACCTTCCCGAGGCAGTGACAATGTTAGAAACAGGTATCACATAGTTCTGCGATTTGCCAAAGAGGCGTCATCCCATCATACAATAAACGAGTTTCTGAATTAACAGAAAAGACAACACGTTCGCAGGCAAAGAAAATTCCACTTCTTCCCCATTATCTAAACAAACAGATAACATTACAAATATGAAGCAGTAGCCTTATGGGAAAAAGAAAACAAACTCCTCATTAAAAAATGCCCTTTGCTAAGCGCTTCCATATACATTGGCAAAGTGACCAGCCTACTGATGCCATTATGCAACCCTTATGTACATGTTGATTTTCATATACAGTGAAGAGTGACAAGATATAATCAATGATCTAATTGGTGTCAAGACTCAAAGAAAAGCCTTATACATGTTCCCAAATAGAGGAAATCAAGACACCAAGTCACTCTGCAAAACAACAGGGATATGAAAGATTTAGATTAGCCTAGCTTCATATACTATCTCTAACTGTGATGACAGACTGATGCTTCCCAGAAAGCTGAAGCATCTTTTGCCTACAATTGCACCTAAACATTTTTTCCACTATTGTGTATGGAAAGAAAACCTCCCTGATCTGACACCTTGACACAAGTTACTTGAAAAGTCTTATTAGCAAAAAAAATAAAACCATTTATATGGAGGATCACACCCAAATAAGAGATGTTTCAAACATTCTACAGAATGGCTTTTAAAGAAGCTACAAAATAACATTAACAAATAAATGAAATTGCAAGCCTGTTCTAATTAACTTTTGTTCTGAATCAACTTTAGTCCATCACCTCAGACTAAGTTTTGACTTTACTAATGACAATGTAATGTATCTTGAATGCACCTTTGAAATCTAAAGTAAAATTAATTTATCAGTTAATTCAACATACACACAACGAACTGCTGACTTCCAATAGCCACCTTGTTTAATGCAGATTGTTTAAGGTAAAGCTATTTGTAAAATAATACGTGCTTGCTAAACAGAATCATTCAACAAGCACTGTGACTAACGAAGCTGACTTTCCTACAGGTTTGTGCCGTGTGTTGAGTGACTTTGTAAAGCTCTTCCCATGCCCGAGACATTTATGAAATCACCCTAACTATGCCAACTCCTTTGGGTCTAACGCCTTTTCTTCCTCAGTTCAGGTACTAATAAAGTCTCTCTCCTTTACTCGACTTTCTCTTGTTACAAATGTCTTCGAGACATTTATTCCTCCTCCCTTTGAGAAATTTGCCAATATTTATTGAAAAGGGCTAATAATTCAAAACTAACAAGTGATGAAACCCTAAGACAAGCAGACATAATCATTGCTTTTAATGGAAAAAAAGTTTAAACATTGAACTTCTGAGTTTTAAATTAAATCCTTTCTAAGAGAAGGGTATCTTGGTATATAGGAAAAGCATAGTACCTTTCATCACATTGGTGTTGTACTACCCGCAAGTCTTGAAAGCTGATGAGAACAGAGAAACTGTACTGAATCACAGAAAGCCTGAAATTCTGGAAGCGCATAGTTAGTGTGCTACCTTGCCTGGAAATTAAGGGTGATGCTGGATCTGTTACCTGTTTTGACCTAATTAACTCCTTACTAAAACTCTAGCAAAGACAAAGCAATTGTTCTTCAAAAAGTGCTAAACCTCATAAGGTAATGCTTAAGCTTCCCCCTAGGCTTTAACTCCATTAACTAGAGATGTTAATTAGATCAAGCTAGGTAAATCAATCAGGATCACACCTTTAAAGCCTGGACTAGACAAGGCCGAACCCTAATATATATTGAGTGGATAGATTTGTTAGCATGCTTACTAGCAAAACTGCCTAGCAAATATCCCACTAGGCTTGTAAGTATCAACACCTATAAGGTGCAACAATACAAACAGATTAAAGGTTTATTATAACAAAGAAAAGTGGTGACACTTAGGTTGGGCTAAGTGAATACATGTCAATTAAACTCAACATACGCTTTTCCTTTAATTGGATACCGGCTACCATCTTCCAGCATTATTTAAACGATAAAGGTCTAGCTCTAGTATCTCTAGATGAAACCTTCAGCAAGATATTATCTGTAACTGGGTTTGGTTCTGAACTCGCAATGACAATTCTGTAGTGGATGTAAGGTCCCTGTGGCCAGCACGAACGCAGTTCTGGTGTACAGTATTACACCCGCAGCACCTTGCATTCATTGTAAGATAGTCTAGCTTTTTGCTGAGGGATAATTTATGCTGTACAGTTACCACAAATAATGGCAAAGGAGAATACATATAAAAGGGTAAGAGTATGAACAGAAAACTGAGGTTTAACTGACAAACAATTACTTGCTCACACTGTACCAACGTGAGTTCCCTTACTCCAGACTAAGCAAGTGTCATGGTTTAACCCCAGCTGGGAACTAAGTCCCACACAGCCGCTCGCTCACTCCCCCAGGTGGCATGGGGGAGAGAATCAGAAGGGTAAAAGTGAGAAAACTCGTGGGCTGAGATAAAGACAGTTTAATAGGGAAAGCAAAAGCCGCGCATGCAAGCMAAGCAAACCAAGGAATTCATTCACTCCTTCCCGTTGGCAGGCAGGTGTTCAGCCATCTCCAGGASAGCAGGGCTCCATCATGCCTAACGGTTACTTGGGAAGACAAACGCCATTGCTCCGAACGTCCCCCCCTTCCTCCTTCTTCCCCCAGCTTTATATGCTGAGCATGATGTCATATGGTATGGAATATCCCTTTGGTCAGTTGGGGTCAGCTGTCCTGGCTATGCTCCCTCCCAGCTTCTTGTGCACCTGGCAGAGCATGGGAAGCTGAAAAGTCCTTAACTAGTGTAAGGACTACTTAGCAACAACTAAAACATCGGTGTGTTATCAACATTATTCTCATACTAAATCCAAACCACAGCACTATACCAGCTACTAGGAAGAAAATTAATTCTACCCCAGCCAAAATCAGGACAGACAGACTTTAAAACTAACTCTAACTGAGAAAAAAGGGCAGCTCATTACTCCKTGGACATTTTAGCAACGTGAGTGAGTAGTTCTGGAGAGGGGAAGAGTAGGTGCCATGCAGGCATAACCTGTATCTTCTTTTTACTATGGCTTCAGGTGCAAAGATCCTAGAACAGCAGGATATAAGACCATCCACAGTGTACAGACTACTTCAGAGATTATTACAAGAAGGATTTATTAACTTCATATTTCTATTTTTTAGAAAAGCTAGATAGTACAATTCTAGATTATTTTCTGCACCAGGAGTTCTCCAGCTTTCTGAAGTTGAGGAGTTTTATTTGAGGTTATCACACAGCTGGAAAATCTTGCTGCCCGAAACTTTGAGCAGATTAAAACACTGATTTTTCTAGAGCCATCTTGCTAGAAACAGTCCTTACATTCATATCCCTCTGAAGATGTTAAGCATGTGCCAAGTCTCCTATTTTAGGCTTATCTTCCATGCACCTCCCTTTAAGGGCAAAGTTTTCCAACCTTGAATCAATCCAAAGCACTGATTATATATTAAAAGTGTCATGCTAAAATCCTAATTAAATTATTGAACAATTATTTCCCCTTAACTTTTCCAAAATAATGTAAATTATTTAAAAAAAAAAAAAAAAAAAAAAGGCAGCAAGATCCCAATTTCAGTCTCTCTCAAACCTTTCAGAGTTTGAACCCAGGACTAAATGCAATAACCACACTAACACAGAGCCTAACAAATACATACTTTAATAGTTTTCTATTTTTTCTCCTCACCCAACAAGTAGTCCAAATACATTAGTAGTTCTGAACTACATTTTAGAACAATCAGTATATATAATAATTTTCCTTCAAATTTGCTTCAGCACTGCAAACRTTAAACAGAAAAGACCTAGCAGTATTCTAGCCAAAAAAAGAGTATTTCTACAGACTGGCCTTGTCTTAGCAGAGTTAAGGCAAGATACCCATTGTATGCATGTAGCTCCTCATGAATGATGTAACCAACAGCAGAATTCCAGTCTTATCAGAGACTTGTATGCTTTCCTGGAGATAATATACTCAGGTTTTCATACTACTGAATCTTTCTTGCCTTGGCAAGTCATGAAACTTTGGCTCCAACCTCATGAATGCCTAGATTTGATTTGATAATATTTGAAAATAGCCAGATTTTCTAACATTGGCTATAACTTCATGATTCTTATTCAAGAAGCAAAAAATAAAACAAGATAAAAAGTAATGCAAAAAAGTGGAAAACAAAATCTTTAAAAGGCACTGTATTCACCACCTTGTTATTTCTTCGCAGATTTAATATCATTGTAGGAAATTTAAGAGATGCTAGATATGCATATCTCATTCTATTAGCAGGAGGCACATACTTGTAACTCCAATCTGAAGRCTAGAAGAGTTTTGGGGTTGGGGCAAGGGGGTGTTGGTATGTCGGTTTGGTTTGTTTTTTAATACATTGGTCTACAAACTAAAAACCAAACCAAAACACCACCCCCCAACCCCAAAAAAAACAAACTCAAAACAAGATCCTGAAACAGTAACCATTTTCCATCCTTGCCTACAGCTGAAATAGCCCACCCTTATACCCTCCTTCTCTTCAACATACTGAAATTGTGGTGGTAGCTAAAAAATGTTTTAGTAAACTGAAAACAAAAGAAGCATTCTGCTGTATTTTTAATTTGGCCATATTTTTATGGCCAAACATTGCTTGCAACCTTTACAAGTCAACTATTTAAAGCAGATGGGAAACCAACACGATATTCAATAGAAGGCAAAAAATTGTTTTTAAGGCAATAAAATGAAGAAAGCATTACTCTACTGAATCATAAGTACATTAGCGAGCACTTTCTAAAGATCATATCAAAGATAACTAAAAGACTTAAAACCTGAACAAACAAATACAGACAAGACTAGAAGGATAGGCATCTTGCCATTTTGTAGAACAATTCGGAATATTCATTTTCCAATCTACTTCCAAAAATCCAACGGTCATATTCTAACTCACCACTTTACCAGTTCTTATCTGTGATGAATTCACCCTTTCAACATCTGTAGCCTTCTCGCCAAATAGTAAGTCTACTTAACTATTTAATGCTGTTCTATATTTTATAGAAGAAAAAGTTTGAGTTAGGATACTGGGAGTTTTACTGCCTCTGCAGGTGAATGTTACTGGGAGAGCTATAAATCTTAGGATTTTTGCATCATTCTACAGGATCACGGGGCAGGGGGGGAGATACTAAAGACATTCCAGATTCCTTTTCATATGAAAAGTTTATTTGAAAGGTTATTTTAGAACCACTATATAACTCCTCAAACCTCACTACTGTCTAGTAAACCTGCAGAAAATGATGAAATTTTGCCATGTATCCYAAAAGTAGACAACAAGTACACGTTTCTGGTCTGTTAGTTCTTTGCAGGACGATTCCTTATCTCCAGGAAGGCCAGAGACGATAAGCTTGTTACAAGGGGATGCCATTGCTCATCACTACTCCTTAGTTCGTTCTCTTTATATTTCAGTCTTCATGAAAACTAAAATTACCAGGCTTTCTCAATAAGTTAATCCTGATAAAACCAGATGACTTTTTCTTGTGAAGAAATGAGGAACACACAAGAGGCATCCCACGGAATTGACTGTACACACTCCATAACAATGATAATCTGTTCAGGCATGCTTGAAAACCTATAGGTTTTGATCTTTCCGTTTACATTTTTGCACCAAAGGACATGGTTTAGCATATGGAAGTGCACAACAACTACTTAAGAGTCAACATGGGGAGGCAGGAGTTAAGCTGCAACATCTACTATGCAAACAACTACCGTGTCCTCGATCAGATGAGATTTGTTTCTGCAGAACAGAACTATCCTCGTTATCCTCTGTGATCATGGTTGAGGRGCTGGTCCTTAATGCAGCTAGAAATAACAGGTCAGTACGTAATAAAGCTTCCAAGGGACACAATGCTTAGTAGGGAGACCAGATGTTGAAAAGGAGACTAAATTATGCTCTCAACCCAAGCAGCAGCCCCAAGAGATACTTCAGCAGGGGCTGTATTTCCACAGACAACTTTTTCCTTTGGACAAAGAACAAGTAATCTAGGATAAATCTTTCATAAACATCCAGTATACTACCCAGGTATTTAATTTAGGAAGACATGTCAACATCACTTCAGTAAAATCATCTTATTTTTCATTAAACATAGTCAAAATGAAATTTCTAAGAAACACAATATTTCAGTTAAATTAATCGCAAATCCAGAAATCTTTCTCCAGTCTCCAATGCCAATTCTGCCCCACCCACACTTCATTGAAAACTTAGAAAAACAAGCCAAACGGGCAAGAAAGTCTCACAGCAAGAACATTTGAGCTTGGCATACATTAACTGCACTTTATGGCAAACATTCTATTATGTAAACATTTATGAATAATTTCTTTGTATTTAAATTAAAAATTCAAATGGAAATATGAGGCTGCATACCACAAGGGTTGTTTTAATTTGTATAATGAAATTAATTCATGTTAAATATCAGCCCACTTAACCAATCAGAACCTGTGTGTCCAATAGATTTTGAATAAAAATGCCAGACAGTACTGGTGACACAAGCCAGATGCCCATATACCAAACACCCTAAGAAATATGGAGAAGTCTTATTATAAAAAGGTATTTTTTTGTTTTAGGAGTAGCATTTTGGCATGGGTGGAAGTGAAGTAGCACTACAGCAAGTGAGTAAACTAATCTGAAAAGCAAAAACTACAGACATGTATTATTAGCTATGTTACATACCAAGTTGTTCCAGCAAGACCTTGCCATTTAGGACATAATATTTTCATACTCCAGCCACACAGATCCCAGAGGCTCAACCCACATTTCCTGATTTCTACAACAAAGAGTGTCATTAGCTACCAGCATCATCAGGAATGCAGTACTACAGTAACCATACTTAAAGGAACCTTTCATCTAGTTTGAGAAAAACAAAAGTATGGTGAGACTGGTAAGACAAGTTAATCAACTTTTAAGCTATTAACCATTAGCTTCAAACAAGACAGCTCAACTAGTAAGCACAGTCTTACATGTACAGAACCTGTGCTGAACTCAAGTTAATACAAGTATTAAATGTTCAGTTTAGTCTGCTTATTCTAATTCTCTACTTCCTTTTGTTTTCATTTGATTCATGTATCAAGTAATGCATAATTTTATAAGATTTAGCTGCTAAACCAAAGTCTCAGAGGAGGTTTTCCCTGCTACACAATTCTACCACTGGATTCTTATTAAGAGCATGGATTCAAAATTTATTTTACTAATATGCTGCTGCTCAAAAAATTTGTGCTATTGGGTTGGGGTTATGACTTTTCTAGGTCTTTTTTTTCTGCAAATTGTATTTAACTGTTGATTTTAATAAAGTATTAAAATGTTATTCTATACTTAGACTCAGTTGAGTCTTGTAACTCCTGGTAATCTTATGACTTTTAATTCCTTACATTCCTGTATGTAATTTTGCTACACCACAGCCAGTCTAGCTGCAATGGGAGCCAAGATCTCTGTATACAGACCCTCTGACTATGCCTCTTATTGTTACATCCTTTGCCATCTTAATACATTCTACTAAAACAATACTACTGCTTACATTTTTACTTTAGCTTGTCTTTATATTGACTTTTTCATAAGGTATATACCTAGAACAATGTACACAGATGAGGAACACATCAATATAAACAAATAAAGTCCCTTAAGCTTTTCATGTAAAACACACAAAAACTGCACAGTATTTAAAAAAATAGTGGGGAAAAAAACACAGCATGCAGCTGTTGAAGAATATCATTCCCGCTCCACCTGACTCGATACAACATAAGCTGGGGGATTCAAGAAATGTCTTCCAGCAACTCCACAGTTAACTTGCCTGGAACAAACCTCCACTTCCAACTCCGCTCAGACAACTAACACTTCTCGTTATGTACCCAGACTGCTGTGGTACTGGCATCAATTTCTTGACAACACATGTGCACTGAGCTTCTAGAGATCGCAGGTTAAATATCAGAGATAATCCTGTTGCACTTATCTGTAATTTGTTCACATAAATGTTGATTATATTGGCCAGGCTGGTGGAATAAAACCACTTGCTATTCCACTGCGTGACTGCGGAGCCCTGTGTGCCGTTCAGCTAAAAAAAAGCAATGAAGGTGGTATTGCTGGCAAAGAACTCCATTTTCTTTACCTGCAATTCCTTCTGTATTTTGTTTACCAGTGGCGTTGATATGAATCGGCTACATCAGTGAAATCCACAGCCTTTAGGAATATTACCTTCTGCAAAGCTTTTGTTTAAGTAGTTAAGATTGATTACAAACATTTGTATCTCCACTTATTTAACGTCAGAGAAATATAAAAGAAAAAAGTTACCTGAAGGATAATTTATCTGAACTATCATTTTCAGAAATCCTGATTTTTTTAAAAAAATATATTTTTAAATGAGAACTGGAAAACTCCTCAGTCTTCAATGGCACTCCTCTCATGACATTGCTTTTCATTAACTGTTTGATTCTTAGATCTCTGAAGAGGAGCTCCAGAAGTCAAGCTACAATTAGTCACTGAGGGTGCTTGCTAGATCAGATTAAGACAGTTCCAGTCATATCCTGATTAAATCTACATACACCAAACAAATTAATTTTCATTACAAAGTTATCAACTGTATTTGCCTTTTAATAAAGCTTTTAGTTTTCAGTATGGATATCTAGGGAAGCAACATATTCAAAATTGCAACATGCCTGCCAGTTCTCCCTAACAAATTTTGACCCAATTGGCCAGTGCCTATCAAGACTGAAAAAGGGAGAAGAGCACACTAGATATTTGAGAAGTTTAATGAAAATTGGGAGCTGGTGACTCAGACGTCCTCAAACTCCCACTTTTTTCTTTTTTTTTCTTTTTCTTTTTTTTTCCTTCTTTTTTTTCTTTTAAGCAAATATTTTGGTTGTTGTCAAAACCCCTATTTAGAATTAAAGCCTCACTGTTCTGCGAGCCGCACAAACATGAGGTGACAGCCTCTGTCTTACAAGGTTTATTAGGAAAGTTAATGGCACCCTGCGGGGGTTTCCTATTATTCTCAAGACTGTTGTTTGTAGGGTAGTAAGAATCTGGTTAGAATTTCTGTAGATTTGGAAAATACTATAATCTTCTAGTACACATCATAATAATTCTTTGCCCAACAGTTAAGTACATAATACACAAGCACTAAAATTAATATATCTAACTACCAACAAATGCATTATGCCTAAAAACTTCAGAAACTGTGATATACAAACTCCTGTAATTTTAAAAATTGCTTTTAAAAGAATAAAATTTCTACTAATTTCAGTAATTTGTTTGACAAAGTTCAGTTTGGCCCAGTGTGAGCCAGGCCACTGAGATGAAAATGCCAGGCATACCCAAAAACATCAAATCGCAGTATCTTTTCAACAGTTTCAATGTCAAACAGCAACAATGAAAAAAGAAATAAAACAAAGACCTGCTGAGGTCAATGGGACATTTCAAATAACACTGCTATGTACTTTCTAATGAGACTTGTTAGTAACCCTTATACTTCAACTGCCTAACTCCTTTCATCATAAAGGATCTTGAAACCTTTTCAAGCAGAAGTGCCTACACCTCAATGGTTTACAGTATACCTTTGATATTCAGCAGAGGAAATCCCCGTGGGCTATATAACTGTTTTCATTTTGTCCCATGAAATTCYATTCACTTTTGGATGATGTATAAGCTGTTAAAGTCCAAATTTTTCTCCTCTCTTGCATTCCTGCAACATTTTTGGCAGTATACCATACTCATAACCAGTGGCTGGGCTCACTTCACCACCAAAGTAGCAATGGAATTGCCAGAATCACTTTAACTGGTCAGCAGAAAACTCTATCCTACTGCATCCTCTCAATTTACCTTCCAAAAGTCACCATGCAGGTCAGAGGATCCCTCACCTCCAACCATGACACAGTGATCCTAAAAAAACAGATTCAGCACGCAGCTGATATTCCACAAGGGGGTAACAAAGAGAATAATTTTCTTAAGTCTTGGAAAAGGGAAAAAACTGCATGATCAGTCATTATCAGAGTTTTTCTTCCCCATCCAAACAACTTAAAACCTAAATCGAACTACCCATCCTGCCAAAGACTGATGGCAGACAATTTTGTAGGTTAGTCAAATATTCTAAGACATCAGTGCTGCAGTTCAAAATTACAACCTTATTGTTTCCCACTAATTAAACCCAGGAATGTTCCTGCACAAATTATTAGGGAATGTAATTTAGATTACACACTCAAGACTTTGAAACATGGGAAATGGTAGGTTGACAGTCATCAGTGCTGCTTTGTATATTCTACAGTGTCATGCAAATGCATTACAATTGAGGTTTTTACTTATGTAATGCCATTCTTTCATTAACTTTATGTTCTTCACTGTGAAGAAAAACAATATACAAATGTCTGGAAAAGGTAAATGAGTACAGCAACCAAATACAAGTAAACCAGGACCCTCCCATTGTAGCAACTTCCAGATGAAGAACATATTCTCATTCACATACTCTCAATTCATTGCCACAGGAAGATTTCTTCTGGTAATATGTTATTCTTCCCCAAGATGCCATATATTTTTTCAGTATTTATGAGAAAAAGCAGCGGTCTAGGGAACCTTGAACTCTGAATTCCCTTTTGCTTTGTTTTTTCCCCTCTCGCTTCAGAATAGAGAAGCGCAGAACAAAGGTTTATGCTACAAGAGTGTTCACAAATGACGGTACCACCAGAGCAGAATGCAAACTACACCCCTCCACCTCAAAAGGAAGGACTTACATAGTTTCACCACACTTTGAATTAAGAACCATTGCTACTTTTATTCAGTGCCCCTAGCTCTTGCGGGGGAGGGTGGGTTATCAACCTCTATCCTATCCTTTCTGGCCACAGGACAGACAACTGTTGCTTCTCCATAGAGAAGTCGCCCATTTTCAGACCCAAAAGAACGGCTAATCACACTGAGTGAAATAGGAGGGGTATATGGTGCAAATTGCCCACAACCCTCAACCGCAGCTGCAGGTTTCAACTGATCCTACCTCAGGAAGTCTCAGAGCTGCAGATGTTACCCAACCAGAGAGATAATCTCAAAGAGAGATACTGCCTGAAATTTTCGTCTTGTTGCTTCGAATTGCATGGAGCTACCCCTGTCATCCTACCCTCATCCCCAAAGTGGGGAAATCTACACTGGAATCACTGTGTCACTATCACAGAATGGCTGAAGTTGGAAGGGACCTCTGGAGATCACCTAGTCCAACCCCCTGCCCAAAGCAGGATTGGCTAGAGAGGGCTGCACAGGACCATGTTCAAACTGGTCTTGAAAATCTCCAAGGATAGACACTCCACAACCTCTCTGGGCAACCTCTCAAGGCAACAACCAAAGTCTATGTAGTTTTCAATTTATGGTGAGCCCATCCAAACACTATATTCAGGCATTCCTGTCCTGCTGTCCTTCGGAACTTGAAAGATTCATCCAACTTTGGGATTATACATGCCTCAAAGCCACTTGAAAGAAACAGGTTTTCCTGAGCACAGTCACCAGACTCCCCAAGCAAAACTTATTCCCAGCTCTATTTATATTCCCATAATCTATCTACAGGCTAGAGCTCAGTGGCTCTGTATGGTTTGGTTAAAATGTTCAAAGAAGTGTTTACACCTTTTAAAGAAAAACTGATAACTGCTATCTGCCCTTCTATGCAATTCTAGAAGGGAGACAGAGACCTGCTACAGTCCACAGTATGCACATTAATGAGAACAGCTGAACAAGACTTGAGTGGTTCAGTGGCTCACTTGTGGAATATCAAAGAAAACTGAGATCTTCCCATATGATATCCATGATATCTCAACAAGAATTTCCAGAAAGCTTGAGGAAGTCTTGACCATAGCAATCAGAGACACAGCCTCAGCAAACAAGATGCTGGAATCTTCCTAGACCTTTCAAAGATGACTGAKTTTGCTTTGGACGGAACTGACCAAGAAGCCAAAGAGAAAGGCTGATGACTTTGCAAGGCAAACAAATTCAGTCCTGTGTTCCATCAGCACTTCTTATGCAACAAGAGAGGAAAGCGGGGAGATTTCTCAAAGTGAAGAATCTTTAACAAGGAAATTTCTTCAAGGGATGCCTAAGTGAAGGAAGAAATCTGCTAAGAGGAAAAAGCAGCACTTCTTTATTATTACAGAGATTTGAGATATATGGAGAATAAAACTACCTTGGTGGAAGATTTCAGACCTGCATCAGACACCAAGCCGTCTTGGCAGAAGAAAACAACATCTTTACCAAGAAGTACCAGTATGTCAACATTAACACTGCAGAAACAGTCATACTTTGATTCACTCACAGATGAAGGATGCAGTACTGACTCCAAGGTATGTAATCCTCCAGCCTTAACAACCTCATAGAACTGACGTAATTTTGACACAGGAGGTGTCCCTGCTTAGAGAAACCCTCATGAAATCTCTTATCCCCCTGTTTAGCCAGCTCTGTGAAAGCAAATAATGCTGGGCCACACCTGGGAATCTTTGATCTCTCCTGCTTCAGGGAGAAGGAGTAACCGTCAGCCCAGACAGACGGATGAAGTGGGTCAGAGCATTTCTTCATGGCATGAAGTTTCTTTCAGTCAACAGATCTCCTGTCTCCTGGAGCCGGCTCTTGCAGGCAGAACATGTGACAGAACCATCTTCAAAGCAGGAGTCTGCTACTGAGACAGCATCTCAGAGTCATACCAGCTCTTCATGAACTTTTCCATTAAGAATCATTTTAGACGGGTATCACAGACTTCTCAGAAAGCCTTACAGGCTTCCCACAAAGTCTCCATTGAGAGTTTAGAAAAGAGGAGGGGTGGAATGCTAGAGAACAGGCCCTCCGAATGACTGTCAAACAGCAAGAGGCATTTCAAAGACCAAATACTTTGGTTTTAACTACGCTGCTTCCTTAGGGCTGCCCCAGGGCCACCAACAAGACCGGACCTGCTCACTCTGCTGATAATGAGATACAAAGATCAAGTGCAGTCAGAGAGCACCCTCCAGCACACACACACAACCTCCAGCACCTCGGCAGCCTAGCACTTGATTGGCACAGCAAGACATACCGCCTGGCCAGCTCACAAGACAGCAGTGCACTAGAAATGGGGAGTCTGCAGAGCAAATTGTACGTATGGACATTCTCAGGCTAAGCACCTACTGACTGCCATCAAACACAGACCTTGGTACCAAGAAACAAAAATAAACCCCAATGATTTATGCCTTACATCATGGTAAAATCCAAAGACCTTAACTAGAACTTCCCTAGCAAAAGTAACTCCTAATTACCTTCAGGTAAAGAAGAGCAAAGCTGTTATCTGTGACAGAGAGACAGTTGATGCTGCTTGATCTGCTGTATCTTCGTTGGAAGGCAAAGCACATGCACAAGCCCCGGGCAGCAGCACATAGCTGTACGCCCAGAATACCAGACATCATGGGTAATGTGGGCACACACCTTKTGTGCCAGGTTTCAACTCAACGCGAACACAATGAAGTAATTTCCTAACAAGAAATTGCCTTTAAAAAAAATCAAAGCCAAAAGCCACTAGATTCAAGAGGTCTGCTAATGTCACAGAAACAGCACTATGGTTAGACTGAAAAAACTCTCTTTAATTCATGGCTGCTATTTTCAAGTATTTATAGTCTTCTCGATGAAATACATGTAAGAAACCATCAACCAAAACCTGAAAGCTTTCAGTATAAAAGCCACTCAGATTTCATTCAACCCATTTTCAGCCTGAACACGAGAATAAATGTAACCATATTAACTTTTTTCAGTTACTGTTTGCAATTCTGCAATTGTACTTTGATAATATCCAAGTTGATATGTCCATAATAATCAGCTACAAAAGCTGGGCTTGCTCACATTTCATAAAGACTGAATCAAAGAAAAAAGTTTTAGCAAGTTTAATTTCCAGCTCAGGAGATACCCTTATTTAACAAAGCATATGTTACTCAGTTAAATGTTATGTAAATGTTTTCTTAAAAAAAGAGCATGTATTTAATCACTGTTCTGAAAATCAGGACCCATGAAAAGTCCGTATGTGGAAATGTATTTATTGTTATTTTTAAATGATTCCACATGTACAGTTAGTCAAGTGTAAAAATTTACATTTTCCAATACAGCAGATCAAATATGAAAAAGCTGGAAAAATGCAGTAATAGTGGAAGATTTATCTAAGAAGAAAATCATGACAGTCAGTGTTATGATTTTTACAGTACTAACACTATTAAAACACATGTTCATGCTATGGCCAAAAGAGTTATACTATAGGCTTACAAATAAATATTAAAAAGCAGTAGTTTCCAAATGGTGGTCCAAAAGGCCATGGTCGGCACATGGTCCTATTTAGAGTATTCTCCCTGTAAGTCTCTATTAGAAGTGCATGGTGGTCTTGAATATATTGAAGGAGGAGCACTGTTCCATTGCTAAATAACTCTGGAAAACCCTGGCTCAGTTTAAAAAAAATAAAAAAAGTATATTTAAGAAGTCAAACAGTTAACCTTTCCTTTCACACCTATTCAATACCCATTAGAGGTTCTATAGAAACACTACCTAAGTCAAAACTAGTAATTATTTAATAGTGTCTTCAAACATATGCAAGCTATTTTGGCAAATTGATGTCTTTGGAGCTATGTTCCTTATTTATAGTCTGAAAGGCTGAAGCTGCTCATACTAATCAATTATATAACCCTTTTTTGCATCTGAAAAGCAAATATAAACTCTCAGGATTTTTCAAGACCTGAAGGCCCTCTCATTAATCAGCTTTCTAAGCCAATTAAAAGATGCTTTTTGAACATCACTCAGACATTGTTTTGTTTAAATAACTGCTTAGGAAACACTATTCTATTCAATATTTAAATTTATAGTTTCAACAACTCACTGGAATTCTATCGCAGAATTTACTATCCTTGGCAAACAAATCGGAAGCATCATTTTGTTCCTTAAGTTACCCTTTACCTTCCCACTTCAGTGTGGAGTTTAAGTAAGAGATTTGTCAGAAATGGACTGGCTTGTATTTACCAAAAGTCAAACATGAGACACAAGGGCAGGAACAAAGCAGGAAGTTATCCCTTAGCTTGAGCCAAGCCCAAGCACAGGGGCAATTTCTGCCCACTGCAGAAATTGGGGAAACGTCTAAATCTGTATCGTAACATGTATTTTTGAGCTAACCTGGCACGCCAGCCCTTCAGGTAGACACAACGCTCATTTCAATGTGGCATGGATCTATATATACCCTGGAGTGTGTAGTGGACCACAATTTTATGCATGGCTGGCAAATAAACCCACTTTAAAGGGTCCATCTTCAGAAAGTAAAACAAAAATACCCAACTCATGCTCCACTAGTATTTCACATTCAAAACCTGTCAACGGCTAAAGCCAACTCAATCACACATAAGACAAGCTTGTTGCAACGATACTCGCAGAGCTATAAGGAGAGAAAAGGATGCTGTTGGTATAGTTTCACCCACCTCTAGATGGGCTTAAGGGATTTCAAATTGCTAACAATTTCACTATTATTATTGTTATTAAACTTACTATGGCTTCATAATAACTACATCCTGGCAATAATATATTGCTCCGGAATTGAGCTTCTGGTCTTCCTGATACCTGCTAAGTTTACTTCTTACCTTGACCACCTGATAAAAAGCCAATGCACTTTGGCAATAATTACGTACGTACGTTCCAGACTGTGTTTTGTACAGAATAGTCAGATTTACCTTGCACTGTCAAATCTGGTTTTTCTTCCTAACTCAGTTGTATTTTAAGCTAACTTTTTTGCTGTTTATAACTTGGTTGGCAATTCTGTAGTTGTACTACATATAAAATGCTGCTGCTATCAACCGCCCTGTATGGCCAACATGATGAACTATTATACTAAAGAGGAGGCAAAACCCTTGCACATTGTGCGCAGTCTACCCAGAAACAAAACCCAACAGAATAAGAAGAAAAACTTCTTTTTTTCTAAGAAGTTTCAGAAAGTGTTTATTTAAGGTTAAATTATTTTCTTCCTGTAATAGCAACTTTTTCAGAGTTGGTTAAAATGTTTGCTGTTATAATCTCTACAGGTTGCTAAACACTTTCAGGGTACAAAGTCACAAGTTCTGTGGAATGCTGCTCTGTGTACTCTGTCACCGCCAGCACAACTTCCCTAGGTAACACATACACCATACAAACACCAGCTATAACTGGAGAGTTAAAAGTCTGTGCTTTTAAGTTTTGTTAACAGAACACACAGCAGGTTCCACTTTACCATGCAAAGCATCTTCTTCTGGGTTTCCTATGGCCATAGCAAGTGCCAAGTTGGTGTGTCCTTTCCATGCAGCCAAAAAGGTTTAAAAGATAATCCATGAAGTCAAGAAATCACAGGATTTGTGCAGAATGTAATAAAGAAACCAGAACAGAGTTTCCCTACTCTGTGATACAGTGAAAAGGCATGTCAGCAATCCCTCGGTCTTAGTATTCATAATTTTTTGTAAAAAATTATACAGAAGATTTTGTTTCCCCCAAATGTTCTTCCAAGTAGTATTGTTCAACATAAACATTGCATTTCCATCAATTCATGCTATTAGTAAACAAGTATATACGGTAGCATATTTATTTCTATTCCTTGTCACACAAATGCAATAAATTTCAGTTCTTGAAGCAAGTGTCCTTGTGAACTAGGATTTCAAATAACAGCTGGAAACATTCAAGTTCATCTTATGTGTTAAAAAGCTAATATGACATATGTTAAAACTTAAGACAACTGAGATTACTGGCTTAAAATTGTGCTTCATAACATTCAGAAAAGACCCAAATGGGAGAACACGCAGCCTCCTGACAAATGAGCCCTCTTCCAGGGCAACATATCCCATGCCTGACAAATTCTGCAACGTACACAGGGGTAACTTGCAAAGATTGCTAAACACCCTAAAGATCAATACCTTTACACAAGCAGCACAATCTAGGGAACTAAGCACAGAACTGGTATCCAGCAACTCTTCAGTTTAATGCTGGTGCAGAAACAAACACATATCTTACTGGTTCCTTAAATGAAAAACTGATGGTACTTAGTGATGCACAGTTATAGTTACAGAAGTGTTGTAAAGTTCTCTGAAGAGATCTATATGTCCCAGTAGAACACGAAAGTTTCTCAAGTAAGGAACCATTATTGCCTCCATTTTTAGGAACCTTGGCAGTAAAAAAAAATAAAAAAGAATGAAAACGTGACACTGTGTCTCTTTCAAAAAAGAACGCATTTCCCTAGTGCTTCTGTTAGCTCAGCAAAGAGAACATATCTCCAAAGTGAAATTCTTCAAAGAAAAAAAAATATGCATAAACGAGTAAGCCAAAATACATAAAAAGCTCACACAAAACCAGGTAGCATGATAGGGGCATTAGAAACCTGGACAATTGGAGAAACTGCTCCAACTGTCAAACTTATCATTCTTATTAAAGAGATGGCACAATTTTATTTTGCTTCTGTGAAACAACAATATAAAACATATATATGAGTCCTCTAAACAGCTAACTCCATAAAGTAAAATTTAAGAAGTTACAGACCATTATCAGATTTTTTCCTCTAGCTTATCTTAAAACAGCTAATAAGAGGTTTTAGGAAACACCGTAAGTTCATGAAAGAAGAACTATACAAACAAATTTTAAGAACATTTCTCCTTGCAGTCATTCAGAACACAAAAATCACAGATTACTAAATCAGCCCTAAAAAGGTCCTGCATATATACTAGAGGTGCCCTTGGAATTCATTATTTCTTCTAATTTCCTCATTAATTCAACAGGATTGAAGAAATCTTGATTGGCTGACAGGTTTTATTTTTTGTTTTCTAGCCATAGTACCATATTTTAGTGTCACAAAAATTTCAACTAATGCTTTAAAAAAAACCTCAAGCATATCCTTATGTCAGTAGATCTGCTCAAAATACCACCAGAAACAAACACTATCACACCTACAATTTATAATTAAAGAAGATACTCTTCATATCTAATTCACATAAAACTGTTAAAATACATAGTTCTGCTGCAAAGGTGAGAAGTACCCTGACCTCTCAACTCCAGAAGCCCCATTCATTAAGGTTTTCTACATGAACATACAAAAATAATAGTTAAAAAAAAAAAAGGGGGGGGGGGGGGAGAAAAAAATTTTTAAAAAAAAAAAGAGCAAGTATTTAAGGCTGTAGCCTTGAACCTACTTTTAATGTGAAAACAAGGTAATACACTTCTGAAGCACTTCTGACAGTAAGCAGAAGATGTTCCCATCAGTTGGAATATACCCCTGGTTTGACTGAGGTCTTTCCCTCTCAGCATTGTTGAATTCTGCCCAAAGGTTAATTAAAATAAGCAGGTCGTATCTATCAAAAGTATGAAAAYATGTAACAACTACAGCTTAAGCTGAAGACAGGTAAATTTGTACTGATTTACAGAAGTAGGTCTCCTTTTTAACCCTGCAAAGAAATTAAATGTTCTCATCAGCCAGCGAAGGCAGATAATTCTCAAACCTGCATGTACCCAAACACACAAATGGAACGAACGGAGACGCAGTAAAACCTGTTCCAACACGCTATACGTTAGAAATCCGACTCTCATATTTCATAGGAGCCAAACTAAAAGAAAGACGCAATGAAAAGCGAGTTAAGAACAAGGTAGAGCAAAAACTACAAACCTTCCACACATCACAGTATTGAGGAAACCCATTAAAACACATTTTTGTAGTTTAAAAAGGTCAAAAAGAAAAAAACCCAGAGGATTTCTTCTTAATTCTGTCTTTGAACACACATACAAGCCCTTCACAAGTGTCCTTGGATCTTAAATTAAACATACCTTACCTACAGATCATGAAATTGGCAGTATCAGACAAACACATTTGGCTAAAGCAAGATAACTAAACCAAACATCCATAATTCAGCAGAAAACGTTAAAATGTTAGAAAATAAATGGACTTAAGAGTACTAATAGTTTACCATAAGGATTTGAACTTTATGTATGGTAGTCTTCTGAAACTACCGAGCTGAAGAACAGCAGTACAAAGAAAAATTCCAGCAAAAAGTAATTTCAAATACAACCAAATGCACAGAAAAACTACTTGTCCCTTTGTGTACAGCCCATTCAAAGCTGGCTTTGCAATTGCAGCTCTGTTGGGCTACTTGTAGGATGACAGGTAATCATTTACGCACAACTTTTAGGAGCAAAGATGGACATAACATAGAGTTAAGGCAGGTAAATGAAAGGCAGCTGAAGCCTGCGCTGATACTCTCCAAAGCACTCTTCTTTCACAAGAATTCCCACTAATTTACAACAGCAGAGGAATCATCCCCGGACAGCTGGGCTAAGATTTTACTCTGCTATTGGTTATATCGCATTCCTGGTGACAAAAGTTGTTGACATTATGGTTGAATAGTAGAATTGGCGCTAGAATAAAAACCATCTTGCATATCCTTCCAACATTTTTTCACTACTGACAGCACTCGAATGGCCCAAGAATTTTGTTTAAAAGTTTAAGTACAAGACAAATTTCATAAAATGCGATCGAGGAAATAAGTCTTATACTCTGCCTTACAAAAGGCTGATGTTTTATTTGCTTTTTCATTGGCATAGGCCAGTGGTACTTTGTCATTGCCTTTGAAATCATCCACCCATTTCTTCTTTACTTTCCAGTTCCTAGGAAATGCATAAACTCCAGGCCCAAATGTTTCAGGACTCATTTTCCCCGAAGGCTGTTTCTTAACGGGACGAGCTTGCACATGTGGCCAACTGCTATATTAAGGAACAGGATTAGTATCTGAAAACCGATCAACATTTACATCACCATTGAATGGAATAATTGAAATTACTGCACCGTCATTCACTGATAGGCCCACAATCAGCTCCAAGCATCGCTAACGTGGTGCATGAGAACAAGAACGGGGCTTTAAAAACTCAGTTGTTTTCCTAACAGGGTTGTCACTGTTGCGAGACGTGACTTGGAAAGCTTATGAGGTGCAACTGAGTACTTACTCAGCTGGAAGTAATAGAGTGATACTTTCACAAGAGCATTTTAAAAACCAAGTGTGCAAGTGATGTAACACCATTAGATAGAAAAAGGAGAGGAAAACAACGTGTATAGGAGAGGAATAAAACGCATTTATGTGAAAAGTAAAACTGTTACTCTAAAGGTTTTTTCTCATAACTCTTTTGCCTGATAATAACAGTGCATATTTTAGTAACATCCATTTGTAATATTACACTTGGGAGACAGCTAAACACTCATTTAATTTGTAGAACAGCGCTGGATGCAATAGCCGAATCTTTCTGCTTCTGCCAGAGTTTATGACAATTTATTTATTTACTTGGTTATTTGAATCACGAGAGGCTGGACTTTTAACTTCTTCTATTGACCAAATCCCAAGATATATGGAAAGTATATAAACACTTAATTCACATAATTATGTTGAAACAATGCCATACATGTTGTCCATACTAAAACAAACACAGAAATTCGTGACTATTGAAGTCACTATTTTAGCTCTTGATTTGGGAGATTTGGGACCAGAAACCTTAGAACATACTTGCGCACGAAAAGTAAGAGCATGTCTTAATCTAGAGTTTCCTGGCTATTACTGACGTAAACAGTGCAACAGAAATTTATGTACTTTGAGATAGTAATATTTTAAAATAAAATATGTTCTTAAAGGATGCTTATAAAAATATCCATCACAGTATTTGTAGTCAAATATACAAATTAATATATTTACAACTGAACTAACATGCCGTAACAGTTTCTTTGCCAAAAACATTTGTCACTTGAGTAGAATAAACAAGTATCTTAAGTTTTTAAAGCCTTCTGGAGTTCAAATTTCACATTTTATTGCCCTTCCACATCCACATGCTTCTCTTCATTTATCTCCCTATGTTATATTAAAATGCACATAAATTCTGCATTTGGTAAAGGGAGATGAGAGGAGATTTTTCATAAAACTAAAATTCTGAATGGTGTTCAAATGTATGCACATAACGTTACCAGTTTTGTAATGCCAGCACAAATTAGGTCCTATTCATTTTTATGGTTTCTGTTACCGTAAGGAAAACAAAGAATGAGGGTGCTCCATTCATTTTCTTAAATGCAGAAAAATGAAAAGTATCAGAAGCACAATTCAAAGTGGTGCTCATTTGAAAGCTGAGGAAAAATATTTTTGAAAAAAAGAAGTGTTAATATTTCAAACCATTATTTGAAAGCTCTTAAGGGAGAAGTTGAGAGAGGGAAGGACAGGATTACAGCAATGATACTACACACAAACACAGAGAGTCTTGTAAAGTACAGTGGAGCAAAACAAGTGTGGGGGGGTTGGGATATTATGTAAAAGGAAATACATAAATGCGTCAACAATTATATTTATTGTTTTAAAAATACCCGTGAAATTTTTTTCCATCATGTTCAGCAGACTACTAGATTCCCTCACCATCTTATTGCTGTAACCACAGGTCTTTTTCCCACCATTTTGTTTTCTCCAGAATCAAATCTCATTTGGAAGGAGATCATAAGCGATGGCACCCAGTTTCTGTTTCCTTTCCACGTATCTTCCCACCGCACGGGAGCGGGGAGAAGGGAGCACTGCTGCAACTGCAGACTGCTGAACTTCAGGTTAGCAGCACTTAGATTTTTCTAAAAGACAGTGTTCATCAAAAAACACTAACTTACCAAAACCAGTTCATTTGCAAGAACATTCCAGTCTTAAGAGAGTCCTGTTATAATAAGATTCAGGATGATCCTTTGAGTGAGGATGAGCATATCACCCCAAGACAACAACCCACTGAACAGTCCTGGTGCTTACTACAGATGTTTAAAACCCTAACTTGCATTAGACAAGTTGGTAATTTTACAACTCGAGTCCCTGTCACCACAGAAAAATGCCGTAGCACTGGCTATTCATTATTTCATTATTCTCTTTCATCCACACAGTCTGAAAAATTTCTGAAACCATAGTCTCATCCTCATCTATAACAAGCATATATCAGATCTCTCACCATTTTTGAGAAAAGGAAAATAAAAGTCTGGCTCAGCCCTACCCTGCTTAACTTCTGGCACTTGTTAAAGCCTTAAACCATGTTTCTTACCCTTCACTCCCATTTCCTAAGATACTCTTGTGAAAAGGAGCTGGCAGCTGGTGTGAATGTATAGCAGGAGCTATGGGACCATCGAAGGACTCCGTTATGTTTAGCTCCTCCTTGGGAGACGCTTCCCAGATGCATTAGGAAACCAAGTGGCAAAAGGGCCAAACCCAAGAGACAGCTCAAGCTTCAGTAGTACTTCACTTGTTTGTCAGGCATTCAGAGACTGCCATAAAATAACATGTATTATCAGAATCTAGCTAAGTCTATGCAGAAATTTAAATTATACACTTGTTTATGGACATTAGGACTCTGTCTGCTCCTTAAAGCAGCATCACAAGAGTTTCTCAAGGGCCACCATAAGGCAATGAAAGGAAAAATACAGCGTTAAGCTCCTCAGGTGGTCAAAAGCTTCTCTATCAGAATAAGATGCTTTCAACTCCTTTTTCTAAAGCCTAAAGAATGCTCAAACCCTTTTAGGTAATTTTTCGGTAAGGTTTTACTTTCCGCACAGCAATTTAMATTACAAGTACATTTTGTGGTAAAATTTTAATCCACTAAAATATAAATGTGCATAAGAGAAAGACAATTAAGCTTCATCTGCAAAAAATATTAAAGCTGCCAACATAAAGTGCACACATGAAAAGTTAAGCCTATAAAAATATATAATGAAAGACATCTGGCACAAATGTCAGCCTTTGCATGCTTGTTTTGTCAGCTGTCAAATCATGGTAATATAYGATGCTAAAAGGCATGCTGACAGCAACATTCCTGGTATTTTAAAGAACAATCATAAAATACATGCAGCTATAAGAAAATACCTGCATTGCTACCAAAGTAACCAAACGGGGATGGTGGTCTTCAGAATAATATTAATGCTTAATGCGTCTGACTCTTAAAYGGAAGTCTGTGCAGGACAGGTCCCAAATTATTTCCTTCCCACACAAACCTTTTTGGAAAAGTTACCTGGAGTTCTGAGCAATTACACATGCAATCCTTTATAGAGTTATTGTAGGTAAAAACTGTTCCTACACAGCAAATGACGTTGGGTTGAGAAATGCTATTCATTATATACTTACTTTTGTCAATAAAAAAAAAAGCCCTTTAAAAATATATGCAAGAGGAAAAAAGAAGAAATTCCTCCCAGTAATTCCCTGTTTAATTTCATCTCAAAAAGTGAATTATTTYGGTATGTTTTACTGATCTAAAAAGCCAGTGTTTTTCCTCCATGTAAAACACAAATTCCAGGTACACTTTGTACTTACGCATATGAAGCACTAAAAGTGAAAAAAAMCTCAGGATGTGGTCCCATTATGGTCCTCTTATGGTCCACCCAGACCAACAACAAGGAGTTAGAAGGAAAATGGAAACATTATATTAATACAGGTTTTGAATTTAATACCTTTCTTTATAAAACAATGATTGAACAATAATACCATGGGACAAAAAAGAAAATTGTCTGAGATGATGCCACATACCTGAAGATTTTATATAGCATTATAGTCATCATCTCCTGGAAACCAAGGGAGCAGTAGTAATAAGAGTTAGTCATAAAGACTGCAACCTAGTTTCCTGTTAAATATATAATCATRCTGCAACAAAAACACATTACTTTTAAATAACCATTCCTTAAAAAGCATGCCTGAATTTTTTTCTGCTGTAGTCAGGAAGCTAAATCAGGCTTGCATTTATTCACATACCAGGCACACTGTGACATTTGACTGAGGAAGGTGGATGAAGAAAGTTTTCAATAGAAAGTATGTTTATTTACAGTTTGATTGGGGTTTTTTTTCCTTGTAAAGTTAATTTCTGCCTTGATGTTATCAAGTTGAAAAGTTTTAGCTTCTCTAACACTGACTCTGCGCTGAGAAAGGGAAGGAAGAGCGGTGAGACAAGAGAGCTGAAACTAAGACTCCTGGCTAGCAGAGATACTGCAGCAGGCACTGGACTTGGCGAGTCCCAGTGGGAGCTGGCAAGTGATGGGCTTTTCTGGAGAAAGCCCAGTACAAAAATTTTATTAGGTGTCATTTTGCAAGATAAACTGAAGCAAAGACATCCCACCACTGAATTTATGAATTAATGAAGCCTAGGTTAAAGCTGGCTTGCAATCATGCTGAAGAACCTCTGTTTGGGGCAAGTAAGAAGACATTGCATTTTCCAGTTTTCCTGAAGTACAGCTGGCCTCACCAGGGGCGTCAGACCTGACCAAGGGTATCTCCTACCTCACAGAAATCTCCGATGAACACGAAGCTGGCCAGTAACAGCTTGAGTTCATGACACTTGTCTATACCGTGTTACCATTCCGAGAACTTTTCCCTCAACCTTTTTATTGAGTAACACTGAGAATAGACTAACTACATAAATCTCACCGCTTTCACTCATCCAAATAGGAACTAAGCACATAAGAAAAAGTTCTCATAGTGGTTTATGTCTACAATCACTCGTGCCAAGATGTATATATACACATATATATATATCCACCTCACTCTTTTCAGTAAGTTTTTGTTAGCACCAAGACTATTAAAATGAAGCTTTCCACATGAGCAGTAGCTCAGTGAAATATCACTGCCATTTCAAATGCTTTCTGTATAATATCAAATACTGCCAAGATACTTAATCAGATTGATTATCTGAGGCTGAAACAAACAACTTGCAGCACTGACAGCCAAAATCATTATGTTAGACATGGGGAAGGACAAATGAAGGCCTGCGCTGCCCCACTGCCAGAGAACACTGTATATTTTCCTCCTGCCTCTACCTTGAAAATCAACGGAGATTTATAAAAAAATAATGGATGTTAAGACATGGCATTATGGCTAGCCCATAGACAAAAAAATAAGACTATCAGCAATAACTTTACTTTAGTACAATGAAAGGATCCGTAATCTGCATATTCAACCTGAATTTCTCAGTGTATGTAAAGCATTTCACACTTTTCTTTAAAGAAAGGGAGTTCTAAATTTTAATTACCCATATATATCTCAGAAGATTATATTCATATTGTACATGACTTCTATCAATAGATTTTGAAGCACATAAGACAGTGTCTTGATATAAAATATCATCTGATTTTTAATATAAAAGTTTTAAACCTCACAATTCCTCTGCATCAAAAGACRTTTCAATCTCCAGCCGACAAGAAGAAAGAGTAAGGCTCACGGAAATTTAGTTTGACAAACACGCCAACACCTCTGCACTTGACCGACTTTGTGCCCTCAGCCATCCATAATTTTGCTCTCCCATAATGATTTTCTGGTGCTGAATCAGGGTTGTCAACAGGTAAGGTCCTTCTTTCGCTAACAGGATGGCAGTCATCTACCTGACCACGTATTTTCTTGCAACCTTAGAAGTGCAGTGTCTTTGGGGCAGAGGAAGGAAACGGCAAACACACACCACCCCACAAACGCACATAAACATGTTTTGTCTCAGTCATGATCACAAGAGTTTCATTTCCTTTAGAAACTAGACTAAAAATGAGGACGGTAGGGAAGGTTAACAAATACATAGTTATCACATTCATTTATTCTCACACCTTTTTATCTCTCTCCTACTCACTTCCTCAGTAATTTTTGGTCAGCGTTGCCTGTTACATCGTACTGGTCATCAAAGTCAAGCTTGGGAAACATTCTGGCATCCATGTAATTCTTGTAAAAACACTGGGAAGTGTAATCCTCTCAAAACAAGGATCCTAGGGAACTAGGGAAGCAGTATTTTGGCTTTTTACCAACCATTTTACAGCAAAAGTAATTAGTAARTTACATACCATTGTAAGCAACACCAGCACAAATCCAGCTTCCCTCACCGCTTGCTCTCTCTTCTAATGATGCCAAGATCGTGACAGGCTTACTTAGCATGGTTTTTGTTTCCAATTTTAAACCCTTATACTTAATTAAGTTTCAGCTCTAGATGATCTATCTTAAACAGCCAAACAAACCAAAAATGCTCCAACCCCATTACTTCACCTTTTTTCCCCTCACTATAGCAACAATGCGTCGGAAACACTTCAGGAGGATTTTGTCTGTGTTGAATGGCTAAGATTTGGTAAGTGCATGTGATAAGCTACGTTTGAAATAAATCACTCAGAATAACATACGTTTCAGTAACAGTAAGTATCCAGATCCCGGTCAGTCTTTTCAAATCAAGAGAGAATTCTATAATATCAGGAGCAAAAGTCTGTGACAGAAGTCACATGGAAAAAACAAAAGATGACTAATCAGTTGCATTTCGTGCATATTAGGTACAGTCTTCCATCATCTGACAAACTGGAGGAGCTGCCCCTCTGTCTCTTGTACAAAAACCTATTGCCTTTTTGGATCAAAAAGTATCAGACATTTGCAACTGCTTTTAAAGTTTTATATAATACATAATTACACATGCGTGTGCACACATATACACCCCATCCGTTCCCCCCCCCTCCGCCAATGGAATTCCAAGATTTCCACTCAAACGCAGAAAGAAGAGCTAAAAAGATTGGAACAGTGATCAGCATCTCAGTACTCCTTTCAAGAACTTACAGGAAATGATAACTAATGAAAAATTCCAAATATTATTAATACAGGAAAATATGTCCAGCTTTGACAACCAATGCAGTCATGGAATAAACACTTCCATCTTCAGTAGCTGCTAAAACAAACACTCCTTTACAGGCTTTGACAGAGAACAGAATTTCCCCTTTACAGCTGCACTGCTTCAAAGTCAGTTAAACATCAATGTGACAGCCTTACTTGCGAGAGCTCAGACATTTACTATATTATCTTAGCCGGACATGAGCAGAAAGCAGAGACTGTGAAGGCAGAGAAGTAGCGGGGGGGAGAGGGAAATCAAGATTGTTTTTCTTAAACACCTTATGAAGTGTTCGTCTTAGTTGTTGCCAGAGAGTTATATTTCTGGTTCATTTATTCTGTATTTAAAGACCCGGCTAATACAAACATAGCACAGGTCTGAAGGCAAAAAGTTCACTAGGTCTGAGCTTATTTACACATATACTACTCGGTTACCAACTTCTCACTCTGCGATACAGTGTGCTTCTACAAATGAAACTCAGTTGATGGAGCTATTACCAATGCTTACAAATTAGACTGTCTTATTTGCAACTTGCCATCAYCCTATTGATTTTCTCATTAATATCTAAATGACACACAGTTTACGTTCTTACCCTAATTTCTGCCACTGACTTTCCTGTACAACGCCTACCTCACAAGAGCATCATGAAGCTTAATATATATTAATTGCACACAGAGCAACAAGCACGATAATAAGTACTTGATAGTAAGCGGGAAGGAATATTGGCCAGATGTCAAACCGACCCTGCAATGTATACAGGCCACTAAATTGAGTATCTTGAACAACAACTAGACACCAGATAACTGCAGCAGCCATTCGCAAAGAGCAGTCAAGAGTATTTCCTGAGATTCTGCAGAAAGCTGGCTGCTCACACGATGATGGCTCTGCTTACTTCCAGATGCTTAACTGCATTAAAGAAAACTAAAAATACATCAATCCATGTTCTTGCTACTGGCTTCCCATGAAAGCAGTTGCTGTTGCCATTGGGGGAAATGACATGATCACAAAGAGAAGATGTCTTATGAATTACCTACTAAAATACAACCCAAACTACTAGCCGAAGATTTGCCGAGTGACTAGTTCTTTCGTGGCAAATGATCCCTCAAAACCACGACTCAGTTGTTTTCCATTAGGACTTTGAACACATTTATCACTTCTCTATGCATGCTATAAGTAAGCTTGAGAAAATCTGTATCTCTTCTTTTATTCCTAGTGGTATTTTGTACATAAATACAGAAGAGAAGACATATATGAAATAAAGCCTAAACCACCAATCTACTATTAAAAAAAAATAGAGAGAAAACAGTAGCTAATAAAAGCAAAATACTGTCACATGAAACAGTCTGCGTACATTACGTTCTTAAGTGCTATTCTTTTTTTTCTCATTTGAACCCCAGCTTTGGGCCAAGTTGAAATTCTACAGAAAGCCTAATGATTTGTGGCCATGCAACTTGGCAAAACACGTAAGTTTATATTCAGGAAATCTCCAGATCTCAGCTAATAAGAGTTTGAACCACCTTTCACCTTCTGAAGGGTCACCTCAGGGTTAAGGGAAAGACAAATCAAGATGCACTTCATCTACCAATAATAAAATCACTCTTCTTCACACTTTACAGCAGCCCTGATCTAAAGATTTCTAATTATTTCACAATAGTATTTTGTATTTGAGGTTTCTGTCTGGAAGTTGTCTGTGTGAACTCCCATACATACTCCCCTACTACCACTGGAGTCAAAAGACACTTCAGCTTATATTTCCCCTCTAGGAAAAAGAAGAGAAGCAAATCAAGCATTCCCTACAAAAGCTTTTTTACCTCTGCATCTTGAATCCATCCTCTTTCCAAACAGCTCAAACGAATGACCTTCAGGGCATGCTGCAGAAGCTGGCCAGTTGGCCAGACTCAGGGGATGAGCTGGTCTTGCAACTCTGCCTACCATGGGGAGATGGTGTGTTTTGTTTAAGCATTTACTTGTTAAAATCTTAGCGTTTGGAGGGTTAGGGAGATTTTTTGGTGCTGTGCTGCTGTACTCTCCTTACTCCAGCACCACTATTTTTAGTAACCAACAAATGGGTAGCTGTAGGACCTCTCCTATCACCAGAAAGCTATCCAGCTTGAAGTGGCAAAGTGGCCCAATCCGTGCATGCTAGCAATTCTTCAGATAGAGGCTTGCGAGCCTGGCCCTGCTTGCTTCTGCTGCAACCAGCACTTTGTTACATGCACTTTAATGCATTAGACAGAAGAAGGCTTTTTTGCCTTTGCCAAAGGTAAATAAACCTTTGATGGAAATACTGTAAAATAGATCTGCATATTTTCTATCTTTATAATCCTTATTGCACTGTTATTTACATCTCCGTCAGCTCCTAGAAAGCACAGAAAAACTTTCATATCTTAAAAAATTTCCCTCCCCTACACATGTACAAAACTGTGTTGTTTTGTACATGACGATGTTGATGACTATGTTGTTTTACCCAGTATTTCCCCCAGAATCTCAATTCCTCAGACCTGGCCAAGATTTAACATTTCCATAGCTATTACCAACTTCAAAAACATGTCACAACATGTTGATATACAAATTACAAATTGATTACAAATTGTTATACATGAAACTGTACAAGAATAAATATACTTGTGTTCTTAAAAAAAAGAACAAAACAAAATTCTCAGAAGCAACAGTAAGTAAATTCTGTTAAATATGCAATTCAAACGATGTATAGCCACAGTTATTCAAATCAGAAATCTTATRTGAGATATAGGCACGTGGTATGTGACGGACTGGCAATGGAAAGTTCTGCAGGACAGGCTATGCTCAGAGCAGTGCTGGAGCCGAGCCCACGACTCATTTCAAAACTGATGTCAAAAAACCTTGTGAAATTTCTCAGTATATGCAATGCACACTGCACAGCTTGTCTCCATTCAATACTCCTGAGGAGACACTAAGTGCCATTAAAATGATGTATTATGCTAAGCTTTTCATTGTATTAATTTATACCCTATGACATCACAAACTGTAGATGTTTAAAAATTCAATTTAATTTGTAAGATAGAGAAATATGTAACCTGCTAAAATATGACTAGGTTATGTTATATGGCTTTTAAAGGTGAACTGCGGCTGAAAAAAGTTATAACAGCAATATGCACAGAATATCCAACATAAAACAGAATGAAAAGTAAAACGTTGGCATGAATTCACCATAACTGAAATCCTGCCTTTACCCACCCAAATTCAAGTTACTAATTAACTGCCAAATACTCCCTTTATGTATGACACAGCATAAAACATTTGAGTACTTGTATTTCAATACTTTGCAAATTAATTTTAAAGGTTCTGGCAGGATAAACGTTACACGTATAAACTTGCAAAATATTCAAGCTGCTGCTTTGTCTACTTATAAAAAGCAGAACTTCTCCCTTCAGTTCCACAGTCACATGAATGACATTTAACAATCAATTTTTTTAATGAAAAAAAATWAAGATTCTTCTTGTTGGGGCACAAAACATTTATGCAAATAAAAGGAAATACAAAAGAAAAACTTCTCCACGCATAAATAACACTGAAGACAAAACAAATATTAAAACCCTAACCCCATCCCCCCCTCAGGTAAAGAAGACATTTTCCCCTTATCCCTCAATTATATCAGTCTCCAGTTATACAGTTGATGGTAAGTAAAATAAGAAAAAAAAAATTGCAACTTTCAACCTTAAGATAGATCTTAAAAATAAACCCCATTCATATAATCCCTCAGTCATCAGGTGACAATCCTGATTTAAAACAACAAATTCTCCCATGTGGCTCCATTATAAGGTGATAGCTAGCACCTCTAGTAATTTAAAGACATCCCATTTTCCTTGAGGTTAACCAGACAGCAAATCAAATAATCCCACAGAGGATTCAGAGCAGGCTTGACCCATTATTGAAGTGTTAAATTAGAATTTCAAAGAAAAACTCCATAGTCACCCTTCATAGAGATAATTTTTAATTCTTCCTCTGTGAAATGTGAAGTCAATACTCAATGTTTTATCTCATAACATAAGCAGACAAAAATACTGCTAATTCAAAACAATCTAGGTTGATTCTTGTTTAATAAAATAGCAAAAGGCCATTGCTTCAACATTTTAATAGGTGAGTTCTCTCTAGCAGTTTTTACAATGTCAGTATTAGTTTACAACATAGGTAGATAGAAGCAGGCATTTTATTTACATTTGAGGAAATGAACTACATAGATACTTTTTTATTTATTTCCCCTACACAATCCACAAACACCAATGAACCTGCATTGTGAATATGGAGAAAATAATGAGGGTTGACCCCCCTTTACAGCTAAGAAAGTGAGGGACTTACAGCTCAAGTGACTTGTTTAGTACACCTCTGGCAAACCTGGCACTGGCTCTCTAGCACAAGGACTCGCTCCATCCATGTCGTTACCCATGTACCATCATTCCCGTGGGCATAATTATAGGGAAATTTCCATCACATGCAGGGGCAAGCATTGTAAGTCACCAAATTCTACAAATGGTTCCTGCCACCTTATCTAAATTACTTGTTGATTAAACAAAAAAAAAAAAAAAAAAAAAAGTTGTCCAAGGTAACAATATGTTCCATTTTTGTAGCTGACCCTCAGCCAACCTGAATAAATCGTTTTAACTGCCTGTTCAACACAACGCAAGAACAGCAGAAGCTTGGCACAATAAGAGCCACAGAGCCCAACACCAGCATGGCATAAGAGCGGCTGATATTACCCAGTACCCTGAACAAAGCAACAGGACAGAACTAAAAACTCATAATACAATCAGTACAAATGATAACATAGAAACAAACATACACACATAGAAAAAACCCACACATTTTCAATTWTTAAAATATTAAATAAAAAATTCTTATGTTGTTGCAGGTATGCACCCTCACAGAAAACCATGTTGCGTTAATTTATTCTGCTCCTCAAGACATTGTCTGTGTAAGAAAATACTAGTTCCCTCTTACTGGCTTCCTTCCCTGCCAGTGGTAAGCAAAATCAGTTAAAAACAGTAAACCACGGTGTTGTCTTTATATTCAGCTAATGCAAGTGAGAAATATTTTCAATTAGCAGAAGGTTCGACCCAACACTGGATTTTACATTTTCATCTTTCCTGTATTGGTAGTTAGCTCAACCTTTCTGCAAGAAACCCTCTTATTTCCCTTCTCAGAATCTCATCTTTCTAAAAAAGTCCCTCCTCCCCCGAGGAAATTCTAAGGGCAGGCTTGCCGTCGTACTTTCTCAGCTTCTGCAATACAACTTGAGTAAAAATTATTTACACAAACAGAACAGAACAGAGTACGGCTCATTATGAAAAAGTTACTGCTATGCTTATACAATGATATTTCCACAAAACCAGAACAGTCCCCAAAACATGTCAACAGCAAGAAAAGTTACAGCAAGAAAAGTTACAGCATATGGCCCTTCCCATCATAACACAAAATACTCACTAATTAGTGGGTTTAAATTTTTAAGGGTTTATTTCTACCTTTGCCAGACACGTTATATACTATTCACATTTTTACTTCTCATTTGCTCTGAGAGATTTAAATATGTCTCATTTTGATCTTTTTACTTTTTCAAGAATTCATCAGTTTTATATGGTAAAATACTTCACACTGACCTTATCAAAGAATTTGGAAAGAAAGACAGCATACGCAATAGCAACCATGTGAAACTTTAATTTGTATTATAACTTCATAGTCAAATGTATCCATTTAATTATGGACAATAATACCTCTGATACAAGGAACAGAGCTGTGCCTATAACAGATTTTTCATTTCAGCCACTGAAYGGGGGGCTGGGGGGAACCCAAAACAAACGTATTTTAAAACTGTTTCAAGTTGCACAAATACTCAGTTCACCAGGAAAAACGCCCTTGTTTCAGGTACCTTACTTCATGTCAAAGTAGGGTAAGCTATCTCAAAGCATTACGAGCATCCACAAGGGGATTTAATTGCTAAATATATCTGTGAATGTGTATCTTAGCTTCCTTTGCACTACCTTGTCTGAGAAGACAACCTTATGGGTAGCAGATAAATAAATTAAATCTATAAAAGTATGCAAGTGAAGAAACTACCGTCCTTTACTGTAGGGCACACACAACAGATAGGGCGCTCACTGCCAATGTAGGAAATTCAGTTCCCTGACAAAGTATTCATGCACCAATAAAAAGCAGAGCTGCTGCAGAGGCCGCAAGCTCCGCTCAAAATCATTCAGCAGCCCAGGGACGGGAGCAATCTCCTAAGAGGCAGGAGACCCAAATGCAAACCCCTGCTCCGAATCAGGAGCATCGTGACTCCCTCCTCCATCTTCTTGCACCCGTGTCTGATGCTCAGGCGGCAGCGTGCAGCCATCTGCCTTCCTGCCTCTCCCTGCTTTGGCAGCTGAAGACAGGCGTACCCCCATTTCCCTGCGTGCTGCTGCCCGTGTGGGTACAGGGAAGGGCTCCCCAGCCCCGGCAGTCATCCCAGGTGAAGCGGGTGACGTCGGGAGCTGCTCTCTGCAACAGCTGTAAAACATCGGCAACCCCCCTGTCCCCAGCCTGGCGCAACGGGAAGAGGCAGGGCCGCCCRGGAGTCGGGAGCAGCGGGGTAAACTGCAGCTCCCGGGGAGCAAGACCAGGCACCAGGGAGCAGACGAGCTATCCGAGCTGTCCCAGGCTGTCCCTCTACCTGGGGCACAGGCTGTGCCACTGGAACTGTAGTCCAGCAAGAGCTCTCCCCTCGCGCACCCGCAGCAGCTCCTTGCTCAGAGCCGTACCCCATAGCCGGGCCATTTCCCCATGGCTTATTCACCGTTAAGTCTTCCTGTGAATCTAGCCTTGAAATTCAAAACTTTTAATCTCAGAATTTCCTAAGTGAGCCATTAGAGCATTTCTGATTAGTAGGGAATTTCCCCCCTTCCTTAATGAAACTACTTATGAAATTCAAGCCAACTCATTAATAGCTTCAAGCTAGCCAAAAATACATTTTCAGTAAGTAATTCCCCCTCAAAATACACACACACACGCAAATACATCCAACTCTTATTAGAGAGTCTCACAACCATGGATTAAGCTGTCCTGACCCAAAACATCACTCCTCTTACGTTGCTGCCTGGGGGCTTTGACTGATGGCAAAGGTTGGAGGAGAATGGACCATCCCAAAGCTTGTTTGTATCAGATTGTATCAGAAGACCACAACACACAAAACGTTTCTCCTGGAAGCCGGGGGTGGAAGGAAATAGCTCAGAAATTGAGTGATGAAGCAAATAAGAGGAAGACTAAGTAGGAGGCAACTTTGATAAGTACTGTTACTGGAATCAAGTTCATCATCAGCAGGCTGATGCTTTTTTTTTTTCTTTTATGAAGTGCCCACAGTACCTAAAACAGGACCAGAGCACCACATGCATGGTTGCATGCTGATATTAAAAAATAAATACATATTACGGTGAATCAGATGTGCTATACACTCTGTATATTTGACACTAACCAACAAAAGCAGAAAATTAATAAAACAAATGCATTTAACTCTTCAGGTTGTGGCACATAGCCTGCGGTGTACAGTAGCAGTGGTAGTGTAATTGGGGTGCGATAGCGGTAGAATAGCATGTGATATTTCATATAAAATGGCCTAATTTGGGGGTTTTTTGCTTCTGTGGATTTGTGTCGAGTATGTTTTAAGTGTGGCAACCATACTGTTATACAACACACTCATATGTATTGATTCCTCAAATATTTCAGTGTTGATCAAGAGCCTAGAACTTGGATACTGACGAAAGAGTGAGCTCATGAGGAAGAAAAGACTAAAATCACAGTCGGGGACAAGGAATATTTTGAACATCAGTAGTCATGCATCAAGCTTCATGTACCATCAGCCGCACATAAACCCTATTCCACTGCAGGATACAGTATGTAACTTCCAGAATGTAACTCCAGACAGAAAAAGTTTTACATGAGTCTGTTCAGCAGGACTGAGCAATAAAAACACAGTTAACCAGGATTTGTGAAGAGAAGCCAAGCAAGAAAACCACAACTGAAACCTGAAAGACCATTAAAAATTAACCCAAGTGAAATTTCATATGTGTTGGCCACCTACTTTTAGAGAAATGTAGATGTTTTTATCCCATTTTAAAATACTACTAAATTGTGGCACCACACCATAGAGTTTCAAGCTAACATCCTGAACAAGGAAATGTAGGAGACATCTCACTCTTTTATAGCTGTAAAACAGKTACCTAGAGATTGAAGGACAAAGGAATCCAACGCAAAAAGGGATCTTCAATTCCACATGTTACTCGTAAGGATGATAATTCAAAGATTAAGTGAGAATATCCAAATATAAGCAAAAGAAAAACATGAATGGAAACATTTTAACTCCCTGTGACACTACTACAGTTTCCCTCAAGGATGAAATGATTTGCAATACCTACTATAAAACTAATTATTTTCTCAATTCTAATTTTAAATATTCCTAGATTGCCTATGGCTGTCATTTTGAAAGATACAGAATTCGGTGTTTACAGAACGATGTAGTTTATTGAAGTGGGATTACTGAAGGAACAAAAGTACTGATAATGAAAGAAGGGAAGAATCTGAACCATAAAACCAGAGATGTCGGAACAGGAGAACAGAGCATATTCTTCATTTACCATAGCCACAGTTCTAAATAGAGTTTTACCAACACATTTACACACTGACAGATATTGTGTACGTAGGTCTGTCAGTAGGTCTGTCAGTACCCCTTTTTGCTTGTGGTGAGATGACTAGAGAAGGATTTTGTAAAACATTTTGAATAGCTACAGCCCTTCAAATGATACTGTAAAACTCACCAATGTTTCTAAATCATTTTAATAATACTTAACTTCTTAGTATCTGTAACTTATCTAAGACCATTCATCTGAATTTTTCAACATCCAAAGTTTGCTTTAAAAAGAAAACCTGTAATTTCTTGTCAGTCCAGTTAATATAAAGGTAAATTAATCAGATGGAAACACACTGTGCCACACTTTATATTAACCAGCTGCAGATTCGCTTACTATTCTAGTCACATAAGTCTTCTGAGTCTAACATCCCAGCATTGTGACATTATAAAAATTCACCCACTTTAAAGTACAGAAATATCCATGAACCTCAAATTATTGTACTATAATGGTGTCAAATAAACAGACTACTGGAATTCAATTTCCAGAAAGCCAAGGCAAAAGCTACTGGCCTTAATCTGAAATACCAGTGTCATTTTCAAGCCCTGTATTTAATTAATACTATTTACTGTCAAGAGCCRAGCCGGGTAAATATTTCACTCTTCCCAATTCAGGGGCTAAAGGCAGGCCCAGAGGAAAATCTGCCCAAGTAAATGCATCTCATCTTCTTTGATGATGCAAGTGCTCAGTTGTCCTGTTCTTGACCCCTCTAGAATTCCCAGGCTCCGATACTGGTGGCACAATGTCATCAATCTCTATTTAAAATATATATTGATTTTCCATGGATGATAATGACAGCTATTTCTTCTGCAAATGCATATATACTATACCTTTGCACATATAAAAAGGTTCCTATCAAGGTAAGAAATGAAAAAATCTTAGCAAAGGCCATTACTAAGTCAAAACCAATATTTAAGAAGTAAATAAAATCAAGTTAGCAATCTCATTTCCTAAATTTTTTTTTATTTATCTCACTGAAACTGAAATGTTAAAAATAATCTTCCAGGATATAGCTACATACAAAAGGCAGGCTTCAATCAATTGAATGACAGTGTTTTCAACAGTCCTAGATATATATGAAGTTTGGTTCCATCAATTCAGTAAAAAGTTCACTGACAGAGCACTCTATTTAAATCCATTCACAGTAATTAATAAGGTTTACATATTTAAGAATGGTTTACTCCAGATTTATAATAAATTTCATTGTTGTGGCCTCAAAACTATGAAAGTACTTTAAAACTGCTTTCATTATTAACAAATCTAGTTCTGCTAGTTGCAAGCATGATGAGATTTCTCTCTACAATACTCTCAATTTTCATCAAYTTTAAAGGAAATGCAATATATTACATTTGTGTAAATTACAGCTTTTCCACAAAATAAAAACCAAAGATTTCCATAAGGTCCCATTTCCAATTTTAAGGGGGGGATAATCTATGGGGGGCAATTGTATAAATCTTAATAGATGTTCATTTCTTAATACTTCTGTTCTCATTGTACCACCCACACAGAACTTCACTCTCAGATTAGGAGTATCATTTTAACACTGATTGTATTAAATTCACTATAATCAAGCATCCACTTCTATAGGCATCTTTATAGGCAATTCATGTTAACTAATGTTGCTACTGAACAGGAGTGACTGAACACAGAAAAATCTGATCACACTTCATGCAAAACACAACTCCCCAGTTTCAAGGTCTAGGAATGGGAACACATTCCCTCTATTTATCACAAACCAATTCAATGTAGATTAAATATCCCTCACAGATTCCCTTGCAAATAAGAAGACCTGATTCAGTAAAGACTACCCATACCTGTGATCGATACCTGTGTTTTATTTCAGATATTTCAGAAACACAGCTCCTGTGGGAATTAAGGTGCTCTGAACTCACTCCAGAGCTCTAGGTAGGCACCATCCCAGACCAGCTTTGCATGCTGATAGAAATGAGCTCTCTTATTCAGATTTGATACTTGGAACCTACTGTAGGTTCCTCACTTGCATCCTTAAACTAATACTGAAGGCTCTTAAAACTTGTTTCAATATAAGGCACTCTTTATTTTCAGYATTGCACTTCATTTTCTGACAGCATTCATTTTACCCACAGATATTAGGAGGACACAGTCAAAAATGAGAAATCTGTCAGAATTTTYTTTATCTACTACCCCTGTAAAGAACAATAAGGAGTACTATAACTCAGAACAAACAGTCACACAAATATTTTCTATCTATAACACTTGACACTAACTACAACACAAACGCCAATGAAATCACTACAAAGTTAGATTGAAACACTCTCCAGATAGAGAGTGACAGAAAACTGAGATTTCTCTAATCTATGTTCTTTTTTTGCTGAGAAATGTTCCTTACAAAGCAAACCATTTCATCCAAAAAGAAAAGGAGAAAGAGAGAAAAAAAAATATTTTCYGACTGAAAACTTTTAGACTAGGAACTATAAAGTTAGTGCTTTTATCTCTTTGGTTTTTTTTTTAAGTCTAAACTTCTCACCATCCTAATTGCATGGCTTTTTGGTAGCACACAGCAGCTACTTCCCACCACCCCAACTAACAACACTCCAAGGGAGCAGCCACAAATTCTTTCATTTACATTATTTCTTATCAGTTCATATACACATATCCTAAAGCCATTTAACCAGTCCAATATTCACACTCTTATCCATTATATCATATAAAAATAGATCCACTAAGTATTAAGCAGTAGTTTCACTTTCCAAAAAACTTAATACAGTGGTAGACAGGCTGAACGCGCACAATCTCAGTCACAGCRGTAGTACAGTCTCACAACACACAGTCAAACCCGACACCTATTCCACAAGAAACTCCAGTCAAAAGCTGAGGCCGGGACTTCTGAAATGAAACTCCAACTGACACATCCTTCAGACATTAGTGTAATTTCAGATGGGTGTRTGGGTTAAAATAAACAGCTACAGCTCTCTGATCTTGTGATAGAGAAGACGAACATCCGAGTACGTCAAAGATCAGGCTGAAATCCTGGACATTCAGAAATCAATGGAAGAATTTCCAAGGATTCAAAGGAGCCAAAATTTGAAACTATTCTTTCTTATGCAACTTACTTTTGCTGAACTATCTATCACATGAACACATGGATAACTTCCCACTTTAGAGCAAAAGAATATTTTGAGTGGAGAACTAGCTCTCTACTTCATCCTCACCCTCTAAATCCTTTCATGACATCCATTTTTCACAGTGGTTTCTTCCTCACTGTCATCACCATAGACTTCATATATAAATATTTACCTGCTATTTGCTCTTATTAAAGGTTTTGAACTTTTCAAACACAGAAACTATGTTTTAGTCAGTATCTGTAAAGGTACCAGGTTACTGTCTGGCACACTAAAAACCAAATTTATAATTTCAGTGCAGAATGTAGCAACACTAAGCAAAAGAGAGGGGTTTTTTTTGCCCACATATGTTAATTAGGGGAAAAAAAACAATTATATGCAAATTGCTTTTTATTTGAATATTTAACTTTTTCAGTCTTTACCTAATGCATTCCTTTTTTAATGGAAAATTACAATTGAGACAACTGAAGACAAACATACTATCAACTTGACAACAAAATTTCATGTTYTCTTTGGAGAATTTTGGCAGTGACATTTTTCTCTTTCTTTATTACACATACCTAACTCATTCTGTTATGAGTCCTATTCACTAGGGGAAAAAAAAAATATTTTAGATTCTTACTATTTCCTTTTTTTGCTTAAATGATCACAAAAGCAGCTTATTATTGAGAAGACCTGCACATGCACATTATGATCATTATGCAGCCCAGATAASTAGTGTAAATAAACTGTAAGTAATATAGTGTAAGTAATAAGTGTAAATAAGTAATAACATCTGTGTGGCTGAGCATTTCCAAGTTAATACAATACATAAACAAACTATTAACCAGTATTACAAACTTCATTGAACGCAATGAACTACAAATTGTTTTATCAGAACAGCCAAGGGAAAAGGCAGAAAAAACAGAAGCACTGGAAAGCTTCTTCATCTTTTTCATTCACTGATGCTAGAAAATTCAGTAAGGTTAAAGAAAAGCATTGTTAGTTTGCAAAAAATTGCTCAACATAATTAACAAAAGAGGAAATGATACTTGATGCGGACATACATAATTTTACCCATAAACGGTTGGCATTTTATAAACAGTTATCCCTCAAACAACTAAAAACCTTTTCAGCACGCTCATTTCSCACCTCTATATTTAGTGTGCAAGCCTCAAAAATACATATTTCTGACCTTAATAAGTCACTCTACGTGTTAAAAGACAACATTTATTCATGAGTAGCCTGAAAGGGTTCTCACATAAAATCTCAAATGCATATTTGTAAAAGATTTATACCAAGTAAGCGTATTGATATATTAAACATACTTAAAATAAAAACATGGCATTTATATTCTACTTTCTTTCACTGCACTACCAAACTATTATTAGTCTGCATTTAAACAATCTGCAGGGGTCCCTTTTTCTAATTCTCAGCTGTATTATCCCTTTTTGTGAGCAGAGTTAAACAGGCACAGCACTGCCTGATGGAGTCATCAGACAGCAATTCTTGAGCAACAAGCATTTTAAGTCATCAGTGTCATTATACTGATTTCAACCCCCAATTTCAGTAATTTATTAGTGCAGATAGTTGGATGGAAAAGCTTGTATTATTTCATACTCAACATTTGCGATAAGACAGACCATCATCAGCACATTTGAAAAAATGTCAATTCCTTAGTTACAGTATAAAATATCAAACAAACTTAGTGTGAAAGAACATCACATGCTGATCCCTTCAGCCCTTCTTAGCAGAGAGTCCCATTCCTGGTCCTGGCACTAAAGCAAGGTCCCTGCTTCCATAACCAGTCTGGGCGTTATTTTTGAAAGTCTCTAAAATGTTTGTATTTTGACTCACTGTATAATATCATACATTACTTAAAACCAAGGCTTGGTCTGTTGTATCCACACCATCAATTTAAGACATCTCACATCAAATTCTCCAGTGAAAAAGATAAAACTGTAGCACAGTCCAATTAAATACAATAGTATATAGACAACTCACCAAGACTCAGCGAGGCAGACAACGATTTCTAGGGGTTGTGCGTGCAGGGGGCCTCACTACTCACATACATCTCAAGCATGCTAGGAACAAAATTGAGAGAAAAATATTAGTCTTTTTTTGGAGACAGACGTACAAAAACAAAAATATGATTCTTAGCACATTGCAGTTTTAAGCATAACACAACAAGAGAAACACAAACTTTGCAGAGCATTATCTGCTTTTCCAGACATAACTACAACCCCCTTCCAGTTGCACAATCACTCCAGGCACACAACTTCCTCTCTACCTGCTGCCTGCTGCAAATTCACAGTGATAGCAACTAAGATGTTTATATTAACTTACACAGTACACAGCCTTTATTTTCACAAAAGAATCTGTGGGAACTCTCTGTGAAAGTGGTTGCTTCCTTATTTGGTTGACTGCTTGGCTGGTTGACTTTATAACACATTAGTTTCAAATCTCTAAAAAGGAGAAACTGGTGTTCTTATAAAATGTCTTTCAACCATTATTAAAAGTTGTACGTACAGAAGCATGTTTCTTCTCTGTACGCACAGAAGCATGTTTCTTCTCTGAATCTCCACTTACAATACTCCTGGCCCAAGTGATGAGTATCAGTGCACAAATAAACACAAAGCTCTTCATTAGTATAGAGCTTAAGAGTCCAGTAGAGCAGAGGACATACATTGCACAGCAATACACATTTCTTCACGGAAGAAGAGCATGCCACTACCCACATAAATATTATACCTGCATTTCTGTTTGTAGGTCAAACAGTACTTCATGTCAAATGTATCCAAGCAAGCTACCAGAGTTTTCTACCTTCTTATTCCAACAAACAAAAAGGCAAAACAAAGAAAATGAAAGATACACTACAAGAGTCATCAACAGAAAAAAAAAAGGCACACTAATTATGCCTCAAGAGAAATGGAATTTAGAAACAACTTCATTCTTTCTGTCATTTCTGCCATCTCACAGAAACCTACTTCAAACAAACTCTGCTTAAGTTCTTTCAGTCACAGGCAGGATACCGCTACAGTAACAGGCTATTTAGGGGCACCACTAGCAAAGAAGCATTCTTATATAAAATATATACACAGAAGATATGAATACATTATTTCCACAGGAATGCCCAAAAAGCACACATGCTCTACAGATTACAAACATGGGGCTTCAAGTGGGTCCTCATTGACAGAAAACATCATCTTGTCCTAGAATACAATTTTAAGTAAAACACTAATAGATCTTTTGGTGATTTAGCGAGATTTACAGTGTTTGTTWGGACACCTGCAGTTCAGAGAGACACACCAAAGGGAAGCCACTGTCTCACCCGCAGATGCGGGCTGCAGCCCCAGCCCATGCTGGGGAGACCTTTTCCACAGAGGAGCAATAATGACGAGAGTGCCTGTGTAGAAAAGTGCTTCCCACTCATCTCCTGTCTTTCAGCTGCTGCACGCCAGTAAAATGAGAATGACTACTCTACTGCCATTTTATTTCTTGACAACTAGTGTGGCTGCTTGCTGGTATTTTCCTACTGCTGATTTTTGGGTCCCACCTCCTGATCTACATGGCCTCCAGTACTGCAGCTCAAAGAGTCTGCACACGAGTAACATGGCTCCTGACCGTTACGCTGCAGCCCACGGGGCTCCACATAGCAACAATGGAAATTACAAGTTCTGCTGATTTTCATTTGTTCTATTCGTAAAACATTTAATAATAACACTGTCTGAAAACCAAGACAATACATGATAGTTTCACAGTAGAAGCACTACCTTCGAAATACTACTAACTTTCTTCCCAAGTAAAAGTCTTGAATTATACAGCAACTAGTGACAAGCTTATGCACCCAACAGATGTATAATCTGGTATATTCCAGATTTATTCCTCTAACTAAACGAGACTGTCAGTGAAGAAAAGTGATGAACATGAAGTGATGGACAATGAAATTACCTATTAGTCCTCACCTTCCCTTCTCAAACCCTTTCTGAAGCTTGAGATAAAGGAAAACCAACACTGCAGCAAAAGGCAATGCTAGCACCTACTTCCCATGCAAATTCCCACAAGAATCAGGAGGTTCTTGGGATGCCCCTCAAAACTCAAGAGAAGCCACCCTTGCATGAAGCCAGCTTTCACAGTAACATAATGCTCTTAATGGCGGTGCTCACAGGCCTGTAGGCAGCCCTCACACAAAGGCCTATATGAAGAACGGGTCTCTGCCTCAAACAGTACACAATTATCAGTATTACCTACAACATAAAAACAGAATACACCACAGCCGTCATTCTCCACACTTGCCATTTTCCAGCATCACCATTCAATCCTCCATCCCCCAAAGGGTAAAAGAAAACTTTTCAAAGGTCARCATAACAGTTAAACGCAACCGATATGGCCCAGAATAACATGCCRTCCTCTGACTTCAGACCACTTTACATCCTTATTTTCCATTCACGTACAGTCATTTCTTTCTTTTCAAGAGCAAAGGGACATCTGTATTCCAGGTACCTAAGATGCGTTACCTCCTTGCCCCATAAAAACTAAGTTGTGAACAAAACATACAATATCAACTCTACAAACTACAGTTTAGCTAAAAGGGAGTAAACAACTACCACTTTCAGACATTCTTGGAAAAGACCACCATCTACAGTGTGCAAGCTTAGTGAACATATTTTTTCATCTACATACAGTCTTCAGGTTCCCTCATTCTTATACTAAGAAGAAAAGGTGCCACAAATGATCTCACCATTGTGCATTTAACGCTAATTTCACACAGAACTGCAGCAAGAAAATAGTTTGARGCCTTATTAAAAATTCAGTATCTTTGTATCAAAGTAAGCCATGATTCTTAAAAAACCCCCCAAAAAACAGCAAAACAAGCAAAAGTATGTTTGCACTGAAAATGCCAACACAAACTGGCAAGCAATTAAAAAAAAAAAAAAGCTTTAAACTGTGTTATTAAAACTACATTTTATGGCCAGTAAAGTACCAACAGGTTAACTTTTTCTTTTAAGATAAAGGCAACAAGTATTCTGGCCACACTGAAACAAAATAGTATATTTCTGGTTCTAAATTTTTATTTTGGAAAAAATACAAGGGTTTAGACTTGAAGAGGAGCTTTTCTCCTTGAGAACATAATTGAAATCTGCTAAAATACATAATGCATTTATCTGTATACACTCATAATCTTCCTCCACAACAAATCTATTTTAGGAAATGGATAGAAAGGAGGAGGACACTGCTTGTATCTCTGGAGACCAAGGTACAAATTTGTGTAAGGGTAGCAAGTGAAATTAGTTGACAATAATCACATTTATTTCTGGAAATAACATAAGTGGTTGGTCAGCAAGTCCTGACATTAATTTTGAAATAGTAAAGAATAAGGACTGAAGAGCTACCTTGTGAACTCAAAGCACGGTGGAAGAAGTATGAAGAAAAGTATTTTCCACTGTTGACCAGGTGACATCTGAACTCTCATTTGCACAAGTATTAAAACATACAACCTTGGGTTTTGGGTTGGTTTTTGTTGGGTTTTTTTGTTTTTGTTTTTTTAATTTGATTCCATCACACAGACGTATGATGAACTTTAAGTTCATAAAAATACCTGTAATAAAAGTGTCAGTATATACTATCAAATTTATTCATAGGCAGACTTTACTCCATCCTCATAAAGTGTTCTTTTTAAATGYGATTTAGTACCTCCTACATAATCTGTGAGATACAAATAGGTGACATACTGCATTGTTTTTAATTGGAGTGATTTTCTTCAAAATCCATGTGGCAAGGCTCATTAGAGATCAATACTGACAGCAATGAAAAACTAAATCCGTTCACAGACAGATGAATTACAGCATGGGCAGAGTAAGAGTAAAATTCCATAATAATTCTGACCTAACAAGTAAAATGTTATTTCACTTTCCATGCCCATTCTTCAATCCCAGACTTTTCCACTGAGGCAGCCAATAAAGCAGCCAATTGTGATATGCCCACTATAAATCCTACCAAAGAGCAACAATATGTCTTACATAGCTCACTAAAAAAGCATCAAAATAGCAACTCTCAGTCATCACTACATCAGATATATGTTCTCACTATGTCCCAGGATCTCCCCCCATAGAAGCTCATGTGATCCATATTACCTAAGATTTAYGGATAAATCAACACATTCAGTAGATATTTTAATTAATTTGTCACCTATACTCTCTGCCCTTTCATTAATACATTAATGGTTTCCATATAATGTGGACTATTTTAGCAAAATACAAGTTATCCTTTCCAAACAGCAAGTAACTTCTTGAAGTTTAAAAACAAACAGAAAAATATACTTAGGTCTTACAGAGGGCATTGCATCTTAGCTGCAAAAAGCAAATGCACATTAMAAAGAGGCTTTGGAATATCTAAGTAATGGGAACACGCTCACAGAAAGAGCGAGATTTACTGTCAGTTATAACTGCTAAAATGAGAGCAAAGCAAGAATAATATCTGCCAGTAACTGTATTAATAGGAGATTGTCATGGAAGCCATTTAAGGAAATGCAAGACTTAGAATGGTATAATGATGCAGCTGCAGCAGAAAAAAATGTGTGTATTGTTAATATGTTGTTGTATAGCTTCAGACATTTAAATTAATGAACTAATTTCAAACTTCAAAATGCCAAGCACCCCAGTGACCATACACTTTCCATAGGAGTTGTGCCTATTTTATTTCCATAAAACTCTTAAGTAAAATTTCCATTAGTCTTTAACTTGAATAACATGCAATTTCCATAGAACAAGATTGAAAAATCATAAACAGTAACAAAACGCAATGCAGTAAATCCACCATGTTCAAGATACATTTTTCAAACTATTCATCAACTCAAAATAACTGTATAAAATCAGCAGCAGTATTCCAAATGCTCAGGAGAGGAAACACTGTAATAAGTAAATGCAGGACTGAATAAAATAAAATTAATTTCTTCCACTCAGTTTTTTCATCATGTAAATACTATTTCTGAATACTCACAACACTGACAAAATAGCTTTGTTTTAAAACCCCATTTAAAAAATTCGCTGATTTTTTTTTTAATTCGGTATCCTAAATTGATGAAACTATACAAGCTGTCATTTTTCATGTCACATTTCTCCTTGGTATGTTTTGAAAAGGCTAAGCTACTGAATCATTAAAAATAGGGAGTGTTTGCATAATGTAAACACTGCTGGCAAACTACTAACCGTAGAACTGGTAAGATGCCTTAGTAATATGTAACCACTGATGTAATATTACAAATCATTCTTACTGCTCAAAGTTGCCATTTCGCCAATATGTATGCCTGTTCAAAATGTTATTCCAACACAGAGCAGGAGTCCTGGCAACTGTATTTATTTAAAATATTATCAAAATATTATCTATAATAAATATCTGAAATATGTGTTATTTAAGCTTGATTATCCTGACGGGCAGAAGCCAAAGAATACTTCTGTAAGGTTTAAATTCCCAAGAGAAGGAGAGCTCAGATCCCGTCTGCAAGCACACAATGGAATCACAGCTGACGATGCACATCTTTTTCTGGATGTCTCCATATGCTCAGGAGGGTCCGTCCCCCCGCCGTTTCTCCCTCTCTGCCTCCCTTCCTCCCAGCATTACACATTACATTGAAGGATTTGTCATTATCTGCCGCCAGGAGTATGAGAATGCTTTAACAACTAACAAAAACAAAGTAGTGCAGTGAACTTCATCTCATTTAAAAATAAAAAGAAGGGATCCTGCCAGAGTAGCCATCTGTAACTAAATTAACTAATAGTAGAAAATGGGTGGATGAATGGATGCTGTAATAATGTACCTTCTATGAAGCAAATATCAATGTTACTCTGTTCTTAGTTTAAAATATTGTGTCACACAGAAGAGTTTATGCTGTAACAACACATCTAACCTTTGACCCCCAAAGCCAAACATAGAAATAAATGAAAACTGAGCATTTTAATGTCTACAAGAATACTGAAGAAATGTGTGGAATTTGTTAAATACTTTATACCTACTTGCATACAAACTGCATTTTTTAGAGAGCCCAACCATAGCAAACATAGAAAAAATGAATGTGGCAAGAACAGTTTTAGTTCAGTGTTCCCTTTCTCCAACACACAATCTATTAGCACTCGGCAGACAAAGAGAGTTACATTTATACTTGAATTTGGTACCAGTCTTCAGTTCAGCTTCTTTTAAATGAACTGACAGCATCCTCAAGGCTTAGACCTCATAAGCCTCTTCAATTTCTGCAGTTCTGGTGTAAGGTGCTAGAGGAACTCCAGCTGAGCGCAGAAGCCCAGATTTTGCCAATGAGACAGTGACATCAGCAACAAAGGCAAGGAGCAGAAGACAGTGGGCATTGTAGCAGCAGCTGGCTCGCTCACTGACTTTGTTCCTCCTGCTGCAAAACCTGGGCTCCCTGCAGATGGGCTAGCCCTTACTGGGTTTTTTTGAGGATGGAAGGGAAAGTTGGGAACATCAACACTACAGACTGCTTACACGCCTCTTTCAACAGAGCCTTTCAGCTTTATACTGAGCAAGCTACATCCTAAATGATTACAGAAATATAAACATTATTCTTAAATAATTAATTTGTACTTCAGAGCTTCAGTATAATGCAATTTACTCACATAAAGTGTAGTGTATCCCTAGTACTTTCTGATTTTTCCACCAGAAATAATCTTTGACTATTTTCTCTCTCAAATAACACCATTCCAGTTTATAAACTTAAATTGAACTGTCTTATTCCAAAAGTATCATTCCTGATAGCAATAAAGTATTCCTTCCTCAAATGACTCGAGTTTCAAATTTAGCACTGACACCACCGGGACACACAACAAGGAACACAAGGAGGTTCACACATTTAGTAATGAAGTGTCTTCAGATATTGCAGAGATACTGATGAAGCATGCCATACATGGACTCTCTCCCTAGTAAAGACCACAAGCTTGAGAAAACACAAAGTTGAGAAATCTTTAGTTTTTATGTGAAATAAAAGAGTATGGTGGCTGAAAAAAATGCCTTTGTCAGGCATTTATTGCATAATGCTCACCAAACCAAGATACAAACATATTAAAAATTACATGATTCTTCAAATATTTGCATGATGTTAARAAGATCCACRKTTTTTTTTTTAAAGTTGTTCTCAATATTTCTGAAGGTTGAGTCCATGACAAAGTATTTTGTTCAAGACCATAGATGACCAAGACTGGCTATGAACACTAAGCTTATCACAGCACTTCTCATGAACTTAGGGATTAACCATTCAGGGCAATCTTGCTTTATCTCGCGTGACTTCTATGTTCCAGTCCCCAAGCAGCTGTATCACAAATGCCAAAATAAGGGACACAAATGCATGAGCGTCCATACATGCCTGCATACACGTCTGTACATGCAAATATGCACAAGCCTGGTATATCCTATTTGTGACAACACCGCTGACGTAAACAAGCAAGGGTCCTGAAAACTACGTAGGAGGCACAGTACCTACACCAACTGCGATAAAACAACCACTTTCCATTSACAGTGGTCTCAGGCTGCATGTAAGCAAATGAGAGCCCTGCTTTGGGCAATAATAGTTTCGGTATGACATTAATGACAGTGTGCAACATTATCATTTCTATGAGAGCATCCAACACAGCAGACCAGCAGCTCCCTCCCTTTACACGCTCAGAGAGGATTCCCCCAAGAGAGGAGCCCACCAGGTGGCCCAACGCCGCTATCAGGTTGTAAAGAGCCAGGAAATTAACTGGCTAGAGTTGATTTTATAGTTCAGTACATAAAAACCCAAAGGGATAAAAACCAAATGACCGCCTTCAGCCACAACGGCAGCAAACTAAGAACAAAAAAAATGCTTTAAGTAAAAAGACTGGCAGTCTTAAACCGCTTACTTATTTACAGCTGCAATTGAGCTCTGCTGTAACTGTCATAGCCAGACACTATCTGCTTAGCTCAAACTATACTTAAATACCATAAAAATATTATTGGTTCAGTTCTAAAGCCTATTCATCTGCTTCCTACTACTCTGAAAGAAAAAAAAAAAAAAAAGAGAAATACAAAAACAGTTGATTATTACTGAAGAAGCAGGCTGTTCTCCTTTTACAAGGAGACTCCTTCCTGGGTAAATTACAAGTGTATTTAGACAGTGGGCTCCCACATAGGCACACTTCAGACCGAAGTATCCAGGCTAACACAAACTAAGACTCAGATATCATTATTTCCCGGTGACTACCAGCAACCTCCTTGCCTTTTTTTTTTTTTCCCCCTTCCCCCCTGCCCCAAATCTTTTTTTGCCAGGCTCTCGGGCAGGTTTCCTGCAGACAAACTACACGGCCTGAATGCCCCCCTCTGGAAGGAGAAGCATGTGATTCCCGGGCCGGGGTGGAAACGCTCAGGCCCAAGCGGAGGCGAAGGAGCGAGGGGCAGCGAGGGAGAGGGACGAGGCTCCAGTTACACCTCGCCCAGGAGCCTCCGACGAGCGCGGCGGCAGCGCGGTCCCCGCGGAGGCGGCGGCGCACACACCGCCCCCCGCGGAGGCGGGGAGGGGTTCAGCACCCGCCCTCCGCGGAGGCGGCGGACATCTCCCCACCCCTCCCCCGCTCCCCACGCGTGTTGGGGGCCGCTCCCGGCGGAGGTGTCCGCGGAGCTGCCCGCCTGCAGCCGCCGCCGCCTTGCGCGCAGCCCCGCGGGGGGGAAGCGAGAGCGAGCGGCGCCGCCCGCCCCGCCAGCGGCACCCGCCCAGGGACCCCGGCCCCGCGCCCAGCCGGCTGCCGTCCCCTCCTCCTCCTCCCGCTGCCGCCGCTCCCCGCCCCGCGCACACACACGCAGACACACGGCACTGCGGCGGCCGGGCCCCCACCCCTCCCCGGGCCGTGGGGAGGCGGCGGCCGGGCGCCCCGGGCTGCGCTCGCACGCAGCTGTGCCACCGCGGCCTGGCTGCGCGGCTGCGGCGCCCCGCCGCCCGCCCCCACGGCACGGCTCGGCCCGGCGCTGCGCGGCGCGCACACGCAGGCGCAACCCCCGCGCAGAAAGTTAGAGAAGTTGCCCGCTTTGCCCCCTCCTTCCCCGCGCGTCTCGTGCGGGCGCGGAGCGGCGGCCCAGCGCAGGGGCAAGGGGAGAGGGCACCGGGCGCCGCCGCCCCTGCCCGGCGTGGGGAAGGGGGCGGCCGGCTCGGCCCCGCGGAGGAAAAACGGAGCGGCCCGCACCCGTGCGCACCGAGTCGTTGTCAGTCGGGGAAGGGGAGGGGGTGAACACCGCCCTGCTCCCCAAATCACCCCTTTTGTCACCGGGGAGAGACCCTCCCTCCAAGTTTCCATATCTGTGTGTGCTTGGGGGTAGGGGGGAAATGTCCTAAACAATCCCTTGAAAATTGCCCTCCGCACCCCAGCTGCCCCATCCTCCGCCAGCACGGGCAGCGTAGCCCCCGGATCAGCCGCAGCACCCCTCGCCTCCCCGGCTCCTCGCACTTTCTCCCCCTGCCGCCCCCAGCCAGGGGCGCGGAGAGGCGGCACCCGACCTCCGCCTGGCCTGGGAGCAGGAAACCAGCCCCCTCAGCCCGGCAGGGTGGGGTGCTGTACCGCCCCCCCCTCCGCCGAAACGGGGGGCGTCCCGGGGAAGTAAACCCGCGCYTTCCCCCCCCCTCCCCCCCGGGCCCCRGGGGGGCGARCACGATGSKCCGGCGAGGGGCGGCCCCGAGGTCCCCTGCCCCCGGCTCCCCACGGAGGGGGCCGCGGTCCCCGCCCCGCTCTCCCCCGCCGCCGGCGCGGGGGAAGCCGCCTCGCCGCGGCCGCGGTGCCGCCCGCCAACACCGCCCCTCCGCGCACCGGCGCGGCCCCGGGCGTCCCCCCGGCATTACACAAGGCGGCCGGGGAGGCGCRGGGGGCTCGGGCACACCCCCCGCCGCGCCGGGGCCGAGGGGGCGTGCGGGAGCCGTTACCGGGGTCAGTGCCGTCTCCCGCCGCTGCCACCGGCGCTGACCTTCGCTTTGTAAGATGAAGCTGAAGCTGGGGCTGCGGCCGCCATGTTCCCGTTTTAATAACTGCCTGCTTGTTTATTTCAATGGAGACCCTCCCACCACTCGCCCTCCTCCTCCTCCTCCTCCTCCCCTTCTACCCAGAGGAGGGCTGGACGGGGAGGAGGCGGGGGGAGGCACAAGTCACTCCCCCCTGCCCCCGGGCACGGCGGCAGCGGCCGGGCCCCGCGCTGGGGAGGC